>NW_019167982.1:9726435-10122459 GCF_002303985.1 Durio zibethinus
GCTAACTAAAATTTAGAATATAAAGTTGATGTACTATCATTGAATTACATAATAATATTTCATAAAAAAAATTAATTTTAAAATTTTAAAAATAAATTCCTAAAAATATTAAAATTAATTTTTTTTATGAAATATCATCTTAGAATTTACTAATAGTATATTAATATTATATATTAATAATGCATCCAATATAAGTATTAAAAATTAAGAAGCAACTAGCCTTTAACCATTTCTGATGCTCTCTCCGTTGACCATCCATATTAGTAGTATTCTAATTTATGTTTTCATGTAATATATACTATTTCAAGTGTTCATCTATGTTATGCGACTATACATTCCTAAGAGTTGAAAGTTACATCCAATATTAACTAAGTTTTGATGCATATATCATCTACTTAAAGAGTTGAATTCGTATTAATTTTAAATAAAAAATAAAAGGTACACACAAATCAAATAAAAAAATGAAAGGTATATACATCGTATAAAACAATAACGATGAAATAGATAAAATGTTTTTATAGTGATTTACATATATAGTGAATTAAAAATTAAAGGGCAACTAAACTTTTTTTTTTTTATCATTCAAGGGACAAAATTTTACGTTAAGGGCAGAATCCTACATTAAGGAGAGGGAAGAAGGTTGAGTTTCAAACCCCAACTATAATATGCTCTATCCGTCGACTATCCATAATAATTAGTAGTATTTTAATCCAAGTTTTCATAAAATATATTATTTCAAGTGTTACTCCATGCCATGCGACTTCAAATACCTAATCGATGACAATGTCTGAAACAGCATGGATTTTCTTAAAAAGCATAATGTTTTATGAATCATAACAGCTGCGCCAACGGCACTTTTCTTGCCTCTAACTAAAGGTATCGAAGAACCTCCAAAGTTAAAAATAACACCAATGAGAGCTCAACCTCCAACGCCATTGCCCAAACTCGAAGACGACCTGGACCTATCAACTCGGCCCACTTCATTCCCGAATCAAACTCCTAACACCTCAGTCCCTGGTCATCGGAAAAAAGGTACCGGTGTCAGGGCATGGCTTTTACTGGACTCGATGGGCCAGACCCAGGTGGTGGAGACCGGAAAGCATGCTATCATGAGACGCACGGGTTTACCTCCGCGAGATCTTCGGATATTGGATCCGCTTCTGTCGTACCCGTCAACGGTCCTGGGTCGAGAAAGGGCTATCGTGATTAACTTGGAGCACATAAAGGCAATCATCACGGCCCAAGAGGTTTTGCTGTTGAATTCTAAGGATCCTTCGGTTAAGCCGTTTGTTGATGAGCTGCAAAGCCGGATTTTGTGTCATTATCAAGCAACCAAAGTCCAGGTTTTTGTTTATCTTTGCTTATTGATTTTGTTTTATGGCCTTTTGATTTAGAGTTCTTTTTTTTTCCTGCTTTGTATTTTCATAAATGAAATTCACTTACTTCAACAACGAAAAATTATGTATTTATTAGCCTAATCTTGTTTTTTTTTCTCTTTAGGATGGTGCGGTTGATGATTCCAACTGCATAATTCGAACTAGTTCCAAACATTGGTCAGCAAGGTTTTCACAGCCTAAGAATCAAGATGAGGAAGGTGACGCAGAAGAGAAACGGGGTCTTGAGAACTCAGATGGATCAGAGATTCTTCCTTTTGAGTTTGTTGCACTGGAGGCATGCCTTGAAGCTGCTTGCAGCTGCTTAGAAAATGAAGTGAGTATCTTCTTGTCTGTTAGATTGTCCTTGAACCATTTTCGCCATCATGTTGTTTTATTCGTTATATGATCTGTTCTCTTTTGGTTATCGTTTTTTGTTGCCAAAGCAGGCAACAACATTGGAGCAAGAGGCTCATCCAGTCTTAGATAAGCTGACCTCAAAGATTAGTACTCTCAATTTGGAGCGTGTTCGACAAATTAAAAGCCGGTTGGTTGCAATAACTGGGCGAGTTCAGAAGGTTTGAGTATTTTAATCTTTTGAACTATTTATGCACATTTTCATTAGTTTGACCTGAAAGCTCTTCTCTCGTGTCATGGTAGATGCAATTTTTTAGTTCCACCAATTCAACAATGCTCTTGTTTCTAATTCTTTTTTTTTCTTATTTTATTTAAGCTTCCACTTTCAATTTAAATTAAGTATATGAATATCTATGCTCATATTCAGGTGAGGGATGAATTGGAACACTTGCTAGATGATGGTGAAGATATGTCTGAGATGTATTTAACTGAGAAACTTCTTGAAAATTCTTCAACCTCGTCTATGAATGAGGCAGATGATATGGATGAAGAGGTTCTTCAGCCAGACATTGACAAGAGGCACTAAACAGTTTCTCCAGTCATTTTCATTAACGATTCCCTCTTTTCAGTTCATTTTATTTGCAATCTTCTGCATCTCAGATTTGTCTCTGTATTTTCAGGAAAACAGCTGAAATCTCTTTGGCAACCAATTATGACGGTGATCTCCAAGACTCTGACAACCTCCAAGATTATTTATTTGGTGCTCCTAATGCAATTGGCAGAGCCAGCCATGGAACTCGTACAAGTACCACTCACAGTGCCATCATCAAGCACCTTGATGTAGAGGAGTTAGAAATGCTCTTGGAAGCATACTTCATTCAAATTGATGGCACACTGAACAAGCTATCCACGGTATGTCACTTGCATTTACCACTTGATTACTGTCTCCTTGGTTGGCATCCAATAATTTGGACATGGTTCAGTCTCATCCTTAAGGAACTTGATTCAATATACTGGTACAGCTTTAAGCCAGTAATCCAGCTGAAATCCTAGCTGAGCTCATTTTATGGACTTGTTGCTTCACTCAAAGTGGATAAGATTGATATATTATTCATAAATATTTTTGAAGAAAGGGAGATGGATGAAATAATGCAATGGATATCCAGATTGCATCTACTATTGGACTTTTTGCTTTACTTATATGATAATAAAGGAAAATGCAAGTATCAGAGTCTAAAAGGCTATAATCCCTGTAACTATTCTGGCAAAGAACTCATGTTGCTTTCTGACTACCACTTTTCATATTTTATTTGGAAAAGAAATTTAACTTCTGAATATTAAAGCTGTATGACCCCTTTTATATATATTTCATTAGCATCTATTAGATTGTATGTTAAGCAATATACACCATATATATTTTAAACCTTCATCGGCTGTATGGAGATTAGCTTCTTGTGATGCAGGTTATAGATATTAATTTTTCTCAATTTTGTTTCTTCTTTCTTGGAAGTTGAGGGAATATGTGGATGACACAGAAGACTACGTTAACATAATGCTGGATGACAAACAGAACCAGTTGCTTCGGATGGGAATCATGCTAACGACAGCAACCCTTGTCCTTACAAGCTTTATTGTAGTTACTGGTCTCTTAGGCATGAATATCCATATTGAGCTATTTGATTCAACTGTATCAGGGATGCCACAGTTTCTGTGGACGGTTGGAGGTGGTACAACTGGGATAATATTCCTCTACGTGATTGCTATTGCATGGTATAAGTACAAGCGCTTGTTATAGTAGTTGAGACCAAGCTATATAGCTTCTGAAGCCACGCATATATATGGGTGCTTTATGCGGACAAGACTAATGGTTACGTAATTACATTTATATATCCTGTACATGGTGACCTGTATTACCCTGTATAAATCTCTCGAATGCTTTTTTTTTAACAATTTGTAACTGTAATACATGCATTTGTGGCTGCAAAGTTTTTAGGCTTCTTTTTCCATCCATCTTTTTTTTTTAAAAAAAAATTGTTACCTGCCTTCTTTTTTTTTTTTTTTTTTTTCAATTTTTACCTTGCGGAAGCAGCACCAGTTACCTGCCTATGTGCAGAAACAAAAACCATGAATGAATAATCTCTTAAACTGGTAATTCCCCCTCAGAAGTCAGACCATATAGGCTATTAATAGGTTCTGCTGTCCGCTCCTTGAAAAGTTCTTGATCAGCCTGAAAAATCACTTAGAAATTAATTTTGCATATAAAAAGTATTGGCAATAAATCAGGTTTGTAGTAATATTAACCAATATATTTTACAAAAGAGTAACGCAAAGTGGCATTGAAATTGAAATCTTAAGTTACTAATTATATGTACCAAAATGAAAGAAGAGAGAAAAACAAAGAATCTTGTAATTTGAAACAGATTGAAAATGTCCTTATATTTAAAATCTGACACTTAATTACCTATATTATTATTATTATTTTGTTCATAGGAGGACAAAACCCTTACAAAATGAAAATGGGGATGATGGAGTTTGAACTCATACCTACATGTCTTCTTCAAAGCCTGTTAACCTCTAGGACAAGAGATGGAAGAGAATCGCTCTATATTATTAATCTTCTGTTATCAGAGCTTGGATGCATTAACTTTTTATTCAAGTGACTCTTTCATTCTTACGTGTTTTCCATTTTCTTTTTGATAAAGGACAAATTACATAAATATATCCTGAGATTTAATGTGATTTGAGTTTGTTCACTGAAGTTTAAAAAGTGACATTTAATTACCCTGAGCTGTGTATCAGTGACATTACATTAATTTTCTTTAATATCGTTAACACCTAATCAATAAACCCTAGTTCTTTCCCTAAAATTTTTTTGTTTGCTATTTCTTAGATTCGAACTTTTCAAAGAAAAATTGAGTTGAAAGCATGAATTTTTCATAATTTTTAGCAAGTAGGGGATCAAATGGTTGAAAAGTATGCTATTATGATGTGGAATCACCTATAAGAACATCTGGAACAAGGAACAACCATGGGTAAAAATTTTATGGGTGTAGCAAATTTAAAGTGAGATGTATTTAATTTAATCTTGAAATAACTTGTAGGATAATTGAAATAATGTATTTAATCTTACATTTCTTGTTAGGGAAGTCAAAAATGTGATTTTTTCTAGTGGGTGGATGAAATGTCATGTGATTTTGTAAAAAAAAAAAAAAAAAGGTTAAATTTGAAGAAACAATCAAGAAAATGGAATATGAGATTTCCATGTCAAATTCAAAGAAGCAAGAATTATTTAAAGAATTGGTTTTAGTTTCAGCAAAAAAAAAAAAGAGTTTGCAAGAAGAATTAGTCAAAGCAGAAAAAAAAAAGCTGAATCAAAGGAAGAACTTGCTGACAGTCAGAATAGAGGAAAAAGGGGGGTGTTTTTAATTTGTTTAAGTGTTTTGGTTTTGCTTATAGTAATTTCGTATGATCACTTTAATCTAAGAAGTTGTAGAAGCCAATTTTTGAAATTGAAGAATTAAAATTCTAGTGTTGATGTTAGTGGGAAGGAGTTAATGCTTTATGTGTACCAAGTGTTTGTTGAAATAACCCAATGAACTCTGTGATTAATATATATAGTTTTCTTCTATTGTAGCTATGTTGAGTCATTTCTTTTATGGTAGCTGTGTTATTTGATTTATAACACAATCAATAAACTTGTAAAAAGCCATATTTCCATCAACTACCACATTTCCTAACACCCAGTAACCATATTTGAAAACAACCACATTTTCATCATCAACATTGTTTGACTAAGAAACATAGCAAAGAACATGAAGGCCTATAATTCATATTGATATGAGAAACAAATTGTGCTTTTAACAGAGCAACATTGTACAATATTAAACTTGTAAAGGTATTGGCTATAAATAAAAAATGATTATATCCTAAAATGGTTCATTCACATTCAACCCAAAAAGAACTATACCACATTCACCTAAAAAGAACTATACCAACAATAAGCTTCTATACAAAAATCCATATACGCTAAATTAATTCATAACTTCCACCTAACAATAACTATACATCAACATACATCATCAAAATAGTATGTACAAACCATTCCCAAATTGTACCCAAACTCATTGGCTACTAGTTGCTTAGCTATCAACTCTTTTAGTTACTAGTTTATTGATTTCTACTAGCAGTATGATTGCCAATTGGTTGACTACCAGATGCATGGTTACCACTTATAATAGGCCTACTCTTTCTTTTAATTAGTGTAACTTTTGACCTAAAAGGTCATTTTCCTCTTCTTCTAGTAATATTTATAATAGCTTTTCTCATTAGACTTGTGCCAAGATTTGAAGTTATAGTAGTAACTGAAACTTGTGTATCAACATTTGCAATGCCTTTTCTCTCGTACCAACATTGCCATCATTTCTTTTAGTTTTTCATTTTGTAGCAACATTAGTAATAGTTTTTCCTCTTGTACCAACAATGCCATCATTTTTTTCTCTATCAGCATTAAGAAGCACTTCTTTGGATCTATTTCTTTGGATCTATATTTCTTTAGATTTGCTTTTACTAAAAGCCTTGACTAGTAGCCTTTCCTCCTGAAGTTGTCCCTGAAGAAGATGCAGCATTCTGGGTAACCTATCAAAATAACCATATAAAGAAAATAAAATAAATAACAAGATAAACTATATGATAAACAAAATTAGTAGAAACAAAAATTACAACTTACACTCTAATAAACAATCTAATAGTAGGTTAATAATAGAAACTTTAATAGCAGAAACAATCAGCTAAACAAAAATAGCAAAAATAGCCTTAACCTTATATTGACACTTTGATACAATATGATACAATCAGATAAACAAATATAGTATGAAACAAAAAATAATAGGCTCATAAAATAGCATGAAAATAAAAACAGCATGAAACAATCTGATAAATAAAAATAGTAGAAACAACATTAACCTTACATAATAGAAATAGCAAAAACTACTAATTAAGTATAGGTCCTTAACCTTGTTAACCTTATTAACCTTATCATTCTTTACCATGAAATCTTTCCTATAATTGATGCTTTGCAACATCTCACATTGTGTCTTTCTTGACCATAGTTTCCACACTTTATTGGTTTATTCCTCTTATATAATTTGTAAGGATTTTGAAGTTCATCAATTGCTCTTCTTTTTAATTTTTTTAGTCTGTCTAGTGGCTTACAAATGATTAGAGGGGCTAAAGGATGGTTATTTGTAACTCATTCATATTGTTCTGGAATAGGGTCAATTATGCTATCATGTCTTCATTTAAGTCTTTTTAGAGTAGCAAGAATGGATATAACTTTTTGGTTTCTCTTTGTTCTTAAAAATAACTAAAATAGCATGTTTACAAAGGATTCCAATCAAATTTCAATACTTGCAAATGCAACTCTGTTCTGTCAAATTCACAACATGGCTAGATACATCACATTCAATTTCATAAATATACCTACTAGCTAAAACTGAAAAATGGTTGAATGAATCTTTTTTTATTCTTTCCTATTTGTCCTAAACATCAAAATAAATAAGGCTTTTGTATGACTCCATTCCAACTCTTTTAGCATAAAACCTTTTCATCAATATTTTTCTAATATATTCTAACATGCTCAGTATAGGTAAATCCCTAGCTTGTAAGATGTAAGTATTAAATAACTCACTAAGATTATTAACCAATAAATTACTCTTAGTTCTTGTGCTAAAATAAGACATTACCTATTTAGATGGGTTCAATCTACTTACCCAAGCATAGGCCTAGCTTATTTTGTCAAGTTCTTTAATATGCAGTATGACTTTTTCCTATTCTTTGACTGACCTAACACTTGTTGCTTTTCACAAAGCTTGTTTATACTCTTTTCACTTAAACTATCCTTTAAAATTTTGTACAAATGCCTCAAACAGAACTTATGCTCGACTTCATGATATACTTCTTGAAATGTTCGCTCCAATCCCTACCAAATAAATAGAAAATAACATATATATTATTAGAAATTAGAACACAAAGGATATTAGATAAATAGAAACAACAAGAAATTTCATAACTTTTATTGATTAGACATGAATTCTAATCCCAGTTCATGAAAATTGCCAACTTATTCATGTAACAGATTAAGAAACCAAGACTAGGTTTCTTTATTCTCTTGTTCAACTACTGTATAACAAAATGGGAAAAAGTTTTCATTCCCATCTTAAGCAGCAACACTAAGTAATTGTCCTCCAAAATGATATTTCAAGTGACAGCCATCTAGCCCTATCAACTTTTTACATCCATTAATGAATCTCTTATTCTGTGTATCAAATATAATGAAGATCCTTTCAAATCTAAGAACAAAATCTTTAGAAACACCAGTTTTATCATCAAAATTTTTAGATTCCAATTTCATCAGTACAGAGCTTTCTGGATTTGTCTGTTGAATCATATCACAGTAATCCTATAATTTGGCATACTGCAACTTCACATTTTCTTTCATCATTTCTTTAGCTTTTTTTTTTAACTTTATATACTTGAGAGATAGATACATCAACTTTTATCTCTTTAAACATCTTTGTTCTAATTTTTTTAGTTTTTCAATTAGGATTATCTTTCAAGTCATCAAAGAATTTTTTAGCCAAATAAGGTGTAATAACCTAGTAAATCTTGAACTCCCTCGAACAACTATGATTCAAATTAAAAGTCTTGATTGAAATCTTTGATCCTCCTTCATCCTAGAAGCATATATCCTCCATCCACGGTCTTTAACACATGAAGTATTAATCTTCACCCCATTATTTATTTTAAACTTATAGTCAAAGCCTTTGCTCACTCAATACTCCTTCAATGCCTTTCTATAAACATAGGCACTAATAAACTTCATTCCAACCTTGAATTTTTCATATCAACCTCTTCATCAAAGATAATATATAAATCTCCCTCATCATTAGATCCATGCGAATTATGTAAATCACCATCCTTTACCACATTATCCCTAAATTCCTCATCTACATTATTACTTTGAACCACTAGATCTGGACTAAGTTCTCTAATATTAACCTTTTCCCTTTCCCTTTAGTTAGAACTATCAACAGCTTCTTCATCCTTAAAAATATCATAAGATTCTGAAAACCCTTCATTCAACCAGCTAGGGTCATTGCTAGAATAACCATCATTGTCTACTTAATAATTATTATCATCCTCATTACTATCCTCATCACTATGTCTACTAACCTCATCATTACCTCCACTAACTTCATCTTCCTCATCTGCATTTTCAACTTTCTTATCAACATTCCAACTTCATCACTTTCATCCAAATTAACAACACTAGGTTGACCATTTTCTACCTCTTTTTCATTCATACCTGGTGTCATAACTAGGGGTATAAATGATACATTAGTACTCGTAAGCTACTCGGGTTCGATTCGAAAAAAACTCGAATTCGGTTCGATTATTGTCGAGTCAAGCTCGAGCTCGAGTAGCTCAACTTATCGATCGAGCCGAATTCGAGTATTCTTATATCTGACTCGAGTAGCTCGCGAGCCTAATCGAGCTTTTATATTTAAATATATTTTTATTATTTTAATTAATAAAATATTTCGAGTCCGAATTCAAGTTTGAATTCGAGTTCGAATTCGAGCATGAATAATCGAACTCTTATCGAGTATACGAATCGAGCTTATTTTTACATATTAATCGAGCTTAATCGAGCGAGCTCGAGTAGCTCGAATTCGATCATGAATTGAGCTCGAGCTTGAAAAATAAAACTCGATCGAGCTCGAGCCGAGTATCAAGCCCCGAGTTGTGAGTCGAGCTCGAGCTTCTCACTATTCGGCTCGGCTCGGCTCGTTTACACCCCTAGTCATAACATATAGATCTATAAATCTATAGCTAAACTTAATAAAAGGAGTTATCACCAATCATATTTTATCTAGGTGTGATTGGTCACTTAATGAATCTATCCTTTTAAGGAAATCTTAAACTTGACTAAAGGTACCTAAAGAATAGGTTCTAACTTTTTAAATAAAACTAGGTTTGAAAGTTCGATTACGTGTAGAAAAGGTTATAATACCACCACAACACCCTGGTACCATTTAATTTTAAATTATCCTACCAATTATCTTGAGTTTAATAGTTTTTATTTTAGTGTTTAAATATTGAAAATAACTTCTAAGATTTTTCTATCAATCTAGTAAAATTCTTAAAAACACTTTCTTACCTCAAGAATATTCAAGAATCTCATTTGTTTTCTTAAAGAGGCTCCGTCATTGAAAAAAGATTTAATCATTTTTTATTTTTGTTTTTATTTTTGTTTTATTGAAAATAGATCTGATTCTTTCACTATTTAGACCAAAATTAAAAATATTTTCTCATCTAGAAATATCTTAGATAATCATTCATTTGTGATTACTAAAAATTTCATCATCGAAATTATTTTTTATTTTTATTTCTAATTTTTTTACAATTTGGGTTAAATTTAGAATCTAAACTCTTGTTAGTTTCTTGATCTTTGAAAAGAAAATAATATGACAATTATTTTTTGAAGTTTCATTTAAATACTTCCATCATTTGTGTTGAATTTAGAAAAAAACCTTTCACTTAGAAATCTTATGAAAATTCAACCATTTGTGATTTTTCTTAAAATTTCATCATTGAATAATTGTCAAATATTTTCAACCAAATTTTTAAGCTTTATTTTTATATTTTTAATTCAAAAAATATAATTATTTTTATTGAAATTTTATATAAATTATTTCACCATTTGGGTCAAATTTAAAGATATTTTTCACCTAGAGATTTATTAGAAAATTTACTATTTAAAATTTATAAGATTCTTATTCTTGGATAATTGTTAATTATTCTTTAAAAAATTTATTAATATTTTATTTTTTCTAAATACTTTCTAATTTTTCCTAAAAATTAGACATAAACAGTTAAATAAATAAAATAAACAAATAAACAAAGAAATAAATAAATAAATAGACAATTATGATAAAATACAAAGATAACTAGAATTTAAGAAAAAGATAAATAAAAAGTAAATACCAAAGATTGAGTCGCCATTGATTCAAAAACATGTGGGACTTTATAATTGTGTTTCTTTTCAATTCCTTTCCCAATACAAAACTCTCAAAAGAAAATCTTAATTATCTAAACCTAAAACACTAGAAAAGACTATAAAAAAAACTTAATTTTTTTGCTTTATTTTTATTATTTCTCTCTTGATTTTTTTGATTGATTCTTGATTGTCTCTAACTAATCCTAATAGGGTCTTTTTATAGGCCTCTAATCCCAATTACAATAGAAAAATGAGTTTTCTTAGTTTGAATCTCCTAATCAACTTCAACATAGGATTTTTAATCCAAATCCACCTCTTAAACCAATTCCCATTTATAATCATTTTTCAATTAAAACCATTTCAATTTTACAACCTAATTAGAATTAAACCCTCTTCAAGTTTCAACAAAACAATTCTTTCTCCTTTTTTTGTTTTATTTTTAATAATAGAATACTAAAAATAAATTTAAAAAATTCAAAGCCTAATCTTAAAATATAAATTCACCCCAACCTAAATAGGTTGTCTACAACTGTCCTTCTTTATATATTTTTGTGAAACAAGAATTGTGTAAAAATATAAATACCCATTACGTCCAGATTTGATACAAAGAAAAAAGCTAGAGAGATTCAAAATTTGCAATTGAAATTCAATGATTCCCAACTTGAATCTCAAAGGTTCATAATTAAATTCAAAGATAAAGATTTGCAAAACATTTAAGGTTCTCTCAAAATTCAAAGATTTGCAATTAAATTCAAAATTTCACAAAAAAATCAAAGATTCACAAAGATTTAAAGATTTGCAAAATTTAAGATTCACAAAAGATTCAAAGGTTTGCAAAAATTTCAAGATTCGTAAAAGATTTCAAGATTTACAAAGGTTTCAAGACTTGCAAAGATTACAAGTTTAGCAAAGCTTCTAAGATTCGCAAAGAATTTTAAAAATTCTTAATTACAAAGATTCCCATAGATCAAAGATCCACAAAGATTCTAAGATTTGCAAAGAATATCAAAGTTTAACACTTTTAAAGATTCGTAAAGATCCAAGATTCACAATGATACCAAAGATTCATAGGTTATTCAAGATTCGCAAAATTACAAAGAATTTTTAGTTCCACAAGAATTTCAAATTCGAAAGGATTAAAGATTCACAAGAATTTTAGATTCGTAAGAATTTAAATTCACAAGATTTTAGTTTTTCAAGAATTTGATTATCAAAATTTTAGATTCACAAAACTCAAATTCATAAGAAATTTTAGGTTCGCAAGATACAAGGATTCACAAGAACTTATATTCGCATTTAAGAGATTCACATCCAACATTTAATTCAGAGATTTTCGAGAATTTAAATTCGCATCAAAATTACTAGGCTCACATCCAACATTTAAAGGTTTACATTCTAATATTCTTGAGATTCACACTAAAAGTTAAAGATTTTTATTTGAAAAACTTTAGGGCTTCACTTGCAATATTTCAAAGATTCTAATTCAAAAATTTTAGTGTTTCACATCTGATATTTCTCATTAAAAACTTTAGGATTTCATCCAAAATTTCAAAACTTCTCATTCGGGTTCAAAGATTTACATTCGATAAATTTAAAGTTTCACATCTAAATCTAAAGGTTTTCACTAAAAAAAATTTAGGGTTTCACATCGAAAATTTCAAAGCTTCTCATTCGAGTTCAAAGATTAATATTCGATAAATTTTAGAGTTTCACATCTAAATTCAAAAGTTTTCATTTAAAACTTCTTAAAGATTTTCATTTAAAAGACAAAGATTCTTATTCAAAACTCCGTAAAGATTCTCATTTAAAGCTCAAAGACAAAGATTCTTATTTAAAACTTCTTAAAGATTCTCATTTAAAACTTTTTTAAGGTTTTCATTATTTTTAACTTTAAAAATGCTCCTTTAAAAGGCTCCACAACTTTAAAATTCTAAATGTTTTCCTCATAAAAAATTTTTCCATTCAAGGATTCCCAACCTTATCTTAAAAAACTTTCCTTAAAAAGTTTAAAATTTTTTATCATGAAATTTCTCAATTTTTCATCGAAGTCAAAATTTTGTATGTAATGAATGTCATGATCATGATCCAAATGCTTTCTTAATGATGTAATTGCAACAGTCTAGATTCTCACAATAATGTAAATGTCATACTTTAAACTATGATTCAAATGTTCACTGCATGATGCAAGTGTATGGCCAAACCAACGTTTTAAATATTCACCAAATTATATAAATGTATTGTTCAAACTACAATGCAAACGTAATGCATGTAATGTAGATATCAATAACATTAATGTCATGAAATTCTAATTAATTGTGGTAATATGATTTTCAAGACTCCATCATCTCACATTTTCCTTTTTCAGTTTTTTAACACTAACAATTTCAAAACAAATTCCTTCACTGATCCATATTATTTCCATTATCTGATCACAACTCACAGGTTACGTCGACTAAGCCATCACTATATATATCATCTTCTCAGGCTTCTTTCATCTTTTCATTTTTTCCCCTATCATCCTGGATTTCTTTTCAAAGGAATGCAAGAATATTTTATGAATATTATCATTCATTAATTATCATTTCAAATCATGACAAATATAATGCAATCATACATTTCAGAGATTTATTCTGAGGATGCAAAAATAAAAGAGTACAAGGTGAATTAAGAGAAAGAAAATCAATATAAAAATAAGTTTGGTACAAAAATAAATGGACAAAGGAACAAATTCAAAGCATTTCACTAGGGATAGTACTATCCAAATAATAAATATTCAGACAATTCTTAACATTAATTTAGAATTCTTTTTCAAAAACTCATTCCATTGACTTTTAAAATTATTTTGGAGCTCATCAAACTTTGCCTCAACTTTAGAAAATCTTCGAATGACATTTATCTTTCATATATTAAACTATCCATCCAACTCTTAGCTCAAATATTTTTTTATCCAAATCACCCTTCCAAGTTTCCAATTTGAGTATTCTTTTCTCTCCTTTCACATTTTTCTCATTTCTTCATTTTTTTCACATTTCTCATTTTTTCACATGTTCACTTCTTTCATTTTTTTTCACTTTATTTTTTTTTATTTTTTCACTTTTTTTCTTTTTTCTTTCATCCATTATTGATATCTCCTACATGTCAATCTCTAAAGCAAAAGAACATAACACGATTCCATTACTCCATCACAAGCATACCTTAACCCAATATATGATCATTCAATTCGAGTATCCACATATGATTAAAATAACTTTTAAGGGTTGTAATGTAGGCTATGGTGAGGGGTCATGAAAGAAAAGGATAAAATAAGCTTAAAATATATGTTTAAAAAGTTCAAAACCAAAGGTTCATTTCTCATCATTTGATGCAACTTAGTACTTTGCCCCATTCCATATCATTTCACTACTTTTCTTTTCATTTGTCATTTATCTTATTTCTTACAAAAGGATTCTCATTACTTTACCTCAAATCATTTGTGGTATTTTTTTTTGTAAAAGGGTTTTTCTTTTTTTATATATAAATCTCTACTTTGAGGCCTTTTACGATCTTTTTTTTTCAAGTATGTTCTTCTCAAATTTTACCTTTCAGTATAGAGGGTGATTCTTGGTTGAGGTTCTTTAGAAAAAAAATCATAATAGGCTCAAAAGAAGTAGCAATAGATAATTTTATGAATGGTAAAAAAAAGACTATCATTTTTCATCTCAAAAATGAATGTGTTCTTTGAAAACTATTTATTGAATAAAGATAAACTCACAGATCATTATAAAAGACTATATATCTTTAAGATATATCTATTTTATATCTGCTAACATCTTGCTTCTTCTGCTCAAATAGTCTTTATAGATCAATATGAATGAATTTTCAAAATTAAATCTCAGAATTATTATTTATTATTGTCTAAACATTTATCATTGAGAATTTGATAATGGGAATAAAAAGAAATGGGAAAAACTAAGCATGGAATAGTGATTAGAATGAAAGAAAAAATGTAATGAAATGCATTAACTTACCTTTTATTAAAATGATAAAAAATGAAATCTTATTACATAAAAAAAAAACCCTAACATTATTCTAAACAAAATCCCAAAATGATAAGTAACATCTAACCAGCCTTAAAATCTTTATTTTTTTCAAAATTATGCCTCCCTATGATCAGGAGAAGGGTTTTTGTTAACATCCAACCCTCTTGATTCATTGAAACTCAGTAAACTTTTTTGGATTAAACTTTGCACCTTGTATTGAAAACAAAGCAAATTTTTATAGAATGACCCACGTTTCCATTATGGTAATTGCATGTGGCATTAACATCATATCATTTGGGATAGAGTGGCTTTAATGGTTCTAGAATAAATAGAGATACCCAGTCTTTTTCTATTAGTCCTAGGAATATCTTAGTGCAAGTTATGAGAATAGGATCAATATAAACCTTTTCTTGGTTATTCCATAATCTTCTCAAATCACTCACTTGGTTATTAGGCCTAGAAGCTAATGTAGTGATATGACTAGACCCATATATAGGCACTTGAAAGGCTAATTGGTAGGTTAATAGATAAGCTAATTATGGATATGGTTAGTATGAGGTCTACATAATACCATTAACAATAGGATAATAAATAGGATGAATAGCTAGTGGATATGAAGCATAGCTTCTAAATTGTTGTCCCTCGAAATTCACAGTTTGGGCTTTAATTTTTTTTTTTTAGGCAACTTTCCTTTCTTGATGGGCTTTTTTTCTTAAAGCTTGTCACTCTTGATGATATTTTTAATAATTTCTTCTAAAATCACTATATTAGTGAAGTTTTTCATTGCATTTTTTATCATCTTTTTGTAGTAAAGAGATTTTAAAATACTTACAAATAGCATCATAGTCTCTTTTTCAGTCAAAGATAATTAAACTTGAACAGCTATATCCTTCCACCTTTGGGCATACTCTTTAAATGATTCAATCATTTTTTTTTATATTCTGTAAAGAAAAACGATTAAGAGTTAGATCTATTATATGCCAATACTAACTAATAAAGTTGCAAGCTAGCTCTTGTCAAGTGAATGTGGGATCGATTCAGCTAAACATACCATCTCATCGCAGAACTAGTAAGGTTATCTTAGAATACATGCATTAGTAGCTTTTCATTATTAATATAGGTAGAAATTTTTTTACAGTACATAGTAATATGAGTTATTAGACGTTTTATACTATTGTACTTTTCAAATTTGAAAACTTTGAATTTTGGAGGAATAACAACATTTGCCTAACAACATCCATTAAACTATAGAAACAAATTTCCTCCACCGCTCGTAACCTTTATTTAAGTATATTCATCTTATTATCAACTATTGAATTCCCTAGCGACTCGACTGTTTTGGTTTTTAATTTTTTTTTCTCAAAACTATCTAGGTTGGAGATTTGAACTGGCTCTACTACCTTCTCAGTAAAGATAAGATTTACATAACTCTGGTAATGCCCTAGATTTAAAGCCAATGGCATTCTAGAGTATGTATACCCTATAAGGTATGTAAACTACTATAGTGGTGCATCTTGTGTGGATTAGGCTTGATGTGACTCATAATTAAGAGGATAAAAAATATCAATAACATCTTGTGATAGATGATTTTGTGGGCTAGCATCTTCTTCTATGATATTTCCTTCGTTTAACTTGTTTAGGGCTTCTAAAATTTTACTCAAATCTCCCTCAAGTTTTTCTTAGGCCTTCTTTATTTTTTCCAGATGATTTGTATTTTTCTGTTCCATTTGCCTGGCTCAAGCTTTGGTGTTGTACTAATGGTGAATGTGTTGAACTGAGTTTTTAGACGATTGAGCTATCTTTGAACCTTATACCATAATTAGCATGCTCCATTACCAAATGTGTATGTGAAAAAGCTTTTTAACCTAACCTTTTTAAGAATCTTATATGCAGAAATGTATGAATGCATTAAATACTTGACATAACAAACTATGATTCATAAACATATAAATGTATGCACAGCAATGTATGACTGCATGTACCAATGTGTAACATTATGATGTATGGATGAATATATATGTTAGTGATGCTAGATTAAAGATACAACATACAATAACTTAACAATAAATAAGGATCAAATAACATTTGTCATGAAGGTGATATGAATGAAGCACAAAAGGTCCACTCATATATCTTAACTAGGGTTATATTCTAATGATGGATAGATAGGGTTCTAATTTAAGGTTGGCTTTTTATGTTTTACTACATATGGTTTGGGTTAAATCTAAAGGTTCCTAAATTGTTCTCACATCATTGTTCATCATAGATTAGTAAGACACTTTAATATTCGTCCATCATAGGCTACAAATGAAAAGGATTTAATTTGAGTGAGAGTATTTTGCTAGCCATTGTGAAGGCTATAATCTCACGAAAGCGTAGGTACTTTATTTTCTTCTAAAAAAGATAAAATCCAGGTATAGAGCTCATGTAATACATATGCATGTGTAAAAGAATATATATATATATATATATCTTTATTCATAATTTTCACAAGCTAAGTCAAAGAATAAAATAATGAAAATAAATGCAAACAAAAATTATCAATAATTTAAGACCAAGCAAACCAAAAACTAAGGATAATTCAAAATTAATTAATGACCTGACTCTCAGAATCTTCAGTGGAGTCACCAAACTATCATAATGTATAGATCTGTAAATCTATAGCTAGACTTAACAAGAGGAGTCATTACCAATCATTTTTGTCTAAGTGTGATTGGTCACCTAATGAATCTATCCTTTTAAGGAAATCCTAAACTTGACTAAGGGCCCTAAAGAATAGATTCTGACCTTTAAATAGAACTAGGTTCGAAAGTTTGATTACATGTAGAGAATGTTATAGCACACTCACAACACTAATCTAAGATAGTACCATTTAATTTTAAATTATCCTAACAATTATTATAGTTTTAATAGTTTTTATTTCAATGTTTAAATAATGGAAATAACTTCTAAGATTTCTCCATCAATCTAGCAAAATTTTTAAAGATATTTTCTCACCTCAAGAATATTCAAGAATTTCAATTGTTTTCTTGAAGAGGCTCCGTCATCAAAAAATGATTTAATCATTTTTTTTATTTTTGTTTTTATTTTTATTTTATTAAAAATATATCTAATTCTTCCATTATTTGGACTAAAATTAGAAATATTTTTTAACCTAGAAATATCTTAGATAATCATCCATTTGTGTTACTAAGAATTTCATCATTCAAATTATTTTTTATTTTTATTTTTATTTCTAAATTTTTCACCATTTTGGTCTATTTAAAAAATTTTCCTAAAAGCTTCATTTCTAAATTTTTCACCATTTGGTTAAATTTAGAATCTAAACTCTTGCTAGTTTCTTAATCCTTGGAAAGAAAATAATATGACAATTATTTTTTAAAGTCTCATTTAAATTCTTCCACCATTTGGGTTGAATTTAGAAAAAAAATCATTCACCTAGAAATCTTATGAAAATTCAAACATTTATGATTTTTTTAAAAATTTCATCATTGGATAATTGTCAAATATTTTCACCCAAATTTTTAAGTTTGATTTTTATATTTTTAATTTTTTTATTTGGAAAACATATAATTATTTTTATTGAAATTTCATCCAAATTATTCCAATTTGGGTCAAATTTAGAGATATTTATCACCTAGTGATTTCTTAGATTACCATTTGAAATTTTTAAGATTCTCATCCTTAGGTAATTGTTAATTATTCTACAAAAAATTTATTAATGTTTTATTTTATTTTTTGTTTTTGTAAATACTTTCTAATTTTTCTTAAAAATTATACATAAATAGTCAAATAAATAAAATAAACAAATAAATAAATAGATAATTATGATAAAATACAAAGATAACTAGAATTTAAAAAGAAAAAACAAGTAAAAAGTAAATACCAAATATTGAGTCACGATTGATTCCAAAGCACCTGGGTATTTGTAACTATGTTTCTTCTCAACTCATTTCCTTAATGCAGAACTCCCAAAAGAAAATCCTAATTATCCAAACCTAAAACATTAGAAAAGACTATAAAAAAAATCTCAATTTTTCTACTTTATTTTTACTCTTTCTCTCTTAATTTTTCTAATTGATTCTTGATTGTCTCTAACTGATTTTAATAAGGTCTTTTTATAGGCCTTTAATCCCAATTACAATAGGAAAATGAGTTTTCTTAGTTTGAATCTCCTAATGAACTTCAACCTTGGATTTTTAATTCAAATGTACCTTTCAAACCAATTCCCTTTTACCATCATTTTTTAATTAAAACACTTTCAATTCAACAACCCAATTAGAATTAAACCCTCTTCAAGTTTTAGCAAAACAATTCTTTCCTTTTTTTTTGTTTTATTTTTAATAATACAATACCAAAAATGAATAAAAAAATTTAAAGCCTAATCTTAAAATATAAATTGTCCCAAACTAAATGAAGTGTCTACACCTGGTGTATATGGATTAACAACAGATAAAGGAGGTTCACCAACTACAACATAAATTAGAATTGTTCTTTTATCTTTATGACTACAAACCATAGCTTCAACATCTCTATCTGAGTGAATTTTTTTTAATCTAGCATCCAAAAATGGTTGAGGAACACAGTAATACATTTTACTAGTGGACTCATAGCCTAATTTTATAACCCATTCTTGCACTTGAAAAAATGATAATCTATTTAAGGGAAAATCATCAACTCATGCAACATCCCCTCTTACCAAACCTTGTGAGGAATACAAATAAATAAATGATCAAGTTAATACATAGAATTGTTATTGACAAAAATTTTTGTAGAGTGATTTTTATCAAAAGTCACAACAAAAACTAACCTCATACATCAGCAGTCTTGAACAAAAATTCATAAAAATTTACAACTAAAAAAAAAAAAGAGCTAAGCATCAGCATCATCGACAACAATAGCAGTGGTACTTGCATCATCGACAACAATAGCAGTGGTACTTGCATCATCAATAGTAACAGCAACAACATTGACTTGTGCCTTTCTAACCTCACCCCCTTAGCCTCAGCTCCCAAAGCGACCTCATGCTCGGCATCTAGTGCTCCATCTTCATTATATTTTTTTTCCTTCTCGTTGGACTAATTTGGAAAAGGTCTCGATATGATGTTGTTGATATCAATATTAAAGAGATTAAGGTTGAGGTTGACAAATTTAAACTGCACCTCCTTGCTTAGCTCGAAGGCACTGAGCACAATACCCCTAGAGAACTCTACTTGGAACTTGAAGAATTCACTAGAGGCCTTAAAGTCATCCATAGCTTTCTTTTTTACTTTTTCTTTCTCATTTTTCCCAACTTTTAGCTCTAACCTCAGTCTGACTATCTTAGTTTAAGCATCACTAAGGTTTAGCTCGGTCTACTCCATCATAGATTCCATTAAGGCCTTCTTAATATGGATAATCTCCAGCTTGGCTGTCAGTTCATCGATTCTCTTTATCTGTTAGGCCTTTATCTTGTAAGATACATTAAGGTTAGACCTCATGTTGCCTAGAGCATTCAAGTTTTTCTTGTGCTCTTCGCTCAGAATAACCATATCCTTTTCAGCCTTAAGTAAATGGGTCATAACATGATAGGCTTGGTGGAAGGCTTCGCTGGTGTTATCAGTAGGCTGAGGTGGGAGCTTTTAATGAACTGCATAAAATGAACTTAAATTTAAGCCAAAACAAAAACAAAGAACAATGATAAAATTAAACTAGAATCAAGTAATACTCACCGATATAATGAATTATGACCTTTCAGAACCTCCTGACAAAAGTTTTTGTAGAGTGATTTCTATCAAAGGTCACAACAAAAACTAATCTCATACATCAGCAATCTTGAATAAAAATTCATAAAAATTTACAAGTAAAAAAAAAAACCTAAGCATCAGCATCATCAACAGCAATAGTAATGGCACTTGCATTATCAGTAGTAGAGCAACAACATTGACTTATGCCTTTCTAGCCTCACCCTCTTAGCCTCAACTCTCAAAACGACCTCATGCTCGGCATCTAGTGCTCCATCTTTATTATATTCCTTATTTTCCTTCTCGTTGGACTAATTTAGAAAAGGTCTCGATATGATGTTGTTGATATCAATACTAAAGAGATTGAGGTTGAGGTTGACAAATTTAAATTGCACCTCTTTACCTAGCTCGACAACACTGAGCACATTATCCCTAGAAAACTTTACTTAGAGCTTGAGGAATTCACTGAAGGCCTTGAAGTCATCCATAGCTTTTTTTTTTACTTCTTCTTTCTCATTTTCCCTATTTTCTAACTCTAACCTCAGTTTGGCTATCTTAGCTTAAGCATCACTAAGTTTTAGCTTGGTCTACTCCCTCATAAATTCCACTGAGGCCTTCTTAATATGGACAGTCTCCAGCTTGGCTGTCAGTTCATTAATTTTTTTCTCTGTTAGGCCTTCATCTTATGAGATGCACTAAGGTTAGACCTTATGTTGCCTAGAGCATTCGAGTTTTTCTTATGCTCTTCACTTAGAATAACCATATCCTTCTTAGCCTTAAGTAAATGGGTCATAGCAAGATAGGTTTGGCGAAAGGCTTGGCTGGTGTTATCAGTGGGCTGAGGTGGGAGCTTTTAATGGACTGCATAAAATGAACTTGAACTTAAGCCAAAATAAAAACAAAAAACAATGATAAAATTAAACTACAATCAAGCAATACTCATCGATATAATGAATTATGACCTTTCAGAACCTCCTGACCATTTCAAGGTTCTCTGTTAGATCATCAGCTAGTATGTATTCTAACTTTGGCAGATCTTCTTTGAGCTAGGCCTTAACACCCAAGACTCAAGATTTTTTAGAGTAAAGAAAGAGACCTCGATTTTTTATTTTTTAATAAGAAAAAGTACTATCAAAAAGAACTCCCAGTGAGTTGTGATCTTTATTTTTTATCGATAGAAAAGTGTTAAGCTAAGGAGCTTAGTTGCTTGTCACTGTGAGGTTGATGATCTTATTTCTCTTGTGAGAGAGGTTTTTAAGTTAGATCTTTTTACTTTAGGCCTTATTGAGCCTGGGCTCATATTAGAATAAGGAGAAGTTGAAGTCCTTATTGGTATATATCTTTATAAGATCGAACTAAGTGTTAGATAAAAAATCAAACGAAACAAAGATCTTATAAGGTTACCTCACACCTATCCCAGTATTTCATCTCATTTATTACTTTGAGAGAGGTCAGTTCATAGGCATCTATGATGAGCTCTCTCTATGGGTGTACTCCATTATTTTATCATGATCTGATAGGTTTAGGATGAAGAGAACAATTGGTACATCTACAAATTAGCCTGGCTTATTTATTACTTCTCAAGCCTCCACCTTGACCTCGAGCTGGGCCTCGATGTCAACCGCGTCTTATCTTTTTCATTTGGTTTTTGTTTTTTAAGATAGAGAAAGAGCAATTTTCATTTTTTGATAAAGCTCGGGCAATTAGTGAATAACATTTTATTGGGTCAAGCTGTTACATAATATCACGTCCTATCACTAAGTACTTTTAAATTAAAAAAACTTCTTAAATAGAGAAAGATCAAGAAGAATATCTAAATGCTAACAAAGAATGATAAAATCTATTATGTACCATACAGAGTTAAGGGTAAGTTGAGTGATTGTTAAATTATAATAATTAAAAATTGAAACAAATGAAAAATGAAGTGAAAACTTTAGATCGACCATAAACAAATCCTAATATACCTAGAGTAGATGTGGCTCTAGTTTATTGGTGACTCGATCTAAGAAGTTTGACATTAATACGCTATACCCCTTTCTAGAAAAATAAAAGTTTGTTACCAAAGCACGGACGTGATGAGCTGGACATATGTTAGCACAGTCTTCGAGATTGGCCTTGCCTTTTAATTCCCTTATTACACCTTTGAAAATCATACGAAGGTTGTAGGAAGTATATATAAGAACCTTAATCAATCCATCCTACCCTAAGGAATTTTTTTTTCTCATTACCATCTTTCCTATTGAGGGCACCATTCTTCTCATGTTTTTCTCGAAACCTTTATAACCATTAAAGTCTTCATCACTAGAAGACTTAGACTCCTCAGTAAAAGTAAGATTTTGAGATGGTGCAGTGGTCGAGAACAGCACAACCTGAAAGGAAGTACGAAGAAAAGAAGGACTATCGAAAGAAGAAATGATGTTAACAAGAGTTGATCGAGGAAGAATAAAAGAAACAATAGAGGCATTTACGGGTGAAAAAATAGAAGAAAAAGAAAACTAATGAGATTGGACCCTATAAGGGGTAATAATCGAGAATGAGGGAAGATCGACCATAGAAGTGGACTGACTTGAGAAATAGAAAAAGGAGATGGATTCTCTAATTTAAAATATATCTGAGCACATAGCTTTTTTGTATCAAAACTCGTTCTTCGCTTGCTAAAGCATTCTCATCATTTCATTGTTGTCTCTTTTTAGATATAAGGTTAAGCCAGTAGGTCATCTTCTGATAGTCCCAACCTTCGATGATTGGTGAGACTAAATTGTCATCTTTCCTGAGCTGACCTCCACTAGGCTCTACCCTGAACTACCGACCTCTTCAGAACTGAAACTAGAAGACATGATGAAGAAAAAATATATTGAGAAAAGTAAAAAAAGTGGATGAAAAAAAAAACTGTAAGGTTAATGAGAAGAAAAGCTTTTAAGATTAAAAATTCTAAATCAGATAGAGAATAAGAAAGTAGAAATGTGAGAAATAAAAACCTCAACAATCTTTTATATAACCGCATCTCAGATTAGATGAAAGGCCTAGATTACACCATGTGTCAGAGAGTAAAATTGAAGACATCTTTTCATCTTTCTCATTTTAGATTTTACCATTTAAGCTATCTCTCTCCTCATTTAATACCACTAGATTGGTCAGACCGACTAGATCGGATGACTTTTTAAGATAGATTAAACAAACTAAGAGATCTTCTAACTTGAACCAACTTGAAAATTTGGTCAGTTCACTACTAGAATTTCAAAATAGCAATTCAAATCCAAACTCATAGAAAAAACGTCTAAGTCTCACATTAACTAGATAAACTCTCATCTTAATCTTGGATCATCAAATTAAATGACACTTCGACAATCTTCAAGCTAACTATGCACTCAACCTAAGACACGTGTAAGATCGGACCTTCACTAGGCTAGACTATAGTTTAAGGTTAATTAACCCTAACGTTGACCTTCACGTTAAAGTCGACCATGGGAGATCGAATCTCATGTCGTTCCCTTCACCTAGCCAACCTATACAAAATATATTAACTGCATATCCAATAGTTTGATACTTGGACTACTTGGTGAAGGGACAAAATGTTGGGGACATTTAGTGGTCAAAAGGATATGCTAGTTTTTTCTCTAAAAAAAAGCCCCTAGCAAACTGCTAGGGGTAATTCGAACATTTATACGAACCTAACATGTTAAGTCGGTCTGACAAACTAATGTCACGTCAGCTCGGTTATGTCATTATTGTCTCTCATCGGTCCTTTGCCTTTCATCTATAAATACAGACATCCAAGCATTATTATGACAAGTTTTCTATTACCTTAATTTATTATCTTTCTTTTTTTTTAACCTCTTTTCTGACTTACACGTTAGAGTACAAACGTAAGGAATAGCCTCTGCCTTTACCTCTAACTACTTTTCTCTTTTGTCTTTTCAAGAACACCCTCACATCGAAGCTCAACACAAACAGTATCTAATAGCAAAACCTCTAGGATCTTCCTTAAAAACCCTTTTCGTGTAGGTGATGAACCCTACCAAGGGTTCGATTTGGTTGAGAACGTTCCTCATGGATCGATTCATGTATGGTGTGGCAATGATACATAACCAAATAGAGAAGAGATGGGAACTTTTTACTCTGCAGCTAGAGACCCCATTTTCTTCATCATCATTCTAATATAGATCAAATATGGAGCATTTGAAAGACTTTAGGTAAGAAATGAAAGGATTTCACTAACCCTGATTGGCTTAATTCTTCATTTTTTTTTATGATGAGAATGCAAATCTTGTTCGCGTTAAAGTTCGTGATTGCCTTAACAATCAAAGTTTGGGATATGTTTATCAAGATGCTTCCATGGCTAAATTCAAAACCAACTCCATGAAAGCTAACCAAGAATGTGGCATTAAAAGGAGGATTAGGGATTGCAATTGCGGCCAAAATGAATAAGAAAAAGGTTATATCTAGCAATCAGTTCCCAATAGCGTTAGACAAAATTGTCAGTGTTAACGTTCCAAGGCCAAAGAAACCGATAAGTAAAAAGGAAAAAGAAGATGAAGAGGAAATATTGGTAATAGACCAAATTGACTTAGAGGGAGGTTTATGGTACATTTGGATAAATTGTGATATTAGTTTTGGTGAGATTGAAAACAATGATGGATGCAAGATTAATTATTATACTAGTGAGATTAAAATAAATAGTGAGATATGTCTCTCGATAGTAAAGTAGCTACAACAGTGAAGTGAATTGTAATGAAAATAAAAAATGATTATTAATGACATTAAAATAAAATTTATATATAATAAAAATTTTACTTGATTTAACATTTATAAAATTAATAAATAATTAAAAAATATTTTTATATCAAATAATAATTTTATTGATAAATAATTAAAAATTAATAAAAATAATAATATATCAAAAAATGAAAAAATTATTAAAAAAATTTTCAGTAATTACAATATTATGTAATGGGTAAAAAATGGAATAAAAGAAAAACAAAGTGCCAGTTCGTCAATGGACCAAATTTTATCAGTGATTAAAAGTCACAAAACGCATCACACTATTGACACCCAAACAGATGCCTCGATCAGTTGGCATAAATTTTTATTACAAATGATCTCCCATTGGAGGTGTAGTTGATTCCAAAAACCTTATTCACGCAATTTGATGTATATGTCAATGACGAGGATGATTTGACAATTGGACCAAACAACACCAAGTTTGCTGGGAGCTTTGTCAATGTGCCATACAAACACAAGGGTGTGAGAAAAATGAAGATGTGCTTGAGGTTGGGGCTAACCAATTTGTTGGATGACTTAGAAGCTGAGGATGATGATAGTGTTGTGGTAACTTTGGTGCCAAAATAGGAAAAGGGTAATGCCAAAATTGGTGGTATCAAGGTTGAGTTTCATCACTTAATATATATTGATCGTGCTTCTTGGTTTGGGAAATCTTTATTGTTTGTAGTCAAAATTTTTGGTTTTTTCTTTTCGTTTGAAGTTGTCCATATTGTTCTATAGATGTAGAACTCGATGAGCTAGTTTTTTTTTTTTTTAATTTTCATCTGCTGCATTACTAAATTAAGACGGGAATGTTTTTATTTATCAGTTTCTTTTTTGCAAGATATTAATAAAATTGGGATGCTGCTAACACTTTAAGAAAGGCATAGGATACAAGTGTTTGCTCATTTTTGCTTGTAACTATACGCAAAATAAAATTTGTCTAACTTTTCTTTTCTTATGATTTTTCCCTTATTTTTTTCAAAGTAAAAGAAAATTATATGTCAGCTTATATATTTTTAGAATAGGTCTAACACTATAGGGAAAGAAAGGTATTAACCTTAAAATCTATCAATAAGTAATAAGCAGATAGATTGAGAGTATGAGAAATTGAGAATTATTATTTTTTATATATTTAAAGTTATCAAGAATTAAATTATGATTACTAAAATTAAGATTTTGATATTCTATAGACAATACACTGTTGGCAGAATTATTTACTTTATCATATTCAGAAAACCCTTTTTTTATAGGTTAAATTTTATTATCGAAAGAAGCAGGTTATAACCTGCTACAATGAAGACAATACTGCATCTATTGGGAAACTTAACCAACAAAAAATATAACAAAACAAAAGTGACTAACCAAAAATCTCTGGACTAAACCCCCAATTTTTACTAGGAAAACTTTGATTATAACAAGTTTGATAATTCCTTTTTTTTTTTGATAAATTATATTTTATTTATCCAAAGAAACGGTAAACTGCTATAGTACATTCACAAGGCCTGGACTAGTGGAACTCCCAAGTATCCCACAGGGAATGAGTCTACTTTGAATCCCGTAACTTGTTGAATTGATTGGATCTCTTCCTAGCTATTCCAGTGACATACATCTCACTTTTTTCATAATTAAGCTGCAGCCCTGAGAACAAATAGAAAGATTGCATAACCTCCTTGACACCAACGATTAATTGAATCCTTGCTTCACTTCACAAAAATCAACAAATTATCCGCAAAACATAAATGTGTCAGCTTGATCTTCCTGCACTTAGGATGACAGACAAACACTTCAAACTTGACAGCTTCATCTACCATTCTTCACAGCACATTCATTGCTAGAGCAAACAGATAAGGGGAGAGTGGATCCCCTTAACAAGTTTGATAATTCATATGGTCCTTATAGCTAACTTTCAACGATCAAAACTTAGCTTCTCATGTTTTAGCATATAATTAACGTGAAACGTAAATGTAAATATGAATTGGAAGACTATTAATAAATAAATGGTATTAATATCTTTCGAGGTAGTTATGATCGAAGGTAAAAAAAAGCATGCTACTATATGAAGTTTGTAGAGCTTTCTAAAACCGAATGGTGGTTTCCATTTAGAAGGTTTTCTCCAGCATCCAATTCGTCGGAACTATCAAATTGCAGTCGATGAAAAATGAAAAAAACTACCGTCAAGAGAGTAAAACGAGTTTTTCTTAATGGTCAGCTGAAAATGATTCTCATCTCTTTTTTCTTGGAAAAAATGCTTTAATGGAAACGGAAAATTTTAAAACTAGTCTTGTCAACTTATTCAGTTATCCTTCAACCACCTGGACCAAAATCCTCATTGGCCATAAGCTTCAAGAAAGAGAGTATTATATATATAGTAATAGAATGGGAAATGTGAAGGTTTTCGAGTAGTACTGATTCTCAACCATCTGGCGGTCATAACTAGTTTTAAGATCAATTTTGTTTTCCTTTTTTGATTTGGGGTTGGGGTAAAGATCAAAATTTGTTCAAAGAAACAACAGTTAGAAAAAAAAAAGATTTTGAGATATATATATATATATATGGTGATAATTGAGGGGGAAAAAAAAGAGATATAGTGATAATCTGATATGAATGATAGGGCAAAAACCCATAAAAATAATCATGGAAAGGGAATGACAACATGTTTAAAGTTAGGGTTAACCTATTTGTTGGAGGAAATAATGGATGCCTAGGATGACAACGATATGGAGGTGACTTTGGTGCCTAAATATGGTAAGGGTCTTGCTAAGATTGGTGGCATCAAGATTGAGTTTGCAATTAATTTCATGTTTGAAATTGAAATTGACAGTTTCCTTCTGATTCTCTTAGTCGGTTTGCACAATACGATATCAGATTTAGCCAAAAAAGGTTGGCGTTTCTTGTGAATTTTGACTTTGCAATTTGATGTAAGCCCTTTTTTTTTCTTCTTTCCTCCTTAGATTATTAAATTAACTTTCATTTTTAGAAGTAACCAGTTTTTTAAATTTGAAAGTTACATATGCATCCTTAACTAATTGAAGAATTGATGCATGTATCACCGGTTGAAAGAGTTGAATTCAATTATTTTTTAAATAAAAAATGAAAGATTCATACATCATTTAGGAAAAATAACATAAAAAATAGATCAAATTTGTTCATAATGGCTAATTAAAATTTAGAGTTTAAAGTTGATGTACTGTCACTTAATTACATAATAATATTTCATAAAGAAGTAATTTTAAAATTTTAAAAATAAATTCATAAAAATATTAAAATTAAATTTTTTTATGAAATATCATTTTAGAATTTACTAATAGTATATAAATATTATATATTAATAATGCATCCAATATAAGTATTAACAATTAAGAAGCAACTAGCCTTTAACCATTTCTGATGCTCTCTCCGTTGACCATCCATATTAGTAGTATTCTAATTCATGTTTTCATATGATACATACTATTTCAAGTGTTCATCTATGTTATGCGACTATACATTCTTAAGAGTTGAAAGTTACATCTAATAAGTCTCCAAGCTTTTAGTTTAATAATTAAAAATATACGATGAGACATTAAAGACCTGATTTTGAACCAAACCTCTCTTCTTTTCTCTTATTTGTACTAAAACTTTGTTTTTCTGTTATAACAAAAGAAAAAAAAATTTACATCCAATATTAACTAATCAAAGAATTGATGCATATATCACCTACTTAAAAGAGTTGAATTCGAATTTTTTAAAAATAAAAAATAAAAGGTACATACAAAATCAAATAAAAAATGAAAGTTATATACATCATATAAAAAAATAACAATGAAATAGATAAAAAGTTTTTATAGTGATTTACATATATAGTGAATTAAAAATTAAAGGGCAACTAGGCTTTTACCATGTCTGATGCTCTCCCCGTTGATTATCCATAATAATTAGAAGTAACCTAATCCAAGTTTTCATATAATATATTATTTCAAGTGTTCCTCCATGCCATGCGACTTCACATACCTAATCGATGACAATGTCTGAAACAACATGGATTTTCTTAAAAAGCATAATGTTTTTTGAATCATAACAGCTGCGCCAACGGCACTTTTCTTACCTCTAACTTCAGGTATCGAAGAACCTCCAAAGTTAAAAATAACACCAATGAGAGTTCAACCTCCAACGCCATTGCCCAAACTCGAAGACGACCTGGACCTATCAACTCAGCTTACTTCATTCCCGAATCAAACTCCCAACACCTCCGTCTCTGGTCATTGGAAAAAAGGTACCGGTGTCAGGGCATGGATTTTACTGGACTCGATGGCCAGGTGGTGGAGGCCGGAAAGCATGCTATCATGAGACGCACGGGTTTACCCCCTCGAGATCTTCGGATATTGGATCCGCTTCTGTCGTACCCATCAACGGTCCTGGGTCGAGAAAGGGCTATCGTGATTAACTTGGAGCACATAAAGGCAATCATCACGGCCCAAGAGGTTTTGCTGTTGAATTCTAAGGATCCTTCGGTTAAGCCGTTTGTTGATGAGCTGCGTAGCCGGATTTTGTGTCATTATCAAGCAACCAAAAGTCCAGGTTTAGTCCAGGTTTTTGTTTATCTTTGTTTATTGATTTTGTTTTATGGCCTTTTGATTTAGGGTTCTTTTTTTTCCTGCTTCGTTTTTGCATAAATGAAGTTCACTTACTTCAACAACGAAAAATTATGTATTTGTTAGCCTAATCTCTTTTTTTTTTCTCTCTCTTTAGGATGTTGCGGTTGATGATTCCAACTGCATAATTCGAACTAGTTCCAAACATTGGTCAGCAAGGTTTTCACAGCCTAAGAATCAAGATGAGGAAGGTGACGCAGAAGAGAAACAGGGTCTTGAGAACTCAGATGGATCAGAGATTCTCCCTTTTGAGTTTGTGGCATTGGAGGCATGCCTTGAAGCTGCTTGCAGCTGCTTAGAAAATGAAGTGAGTATCTTCCTGTCTGTTAGTTTGTCCTTGAACCATTTTCACCATCATGTTGTGTTATTCGTTATATGATCTGTTCTCTTTTGGTTATCGTTTTCTATTGCCAAAGCAGGCAACAATATTGGAGCAAGAGGCTCATCCAGTCTTAGATAAACTGACCTCAAAGATTAGTACCCTCAATTTGGAGCGTGTTCGACAAATTAAAAGCCGGTTGGTTGCAATAACTGGGCGAGTTCAGAAGGTTTGAGTATTTTAAGTTTTTGAACTATATGCGCACATTTTCATTAGTTTGGCATGAAAGCTCTTCTCTCATGTCATGGTAGATGCAATTTTTGAGTTCCACCAATTCAACAATGCTCTTGTTTCTTATTTTATTTAAGCTTCCACATTTAATTTAAATTAAGTATATGAATATATATGCTCATATTCAGGTGAGGGATGAATTGGAACACTTGCTAGATGATGATGAAGATATGTCTGAGATGTATTTAACTGAGAAACTTCTTGAAAATTCTTCAGCCTCGTCTATGAATGAGGGAGATGATATGGATGAAGAGGTTCTTCAACCAGACATTGACGAGCGGCACTAAACAGTTTCTCCACTCATTTTCATCAACGATTCCCTCTTTTCAGTTCATTTTATTTGCAATCTTCTGCATCTCAGATTTGTCTCTGTATTTTCAGGAAAACAGCTGAAATCTCTTTGGCAACCAATTATGACGGTGATCTCCTAGACTCTGACAACCTCCAAGATCATTTATTTTGTGCTCCTAATGCAATTGGCAGAGCCAGCCATGGAACTCGTACAAGTACCACTCACAGTGCCATCATCAAGCACCTTGATGTAGAGGAGTTAGAAATGCTCTTGGAAGCATACTTCATACAAATTGATGGCACGCTGAACAAGCTATCCACGGTATGTCACTTGCATTTACCACTTGATTACCGTCTCCTTTGTTGTCATCCAATAATTTGGACATGGTTCAGTCTCATCCTTAAGGAACTCGATTCAATATACTGGTACAGCTTTAAGCCAGTAATCCAGCTGGAATCCTAGCTGATCGAGTTCATTTTATGGACTTGTTACTTCACTCAAAAGTGGATAAGATTGATATATTATTTATAAACATTTTTGAAGAAAGGGAGGTGGATGAAATAATGCAAGGGATATCCAGATTGCTTCTACTATTGGACTTTTTGCTTTACTTATATGATAATAAAGGAAAATGCAAATATCAGAGTCTAAAAGTCTATAATCCCTGTAACTCTTCTGGAAAAGAACTCATGTTGCTTTCTGACGGCCACTTTTCATATTTTATTTGGAAAAGAAATTTAACTTCTGAATGTTAAAGCTGTATAACCCCTTTTATATATATTTCATTAGCATCTATTAGATCGTATGTTAAGCAAAATTGTATACACCATATATAATTTATGCCTCATCCGCAGTATGGAGATTAGCTACCTGTGATGCAGGTTATTGACATTAATTTTTCTCAATTTTGTTTCTTCTTTCTTGGAAGTTGAGGGAATATGTGGATGACACAGAAGACTACGTTAACATAATGGTGGATGACAAACAGAACCAGTTGCTTCAGATGGGAATCATGCTAACGACTGCAACCCTTGTCCTCACAAGCTTTATTTTAGTTACTGGTGTCTTTGGCATGAATATCCAAATTGCGCTATTTGATTCAACCGTATCAGGGATGCCACAGTTTCTGTGGACAGTTGGAGGTGGTACCACTGGGATGATATTCCTCTACGTGATTGCTATTGCATGGTATAAATACAAGCGCTTGTTATAGTAGTTGAGACCAAGCTGTATAGCTTCTGAAGCCATGCATATATGGATGCTTTATGGGGACAATACTAATGGGTACGTAATTACATTTATATATCCTGTACGTAGTGAACTGTATTACCCTGAATAAATCTCTTGAATGCTTTTTGGAACGATTTGTAACTCTAATACATGCATTCGTGGCTGCAAAGTTTTTAGGCTTCTTTTTCTCTGGTTTCCTTTTCCATCCATCATTTTTTTTTTAAATTGTTACCTGTCTTTCTTTTTTTTTTTTTTCAATTTTTACCTTATGGAAGCAGTACCAGTTACCCGGCTATGTACAGAAACAAAAACCGTGGATGAATAATCTCTTAAACCGGTAATTCCCTATCAGAAGTCAGACCACATAGGCTATTAATAGATTCTGCTGTCTGCTCCTTGAAAAGTTCTTCATCAGCCTGGAAAATCACTTAGAGATTAATTTTGCATATAAAAAGTATTGGCAATAAATCAGGTTTGTAGTAATATTAACCAATAATATATCTTACAAAAGAGTAAGGTAAACTGGAATCGAAATTGAAATCTCAAGTTACTAATTGTTGGTACCAAAACGAAAGAAGAGAGAGAGAGAGAGAAAAAAGAAAAATTACAAGGGAAAAATAATTCTGTAATTTGAGATGGATTGAAAGTGATCATGATATTTAAAATCTGACACTTAATCACCTTGTAATATTAATCTTCCATTATCAGAGCTTGGATGCGTTAATTTTTTATTCAAGTGACCCTCTCATTCTCATTTTCTTTACATTTTTTTTTTTTTTGATAAAACAAGGCTTTGTTTCAGACCTTACGCTCTCTTTTACCTTTTTCTCCGTCAAAAACTTCCACGGCAGCACTCACTCTACTCTCGACCCTCTTCTTTCCCTCCTCCTCCTCCTCCAACTGAGTCAACTCGCCCGAGTCACAACGCCACCCTCTGAAATGATGTCAGAGGAACTCCTCCGGTACTTCAAAACCATAGAAAAATCTCGCAAAAGAGCTCTATTTCACCGCGCATGTATTATATCGTTGTTATAGAGTTCTATTTTGAATTAATCCGAAAGTATTTAATTTTATAATGAATTAAATTAAAATAATATTTTTAATTGAAAAAATAATCAAACATTAAATTATAAATTCAGCATTTAACCTAAAAAGAATTAGGGAAGGAGATGATCATGTGACCCTCATGTGATTAACAATTAATGGTATTCAAGCAAATGCTAATGGAAACACAACACAGATTAAGGGTCAGAATTTAAACTTCAGGAAAACTGATTCTGCATCAAATCACGGTGTTTTTATTTAGTTTATCCAAATAAACAATACATAAAAAGTTACTGGGCTATGCAAAATTGCATATCGGAATCAAGGATAGGAAGGCAAAACAAAGAGCGATAAAAGTCTTGTAAATTGGGACAGCATCCAAATATATACTGAAAAGTTTACTCGTGATTCGATGTTGGACAAAATTTTCTTATTTAAATGCATTTTAATTATTAAAAATATTTATATTTTTATATGTTTTAGTCAATATAATTAATTAAACTTATTGAAGCTTGCTTTAATAAAATGAAATATGATGTAAAACATAAAATTAGTACTTAATTAAACATTTTATTTAATAATAAATAAACATATATGCCTATTAAAAATTTAATTTTCAATTTCCATCATTCAATAATTATGTTAAAAAGTAAATATGTATATAATCTTATTTAATTTAATTTAATTAAGTATATTATTTTTATACTTTCATTTATTTCTTTTTAATTATAAAATAATTATATAAATAAAACTATTTATTATAAAATATATAATTTATTGAAATAACATATAAGTATAATTAAAAATTAAAATCAATTTTAACATTAAAATCATAATTAATTAATATATTACAAACAATATAGTTTTTATTATTAAAAAATTAATAATTGAGTAATATTTATTGTATTTGATTAAGTGCATCTTTGTATCAACGTTTTTATTTTAGTCTTTATTTAATAAAAACTTCCCATCTCATTTTTTGTAAGTTTGGGTTTTTAGTTTATTTTTAATTAAGATTTTGATATACTTTTTATTGTTTATGTAATTTTTGGGAATTTTGAGCCAATTGAGGCCCTTAATTGAATTTTTGAGAAAAATAATAATAAAAAAAAAAGTCATCTTTGATATTATGTTGTGTTATATGTGATTTTTTGGAATTTTGTAAATTTTTTACTTGATTTTATGTTTTTTTTTCTTACTTGAATTTTTTTTAATTGAGGCCTTAGGGAACAAAATACAAAAACTCATCTTCCCACCAGCTCTGCCTTGATTCTTTTAAGCATTTTTTTATTTGTAGCACAAAATCTTTGACAAGATAATAAAATAATTTATTATTGGTTTAGGTAAAAACATTGAAAGATACAATATGTATTCTTTTATATTATACAAAGTAGAAATGAAATAAGACTATAATGACATAAAGTTGAATTCAACAATAAATAGAGAAAGCAATGTAAAAGTAGCTAAAAAATAAAGTATGAATTAAATAAAGAGTTCATGCACGTGATGTTTATAATCTAAACAATTGTAACTGTAATTGAATTTTAAAACCTAAAAAAACAAAAGTAACAATAAAAAAATATAAAAACGCAAATAAATTAATCGTTGAAAACAACATAAACATTTCAAATTTCTCACTTTTTTCCTATTTTTTAAAAAATAAAAAAAATAAACTTAATAATTTTGATAAATCAAAACCAAATCAAGCCTCTATATAATTATAGATGATTTCAATATGCAAAATTTCATTATCTCTATCTACTTTTTTTTTAATTTTTTTAACCTCTTTTTTTCACACGTCTTATTCCCTACTTTTTCTCGAGCATTTTAATATTTTTTATTAACTTGCCACTCAACCCTTGTCATCATCCATGAATATCAAATTTCACTCTATAAATGTTTAAATTAATTTAAATACTTTTAAATGAAAAGCTAACTTAAAAATATAAACTTAACAAAAAATGGAGCCCCAACACTTATAATACATGTCAGAAACCCATACAAACCCACAGCCCAAATGAAAAACTTAACAACAACAAATACTTTTGTCACTTGCAGGATCGTTGGGGTTACTCTTATGTAAAATCATGATCTAGGACCTAAAACTCCAATATCTGTTAAGACTTAACCTAAAACTATTCCACAACAAAGAAAGTCCAAAAAAAAAAAAATTAATACATCTGTCAAGCTTTTATCCCATATATAAAGTTATATAGATATATTATTATGGCATAGATGTTATAAATTATGTCTATAAAACATTGAAATGCCATAAAGATCCTTAATGGGTAATATACAATAGCAGTACAAAAGTGTACTACAATTGTGCTTTGTGTAGTATTATCACAAAAAGAAAGAAAAACTTTAGTACTGTCTGTACAAAAAGCTTTTCATATAAAAACACCTCATAACCGATACAGCTTTATCATTTCTATGCTTTTCAACATTGAATTAGTTCTCCGTCCGTAGTAAAGAAATATTTTAAATTTTTTTTATGAAATTTAAAATTTTCGACAATAGTAAAAAAAAAAAAAAAAGTAATTTTCTTTTTACTTTTCTTCCCATAGAGACAGTAAGCAGCAGTTTTGGTCCTTACTGAGGCCCGGAAGGGGATTTCAAAGTCTGGTGGGAATTTTGGGTCGATTGGCTCGAAATTGGGCCCAATAAGTGGGGCTGGTGGGGTGACTATAGCTGGACAACTTTGAGCCACTTGTTGAAGTCGAAGCCCAGAAACCCCTCACGTCCACCGCCCCCCCAGCTTAATTTACATCAGGTCAGGTTTTCTTCTTCTGCTGGCTAGCCTTTGATCTCACCAGGCAAATTTACATGCATTGATCTTAGGAATTTTTCTAATTAAATTTAAGATCTTTTGTAAGAAAGAGAAAAAAAAAAAGTTTCAACTTAACTCTTTAAATGAAAATAAGCACATCAATTATTGAAAATAAAGTCTTAAGATAAAAAAAGTAGAGTGTAAAATTTAGTGTCGGCAATGGCAACTCTTAAAATTTTCAGAGCCTTTATTTTTGGCGACCAATTATTGTACAACTCCTTGATTGACTGTCATCCATTACTATTGCTCAGACAGGACATGCACGCTCAAAAAAAAAAAAAGACAAAAAGCTTAAAAATTGCTACCTGCTACCACGGACATATCATATATATATATATATATATATATATATATTATTGAAAAATAAAGTCTTGAGATTAAAAAAGTAGTGTGTAAAATTTTGTGTCGGCAATGGCAGGCCTTTAATTTTTCAGAGCCTTTATTTTTGCCAACCAACTATTGAACTAACCCGTTGTTTGACTGTCATCCATTAGTATTGTTCAGACAGGACATGCACCCAATAAATGAATGTTTTGCTCAAAAAAGAAAATAGCTTTTATAAAAATTGCTACCAGGGAAATATCATACATATATATATATATATATATATATAGATTTGTTGGTCTATTTGTTAGTTGATTCTCTTCCTCTTTAAAGTCTTGTTTAATTGTTTATATTGAAATTAATATTACTTTTATTCGTATTTTTTATAAAAACTATTTTTTAAATTATATATATATAATAATTGATATTTATTTTTATTTAAAATTATTAAAATTTTAATTTTAATCATTAAAATTAAAAATATTTTAATATTTTATCAACATATTGTTGAAAAATCACGTGTATGTAGTACTAACACATACAAATAGTATAGCAAACTCAAAATAAAAATAAAAATATATAAAAATATTCTACCAAACTTTAAATATTTTATTTCAAACTTAATTTATTAACAAATAAATTTTTACAATTCTAAGATTTTTGAAATAAAAAAACTCATTAAAACTTATTTACTCAAAACTTAATCCAAAATTCAATAATAACCTTTTAATAATTTACTTTGTTAGTTATTTTATTGGTGTCTAGATATCTGAGATTATCAAAATAAAATCAAAACATCTTATTTATAATAGTAAAATTCCTTATACATTTATTAAACTTCTGATGTAGGATATAAGACAAACTCAAACTCTTATAACTTCACTTAACTTTTGATATAAGATTATGAAATTTAAGGCAAATCCCAACAAATCCTTCCCTGACTTGAATTTCTAAACATTTTCAACAGTATCTAAAAAGTTAATACGCTTGCCTTTTTTTTTCTTTTGTCACAAAAATCCCCTGAGCCTCCATTAAGCATATACAAATGATTTTTATCATATTTTCTTGTATAATCACACTATTATTTTTGTACACTTTTAAACTATCATTACTGTCATAGTATATGTACCATCGAGAAGCTAACTCACCTAAAGTAATATAATTGTAGTTACAACTCAGTATATACATTACATGACAAAAGTCCTAACAATACCATTATGAAACCTAAGGTGAACACTTTCAATGCCTTGAATCTACACATTTTCATTGTTGGCAACCATAATATCCTCATACTTCTCATTCTCTTCCAATTCCATAAAGCAACTTTTATTATTGTAGATATAGACTGTAGCAACTGAATCTAAAACTCAACTTTTATCATCTTGTAAAGTCTGAGTTTCATCTACACAAGTCATCAACACGACATCATCACATCAGATACAATAGCAACAGTATCACTATTTTCTTCATCTGATTTTTTGTCATCATTCACTATTTTAAAAGTAGTTATATCCCTTCTCAGCTTCTTGCAGCGTACTTGGATATGTCTCTTTTCATCATAATAATAACATTTTATTTTAATGTAATCTCTATCTCTTGACTTGGATCTCTTTTTTTATTTATCAATCTTCTTTTGAGTCTTCCATAAATCAAAATCTTCTACAACTAGTGTACTCTTTCCAGATTATAAGTTATGTGTTCCATAAACCTTTTGTTCTCATACAATAATGTAATCACATCATCTAACTTCAAAGTAGATCTACCCATCAATAAAATCTAAACTAAAAATTTATAAAACTTAAGCAAAGATGACAATAAAATTAAAGCTTTCTCTTCATTTTTTAACTCATCAATAGAAATCGTTAGCAATTGAGAAACTAATATATTAAACTTATTCAGGTTATTATGAAGACTCGTATTTTCTTTCAACTTTAAAAAATACAGATCTATCTTTAAACATAATCTGTTAGTCAATGACTTCGATCATAAATACTCTCATGCTTATCACAAATTTTTTGAAGTACTTTTAGTCAGCACACTCTACTTTATCTTTAGGATTAACGCTAATATAATAGTACTAAGAGCTTTTTTTTAAAATTATATTCTAATTATTGTGAGACATTTTCTCAGGCTTACTATTTTTTAATATTTGATCTAACTTTTATTGTACTAACAAATCTTGAATCGTACGTTACCATAACATAAAATTATTCTTTTCATCAAATAAAGAATCTTAAACTTTAACCTAGGCATATTAGATATACATTTTTCAGGCATCTTGAAATATTACTTACTTCATAATCTCTTGGGCCTACATTTCCTCTTCTCGAAACTTAAACCTCGAATCTCACTTTAATATCACTTGTTAGGAAATCACTGTACGCAGCATCGACATGCATAAACAATAGAGTAAGCCCAAAACAAAAATAAGAACACACAATTATATTCAACTCAATTCAAAATGGCTTATTTCAAACTCAATCTACTAATAAATAAAATTTTTATAACTATGAGACTTTTGAAATGAAAAAAAGTCATAAGAAATTTTTAACTCAAAATCCAATAATATTTTTTTAATAACTTACTCACTTAATTATTCTCTTAGTATCTAACTATTTAAAATTATCAAACTAAAATTAAAATATCTTATTTATAAGAATGAAACATTTATACCTTTATTATGTTCCTAACGCGAGATATAAAATAAATTCAAACTTTTATAATCCAACTTAACTTTCAATATAAATTATGAGATTTAAAATAAATCCTAACACATATTACATCGGTTATACTTTAAAATTCCTGAAAAATTTTATTATAATCAAACACATTTTTATTAAAAAAATAAATGATTAAGGCATCCTTTAAAAAAGTAAGACAAAATAATAATTAAAAAAACAATATTGGAGTCCAACTCATTCTTGTACTACTACTGCCAACTAATAATAAATAAACAATATACATGATAAACGTGCAAATTTTTTTTTTTTCATTTTCTTTGATGAAAGTGAAAGGAGCTTTTAGGCTTAGTTTGTTTTATAAAAAATAAATTTTGAAAAAAAATTATATTTTTAAGTATTTATTTCACAAAAAGTTGATTAATCTTTGAAAAATAATTTATTGATAAATGAAAATTAATGTTATTTTTAAAAAAATTATTTTACTAATTTAAGAATAAAAAGATATATTTTACAAAAAAATATTTATGAGTAAAATTATTTATCAATATTTTTTAGTATAATTTTACTTATAAATAATATTATATGAATAAATAATATATTATTAATATAATAAATCAAAAAATAATATTAATAAATAATATATTAATAAATATTATAATAATGTATTAATATTAATAAATAATAAACTATTAATATAATATTAAGAAATAATACTATAATATGTTAATAAATAATATTATATTAATAAATAATATAATAATAAATATTATTAATTTAATTAATAAATATTATAATAATATATTAATAAATAATATATTATTAATAAATAATACACTATTAATATAATATATTAATACGTATTATTGATAAATAAATCATAATATATTAATGAATAATTAAAGAATAAATAATAGTTTTATTTTAAGTATTTTTTTATATTAACATAATATTTTAATATTAAATATTATTATTAAAATAAATTATTTTTTAATATTAATAATTTTAATAATAAATAATTTCAATATATTTTAATAATAAATTATTTTTAATATTTTAATATTATATTAATATCATTTTAAAAAATTTCAAAAAACAATTAAATAACAAAACATATTTCTCATTAATTGATTCAAATAATAAAAAATCTCTTTCAATTCAAAAAATATAAATATTTTTATAAAAATTATTTTTTAAAAATCATTTTTTGAAAAATAAATGGAGTCTTAATTGCCGTCGAATTGATTTTTTTCGACAACAGCACCTATTATTGGCCCAGGGCATTTATTGGTGTTGAAATAAATGATCTGAGATATATAAAGATCTTACTATATTATTGGTCAAGAGTATTTAGCTCAAACATTTTTTTGTGAACTTTTATATATTTGAAATTAATAATGAGAACTTTTAGAATTTACGAGTGTGTTGTTTTTATATTTATAAATTAATTTTAAATTAATTTTTGTGTTTAAAAAATAAAAAGTATTCTTAATTTTTTATTATTTGTAATTATCTATTCATTTTTCTCTTTTTTCAAGAATAAAGTTAATTCAAATAAAAAAATCAAAATAAAATTTTAACTTATATTTTTAATTTTATTTTATTGTTAAATCAAATATTATACATAAAACGAAAAGAGTAACAGTTAATTTCGTTTTTTTTAAAATATAATCTAATTGATTGCGAAATATTGCTTACAATATTATTCTCAACCTACAAGAAACCTAGTTTATTTGTTTGATTGCTAAGAAAAATATATACAAAAAGAGAAAAAATATTATTTTTCATATAAAAAGGGAGAACACGCAAATTGATATTTTAGAGAGAAAAAAAAATCAAGAGCAGAAATTCAAAATAATAATAATAAATGCTCCTGAAATAAGTGTAAATTTTCTAAAATATATCTTTACCTATATATGAAAAAAATTCAAAAGAAATCTTTACTTGACACTTTGTCCAAGCATAAGAGTTGGGAAAATGTTAATGAATTGGGTAATTGTTGGGCTGGCTGAATGTTTATTAGGTAGTGGCTTGATTAAGTGAAGAAGGTATTTCAAATATTGGCTTTGCAAGAAAAGATTATATTAAGCTATGGTTTTGCATGAAAATTTTGTATTGAGTTGAGTGAAGATTGGTTTTTTATTTTATATTATCCATTGGGTTAGAATTATTTTTAGTTATAAATATAAAATAAAATAAAATAAAAATATTTATATACTTAATTAGTTAAAAATATATCAGCTTTTAAAATAAAGTTTAGTGTTTTTGAATATGTATTTTGGAAGAAAGATGGAATTGAATTTTATTGGATTTTATAAATACTAGTACTACCATTTGATAATTGAGGGCCAATGGAAAGCAATGTTTGAGCAACTATAGATGGTGTGGCTCGGGAATCAAATGAGGGAAATTAAAGGCTATTTAGGAGGATACTCGTGCGTTATCATAGATAAATTTTTTTTTATTTTGTCATTTTAATTTATTGATTTTTTGTAAAATTTATTTAATTAAAAAAAACAAAGGTAAAAAAAAAACAAATAGAGTAGCATGTGAATAGTAAAATTAACATATTATTCTCACAAAATCTAAAATAAAAATATCGTAAAAAGTAAAAAAGAATAAAAATAAAAAATAAAAAATTTGAGCTTATAAAAAGTGTCACATGAACATCTTATTGAGTTTAAAATATTAAATTTTTAAATTAAAATATTTTATTAAAATAATACATATATAATATAAAATTAAATTAATAATGAAATATTTATACTTTTATATATCTCCAAATGAGTTGGACAAAACTCTTTAAATGTACTTGCATGCTAATCTTGTATCTTATAAAAAAAAACTCGATTAATCTCAACTCAATCTCAATTTTTAAAAAATCATTCACTGTTAGATAAAAATAAATCAAAACTTATTAAATACGAATTGTTTTGATATCTCTATCGATCAATACATTTATCACAAAATTTATTTGATTAAAAAATACAAAAAAAAAGTCAAATGAGATGTCACATGAATATTTTGATTGACTTAATTTTTAACAAAATTAATTTAATAAATAAAGACATAAAAACAAAAAAAAATCAAAGAAAAAATAAAAGAAAAAGGGAAAAAGAGTTCAATGGAATATCATGTGGATAATCCAATTAAGTTTAAAACATTATTTTTTAATTGAGATATTAAATGATTATTTTATTAATTAAAAACAATAGAAAATGAAAAATAAACATAAAAAAAAGAATGAAATCATTAAAATAATAACTTTATTAATATAATATATATAAATATAAAATTAAATAGTTATTAAAATATATAGTTTGTTATATACGATAAGTGGCTTTGGATAAAGCATTTAAAATTTGCTTTTGAGCCCAACTTTCTATAAAAATCAATTTGACTTGATTTGATATCAATTTTTTTATAAAAATACATATATTGAATCGAGATAAATAGATACGTATTGAATATTGATTTTTTTTATTTTTATCAATTCTCTTATTTTGTTGAAAAATTAATTTAATTAAAAATATTAAAAAATGAAATAAACAAATGGTATGTTACATCAACATTTCTATTGACATTATTTTCTTACAAAATTTATTTAACAAAAACCTAACAAAAATGCAAAAAGCAAAAAAGAAAAAAATCACCTTCTATCCAATCGAGTCGGATCAAAACTCATTTAATACGAATTGTTTTGCCATTTTTACTTATTGGCTCATTTTGTTGCAAAATTTATATAATTTAAAAACAAAAAAACGAAAGCAAAAAATAAATTATGGTGCTACGTGGACACTTTTCTTTTTTTTTTTACAAATTTATCTAAATTAAAAACAAAAAATAAAAAAATAGTTGAAAAAATTTATATATATATATATATATATAAGTGTCACATTGACAACTTAAATAAAGGAAAAACAAAAATCAAAATTAGTAAAATTTATATATTTGATAGATAGCTGGATTAAATCTTAATTATATATAAATATAATATTTTTATTAAATTAAAATATTAAATAATAATTTTATTAATATAATAATATATAATTATAAGATAAAATAATTAATTAAAAATATAATTTTTATATATTTGGGATAAGACAAAAGTTTTAAATCTTCCTACGATTAGACCTAGTAATTTGAAATATGATATGATGATATGATATAAAAATAACATGAAAAAATTTGTATATATATTTTAAAAAACGTATTCCATATTTATTCATGTTGACACGAATTTCGACACAATATAATTTATGTTGTATATGTGTTGACTTGTTTAAATATGTGATATGATACGAATAATACGTTTAATTTAATATTATCATACGAGTACACATTTAATATATTTAATACATTTAACACATTTTTTATATTTATTTTAATTTAATATAAATATATAAAAATTATTTTAATTTTTAATCTTTCAATTATGATACTTAATTAACTATTAAATATCATATAAAAATTATTTTAAACATTTAAATATGATACTAATTTAATAATTATTATAAAATTATTTTCTATATAATAATATAAATACAATATAAATATAATATCAGTCTTATACATTATTATTTTATTCTTTAATCTTTAATAGTTTATCATTTTGAATTTGATACTAAAAATTAATATAGTTATGTAATATAAATTAAATTTTAAATATTTATTAAATACACATTAAATGAGTATTAAAGTTTTTTTAATATATAAGTACTTTTTTATATTATTAATATGTCAAATTTATTAAGTTATAAATGATATATAATTTATAATTATTTATTATTTTAGACATGTTTTTGTATATATCTTTATTAATCATGTCTATTCGTATATCTTAATATTAGTTGTATATATTTTTTTATATTCGTATTATTTATATTTATTTATATCGTATTTAAGTAAATTAATTATATAGGTGTTAATCGTGTCGTCTCGTATATAACATATTTATTAAACATGTTGTATTCATGTTTAAAATTTAAACACATTTTATAATTCATGTCGTATTCATATTTTAATAATTTGTGTCATTATATATGTCGACATAAGATACAACACAAAACACAAATTGTCATACCTACATGCAACTCAACTTCAATTAAAAAAAAAAAAAGAAAAACCTCATTTGATCCTTAATTGTTTTATTTCATGGATTTTAAAAAAATAAAAACTAAAAAAAATTCAAAAAATTAAATCGATGTCAAGACCTTTGCTAATATTTTTCTTCAAAATTATGAAAATAAAAAATAAAAAATATTTTTAATAATAATATCAAATGGATTCATATTAAAATAATTTTAAATTATTTAAAAATGTTTATTAATATAAAAAATTAAAAATTAAAAAAATGAATCAAATAGCTTGACACCCGATAAACCCTTGATATAAAGTGGATTTGAAAAAAAAAATTAAAATCTAAAAAATTATGTATTAAAAATGTAAGAAGTAGAAAAGTTAAAAAAAAAACACGTGTCATATTCTTAGAAGCAAGTGAATTCCATAAAAATCTTTAAAATCTAAAAAATTATTTATTTAAATTTTAAAATAAAAGTGAAAAAGTGAAAAGGGATAAAAAAAAAGAAAATTTTGATATAAATGGTTCCAACCACTAAAAAATAATTTTTTTTCTAAAAAATAAAACCTTTAAGAAACATATTTTTTATAATTTAAAAATATACTTGTGAAACATAACCAAAAAAAAAAAAAGCGTAAAAAAACTAAAAAAGCAAGCAAATGACACATGAATATCCTTAGCAGCTGTACATGCCTAAGATGTAAAATTTTAAAAAAATAAAAAATAAAAGAAAAAATTGAAATATCCTTGAACACATACAGTAAAATTTTAAAAATTTAAAATAAAGATAAAAATAATAAAAGAGGAAAATAAATAAAAGTGGGGTACATTTTTTTTTTCATCTCCTCATCTCCATACCTTTATATTTTTTTCATCAAAGTTTCATCGTATCCCATTATTTATTATTTATTATTTTATTTTTTGAGTGATTAGAAAAAACACAAAAGCAAAGAAGGAATATTGCCACGTGGGTGCTGTATGAGAGGTTAAATTTTGTACTGAAATGGGAAAAAGTTATTGTACGATATTTATAGCTGTGACTCCTCCTCTCACTCCTATCGTTTTCTCTTTAAGATTTCTTACCTAAAACTGTAAGGAAAAATTTAATTAGCAACATGCAACGATAGAGGAATGTAACCGATTTCAATTGCTTAAAAAAAATCTGTTTCTCATTAGTATTACTCTTTTCCTTCATTTTTTTTTATTTTTATGTCTCAAATTATTTTTTGAACATCTAAAGTTTTTATTTTTATATTTAAAACTATTTTTTATAATTTTATATTAAAAATTATGAAATTAAATTTATAAAAAATTAAAATCCTATTTTAAAATAATTAAAATCACTTTTTTTTAATGTGGAAACAAAAGGCGGAAAAACAATTTTAAAATGGAAGGAGTATAGACCAACACTACTAAACAATAAAATATAGTAAAGTATTTATGTTAGTTATAAGCAAATATTTTCAACAAAAACTTTTGATAAGTCATTTGCTTCAACGGTAAATGAAATTTTATTCAAGTCTTATCATGCATTATCTTTTGTTGAAGTTAATATGAAATGTTCATGTATAACACAATATTTATTTTATTACTTGAAAAAGATTGAGTAACCCACTCAAAAAATAATATATTATTTTTTATTTGGCATAAAGCGAATTGAATTTTTTTTATATAAAAATTATATATCAATTATTGAATCAAAATATTAAAATACTTAAATTTAAAATTTAACTCATTAGTTTATATAATCGCCTTTAAAAATAAAATTTAATATGTTTAAAATTTAAAATTTTAACATTTATAATTTATTTTTTATTTTCATACTACAAATTTCACTATAAAAAAATTGGATTCCTAACAATTAAATCTGCTTTCTGAGTTTCAAGCTAGACAAAACTAAAATTTATATATTTGATGTTTAGATGGGGATTTTATTTTTCCGTTGGTATTGCCCAAAGCATAATTAGTTTAAATTTTCAATGGGATATAAACTTAAATTAATAGATTTGATGATATAAAATTAGATATAAATATGATATAAATATAAAAAAATAAAAATAATACGATTTAAAATTTTAATAATAATTATATTTAAATTTAATAAAATAAAAAATATTTTATATTTCATATTTATATAAATAATAATACATTTTTATATAAATTATAATATAAATATATTTTTTAATATTTATATAATATAAATACACAAATCATTATCGGGACTCCACACACAAAGCAATTTCCATTGTCGGGGAGCCTTATTACAGTACTAATAATAAATCCAACAACCATATTTAATGCATTTTCGTACTATTTTTTGTTGAACAGCGACGAAACATTGTTTTACTCCGCATCCCAATCAATTACCGGTCGGAGTGCCATGTGAGAAAATATACTCTTTTATTTTAATTTCTTTTGTTCATTTTTTAAAAAACATCTTATTTTTTAGTTTAAACTTCTAGTATTATTTTTTTTAGATTAGTATTCTTATTTTTATAATTTTTTCGCGTTTAAATAAATACTGAATATCATAATTATAAAAGAAAATCGAATGAAAATTTTTTAACACAAAAAATGAGATTACATAACACACGCATAAATAAAGAGAGTATAATCTAAGTCGATTAGGTCACGGAGGGAGTGAGTTTTGATAACGATTAAAAAAAGAAAATTTACCCGTGAAAAAAAATTAATGATAATATTTATGAAAAGTTATTTGATATATTAATAGTAAAATTTTTTAATTTTAGAAATGGAGTTAAAATGATAATATATGTTTGAACTTGTTTAAAATTAATTTTTTTAAAATTTTTTTGAATATATATTAAGAGATATATTATTATTTTAATCTTGTTTGTAAAATTAAAAGTTTTATTATAAATGTATTCGATAATTTTTTAATATTTATACTATTATTAAATTTTTTATTTTTTGAGAATTAAAAATAATTTTATTAATAAGGGGAATACAAGATTATTACTTTTTTTTTTGATATGTTACAAGTTAATCCAACATCAACTCCATTAAAAATTTTACTTAAAAGTTAAAATTATGTTTCCAATAATAAAATAAAAGTTAAGATTTTATGTCTGTTTTCTTGTCAGATTAATTAGCTAGCTTTAGAAACATTTATTTTATAAGTGTGACGAACATAATCCTTGACAATATTTTTAATAAATATTCATTCTCTATCAAATTGTTAGTATATTTTATTTTTTCGGAGTTAAAAGAAAGTTGATTTTAATATATTTAATATTAAAATTTAAATTTTTTATAAATTTGATGTTTCATAGTTTTATTGACAAAAAAAAATATGAACAATAATTTTGGAATATAAAAAAAGTGACTTGAGTGTTGAAAACAAGAGGACATAATTTTTAAAAATTGAAAAAAAATGAAAAAAAGACAAATATATATATATATATATATATATAAATAAGAGTAGAGACTGAAACATGAATTTAAAAAATTTACTTGAAATTTTCCCTATCGTTCCACTATCAAAATTATAAAACCACGTTTTAATTAAGAGAATCTTTTGAAAGATCTTTGCCATCTGTGGCCTTAACGTACTGTCAAATTAATTTGACCCGTCGGGTGGCTATAAGAAAATAAATGCACACTAATAATGACAACGGATCCAACCCCATTGGTTTCACTATAAATTCCATGCAAAATTGTCTTCGTCTTCATAAAAAACTGTACGCAGTGCACCAAATTACTCGACCTATGGCTTCCACTGTCCTTCCCTCGTCAACCCTAACAACTGTTCCCAACTCCTCCATTCAAACTTCATTCTTTCCAAAAACATCTCAACTTTCCATATTTAAGAAGAAAAAGCCTTACTATTTCGTCCCTAATAAAGTAGTGTCATGCAAAACCACGAATGGGAACCAAAACCAGCCTACTCCTAGTTCCGAAAACAATGGAGACACTTCTCTCAACAGGTTTGATAGAAGGGATGTCCTTATTGGCCTAGGAGGTCTCTACGGTGCAACCAGCCTTGCCAATGACCCATTTGCATTAGCAGCACCAATATCCGCCCCTGACCTGACCCTTTGTGGCGATGCAACTATTACAGGGACGGAGACTGTCTATTGCTGCCCACCGTCAAATGCAAAGATCATAGATTTCAAACCACCTCAGTTTTCCAAGATACGCTATAGGCCTGCCGCACATTTAGTTGATCCTGACTACTTAGCTAAATTTACCAAGGCCATGGAGCTTATGAAAGCTCTTCCTGACGATGATCCACGTAGTTTCAAGCAACAAGCTAATGTTCATTGTGCTTACTGTAATGGGGCTTATGATCAAGTCGGGTTTCCTGATCTTGATCTTCAAGTTCATTTCTCATGGCTCTTCTTCCCATTCCATAGATTATATCTTTATTTCTATGAAAGGATTTTGGGCAAGTTGATTGGTGATCCAGAATTTGCCATGCCATTTTGGAATTGGGATGCTCCTCTGGGCATGCCTATACCTGCCATATATGTTAACCCTATCTCTCCACTCTACGATGAAAAGCGCAATGTGAACCACCAGCCACCAGTATTGGTTGATCTTGATTACAATGGCACTGAGGAAGAATCAACAAAGAGAGATCAAATAAAAAGTAATCTCAAAGTTATGTACAGGCAGATGGTGTCGAACAAGACCCCTACTCTTTTCCATGGAGCGGCCTACCGTGCTGGTGATAATCCCAGTCCTGGAATGGGTGCCATTGAGAACATTCCTCATACCCCGATTCATAGATGGTGTGGAGACAAAAGACAACCACATTCAGAAGACATGGGGAATTTCTATTCTGCAGGCAGAGATCCATTGTTCTACGCTCATCATTGCAATGTAGATCGAATGTGGTCGATTTGGAAGGCATTACCAGGAAAGAAGAGAAATGATTTCACAGACCCAGACTGGCTTGATGCCTCGTTTATTTTCTACGATGAGAATGCAAATCTTGTTCGTGCTAAGGTTCGTGATTGCCTTGACACCCTAACTCTGGGCTACGATTATCAAAGAGTTGAGATTCCATGGCTTAGACAAAAGCCAAGTCCTCGAAAGTTTGCCAAGAAAGGTGGAAGGCATGGTCAAGCAATGGCAGCCGAAGCAAAGAATAAAAACGTTATACGCAATGTATTCCCTATAGTTTTGGACAACACAGTGAGCATTGAAATTCCAAGGCCAAAGAAATCAAGGAGTAAACTTGAAAAAGAAGATGAAGAAGAGGTATTGGTGCTAGAAAACATTCAGTTAGAGAGAGATGTAGCAGTGAAATTTGATGTGTATATTAACGATGTGGATGATGGGACACCAACTGGACCAGAAGATTCAGAGTTTGCAGGGAGCTTCACGAATCTGCCGCATCGCCATAAACAGGGGAAGAAGATGGCGACAAACTTAACTTTGCCACTATCGGATTTGTTGGAGGATTTGGATGTTGAAGGTGATGATAATATTGTGGTGACTTTGGTGCCTAAAGAAGGGAAGGGTCTTGTCACGGTTGGTAATATCAAGATCGGCTATGTCCGAGAATGATCAGTTACTTTGTTGCTCTAGCATCTTCCGTTCCTTCCCTAGCTACTTTGTGGAAACATCTTCCTTGATCCTTGTGTTCTGGGACCGATGGGTCGAGTGACATGTTCGTTATCAATGTGTGTCCAATATAAATAAGGCCATTAAGTCTATGACCATAGAACCTTTATATGTATGGCCATTCTTAATATAAGGAAACCTATTTATGTTTATGTTTTACGTTCGGGTCTCTTGTCATGCTTCTATGTTTTTCGAGTTCAACATTGAATAAAAAACTCTTAATTTAATTAATTAGCTTACTCATTTTTTGTTTACTACTTGTTTTTATAAATTAAGAGAAAAATTAATGTTAACTAGTTGGATACCTGTATTACTATGGATTAAAATTTTTTGTTTTGTCCTCTATATTCATTGATTTTTTTTTAATTTATTGAATTAACAAATAAGCAAGACAAAAAGTAAAAAAAAAAAAGAAAGTGGCATGTGAATACTTAAATTGACATCTTATTTTCACAAAATATATTTAATAAATATCTAAAACAAAAAAGAAATCATAAAAGTAAAAAAGAATAAAATTGAAAAAAAATAGAAAAATAAAAAATTTGAACTCATAAAGGGTGTCATGTTCTCATCCCATTGAGTTTAAAATATTAAATTTTTAAATAAAAAATCAAATAATAATTTTATTAATATAATAAATATAAATATAAAATTAAATTAATAAAAAAATATATTTTTATATATACCTCGAAATGAATCGAACAAAACACCTTAAACGCATTTTCACACCAGCCTCGTAACTTATAAAAAAACTTGATTAATCCCAACTATATCCTGATTTTAAAAAAAAATCACTTCATATTGGATCGAAATAGATTGAAACTCAACAAATATGAATTACTTTGATATTTCCATCAATCAATATATTTTGTTGTAAAATTTATCTAATTAAAAATACATAAATAAACGAAAGAGAAAAAAAAATTCAAATAGGGTACCACATGGACATCTCAATTGACCTATTTTTTAACATAATTAATTTAATAAAAAAAGCATAAAAAGTTTAAGGAAAATTAAAAAAAAACAAAAAATAGTTCATTATAGTATTATATAGATAACCCAATTGAGTTTAAAATATTATTTTTTAAATTGAGATAATAAATGATAATTTTATTAATTAGAAAAAGAAAAAGTAAGCAAAATAAGCAAAAAAAAAAAAAAGGAAAAGGGAAATCATTGAGGTGCCATGTTGACATTCAAATTGAGTTTAAAATGTTAATATATTAAATTAAGATATAAAATAATAATTTTATTAATATAATACATATATATAAATATAAAATTAAATAGATAACAAAATATATATTTATATATATATCATGAGATGACTTGAGGTAGAACACCCTAAATTTGCTTTCGATTTGTTCTTACTTTTTATAAAAAATTGATCCGACCTAACTTGATATTGATTTTTTATAAAAAACACTTATATCAAATTAAGACGAATAGATATCTATCGGATATTGGTGGTTTTGTTATCCTTATCGACTAACTCATTTTATTGTAGAATTGAACTAACAAAAAAATATAAAAAAAGAAAGAAATAAACAAATGAGATGCTACGTGGATACCTTTATTGATATTATTTTCATATAAAATTTATCTAATAAAAAAATGAAAAAAGCAAAAACAAAAAAATTCTCTCTATATCGAATCGAGTTGGATTAAAACCTATCGAATACGATTTGTTTTGCTATCTTTATTCATCAACTCATTTTGTTGCAAAATTTATATAATTAAAAGGAAAGAAAGAAAAAAGTGAATTGGGCTTCCACTTGGGTGTTTTAAAAATTTTATCTAAATTAAAAAATTAAAAAAACAAACAAAAGTTAAAAAAATGAAAAGAAATGTTACGCCAACACTTTAAATTTAGGTCAAATAAAGTAAAAATTAGTAAAATTTATATAATAAATGGATGGATGGATTAAATCTTAATTATGTATAAATATAAAATAAAATAAATAATTAAAAATATTATTTTATATATACTTGGGGCAAGATAGAAGATCCTAAATGAAAAACTTCAATTTGATATCTAATTTTTCTAAAAACGAACACATATTGGATCATGTGAGGTATAAATTATTTTATCGTCCCTATATCAATTGAAAATTTTATATTATGAATTTAGAAAAAACAAAAACTAAAAATAAAGTCCAAAAAAAAAATTTTAAATCCGAATATGACGTCAAGACATCCTTTAATAGTCTTTTCTTTAAAATTATCAAATTAAAAAACAAAAAGATTAAAAATATTTTTAATATAATATCAAATGGGCTCATATTAAAAAATTTTAAACTATTTGTTAAATATTAAAAAGAAAAAGTAAATAGAAAAATAAAAAATTGAAAAAAAAAATCAAATGAGTTGACACAAGGCATACCCTTAATATAAAGTGGATTTGAAAAAATTGAAATCTAAAAAATTATTTATTAAATATGTAAAAAAAAAAATAATAATTAAAAAAACATGTGGCATATCTTTGACAATAAATTTCACAAAAAATTTAAAATTTTAAAAATATTTATTAAATATTAAAAGAGTAAAAAAAAGGAACTTTTGATATGAAAGGGTCCCACATACTAAAAAAATAAAATTCTTGTAATTAAAAAATCTTTAAATAACATATTTTTTATAATTTAAAAACATATTTGTGAAATATAATAAAAAAGAAAAAAAAGCAAAAAAGAAAAAGTAAAAGCAAACAAATGACACATGAACATCTATCGGTAGTTTACGTGTAAGATGTAAAATTTACAAAAGACAAAAAAAGTTAAAATGCCACAGATCACATATAGTAAAATTTACAAAATTTATAATGGAGATAGAAATAGTAGAAAAAATTTAAAAGTGAGGTCTCCAACGGTAACAATGTTTTTCCATCTTCTTATCCCCCTTCCGTTATATTTTTTCATCGAATTTCCGTCGCATCACATCTATTATTTATCTTTTCTCACATTTTAAGTGTAAAACTCAAAAAAAAAAAGGAAACAAAAAAGCATGCCACGTGGTGATTAATAAGAAGTCAAATATTGGTGTTGAAATGAGTATCATTTATTGTAAGAGACACAAAAATACTCCTCCGTTGTTGCGGGTCAAATATTTTTATTTTATTGTTTTTATTTATTGTATTTTTTAAATTTTATTTAATTAAAAAATTAAAATAAATACAGACAAATGATAAAATAATAAAAATGAAACATGTATATCTTAATTGGATTCCTATTTTAATAAAATTTATTCAATAAAAAATAAAAAAACTAAAAAGTTAAAAAGAGAAAAATGAAAAAAGATACTCACAAAAGGTGCCATATATCTCATGTTGAGTTTAAAATATTAAATTTTTAAATTAAGATAAAAATAATTTTATTAATATAATATATTTATATATATAAAATTAAATAAATAATAAATTATATACATTTATATTGAAATGAATCAAAATAAAGCACCATAAATATACTTCTAACCCGTGTTGGTTTCTCTTTAAAAAATTTGATCCGTCTTAAATTAATCTTGTTTTAAAAAATTACCCTGTAAAAAATTTATCAGATGTAGATTGTTTTGGTCCCGTATTAATAGATATTTTTTGTTGCGAAATACAAAAAAAAAAAGAGAAAAAAGGCCAAATGACGTGCCATGCTGACACATCAATTGGATTTTTTTTTATAAAATTAATTTATAAAAAAAATAAAAAAATGAAAAAAATAAAAACAAAAGGAAAAAAAGCTTATTGAGGTATTATATGAATATCCCAATTAAATGAGAACTCATCAAATATGAATTGTTTTGTTATTTCTATCTATTAGCTCTTTTTTGTTGCAAAATTTATTTAATTAAAAACAAAAGGAAAAAAAATAAATTGTGGTATCATATGGATACCTACGTAGGTTTTTTTCACAAATTTTATCTAAATTAAAAAACTTAAAAAAGCTAAAAAAAAAAAAGGTAGTACGTCAAAATCTTAAATGGAGGTCGAATAAAAGTTAAAATGAAATAAATTTACATAATTAAAGGGTAGATTACATCTTAATTACATATAATCTTAAGATAAGAGAGAACGTAATAAACTTGCATTGGACTTAATCTTAATTTTTGAAAAAAAAATCTCAATTCAATCTCAAATAAAAAAAATATCTATTGAATTTAGATGAATCAAAACCCATTCACACCTCAATTGATATTTTTCTGAAAAAATTACTTATCAATTTCTTTTGTTGTAAATTATTTTATTAAAAAATAAAAAAATATCTCAAAGGCAAAAAAAGCAAAATTGAGTACCGCGTGTAAAATTTTTCAATAAAACTATCTAATTAAAAAAAAAGGAAGAAAAAAATTAAAAATTATAAAGAAAAGATGAAAAAGCAAAAAAATGAGGAAAATTGAGTTGCCACATAACATTAGTAATAATGAATTTTTCCTAATATATTTTTTTAAATTATTAAGCTACAAAAGAAAAAAACAAAAATATTTTTTTAAATCAATAATATCAAATGGCACATAAAAATTTTAAAATATTAAAAAAAATTATAAATAGTTAAAAACTTAAAAAGAAAAAGCAAATAAAAAATGAAGAAAAATAACTTGGCACATGGCATATTTTTGGTATTAGGTTGACGAGATAAATAAGAATTTAAAATCTAAAAAACTATTTATTAAATATATAAAAAGGAAACAATAAGGAAAAAAAAAAAAGCAAATTCGTGGCACACTCTTAATATTAAGTGGATCCCAAAAAACATTAAAATTTTGAAAAGAGTAAAAGATAAAAAGATAAAAAAAACAAAAAAAAAGTTTGGTATAAAGTGGCACCCACCTGTAAAAATATAAGTCTTTTAAAAATTTTATTAAATATAAAAAATTTTGACAAAAAGTAAAAAGAAAGCATAACGTTACACCTTTATTGTTGAATACTGTAAACAGGACATTACCGAAATTAATGTTATTAATGACATGCTCGATGTTGTGGGTGTATTTTGTTCAACCCCAAGTTTTTTACGAGAGTGATATTAAAATTATTGATAAATTTAGATACTGTGGAGTTATGTGAATGTACTAAATAAAGGTTGTTATGTATTAATTATATATTAACATAGTTAACATAACAAAAAATACCTTTAATTTTGAGCATTTAATTTGATTCAATCTAACTTTCAAAAGATCTATATACAATTAGATATAATCTTTGAATTGGACTTATTTAAGGGTCAGATTATTTATTCAAATTAACAAATCCGCTCAAACTTTAAAAGGATTTAAACAAAAAATTAAAATATGTTAAATGAATTTGAGTATAATTTTTAAATTTGTTTAAAATTTAAATCAGGCTTTGGATAAAGGAATTAAGCCTCAAGCTCGGCTTGATCCAATCCGGATAAATTATATATAATTAAAATATTATAATTTTATTAGTATCTATATGTGAATTTTTATTTTTTTTATTTTATTTTTTTTAAAAAATATTTTTTCAAAATTTTATATGTAAATTAAGTTTAATAAGTAACTTTGAGATTTATTGTTTTCAATTTAAGTTGAGTTTTAAAAAATTTTTAAATTTAAAATATAAGGTTAAATCAAATCTGAACAAATATATAAATTATTAATATTAAAAATGATCCTGAACACCTTTACTTTGAATGTAAGCACTTAATTTAATTCATTTCACTTAAGTTTAAGTATATCAAAATTTTATTTGGATGAAAATTTTTTTATTATACCTCACTTCAATTCCAACATTTTAATATTTTACTTTTTCACTTTCTTTGAATGAATTCTACACTAAATTTTGCTTTGTAAAACCCAAACAATATAAAAAGTATATTATAGATCACAATATGTGTATGTTGAAAATTTAAACCTTTGTATTTAAGCAAAACCTACCAAAGTGACGCAAATATCGCCCTGGAATTTTAATGGGTGAAGGTTGAGTCCTTGGGTTGGGCAATAACCCATTTCTTTTTATGTTTCTCTTTTTTGGCTTCTTTTTCTATTCTCCCTAAACTCACCGTTTAGCCCCTAATACAAATTCTTTTTTTTTTTTTTGAAACCATATTCTTATTATCACTCTTAACTTTTTTTCCCTTTTCTTTTCCTTTATATTTTTTTCTTTCTATTTCAGACACCGATTTCGTGCAAAAGCAAAAGCCTCAAATTTTTTTCTTTCATTTTCCTCTTTTATCTCTCTTTTAAACTCTCACTAGTCTTTTGAAAAAAAAAAAACCGATAGCCTCTGCTATTACCATTACCGAAATCCCTTTAAATTATTACAACCCATCACCATTAATAACCTATTCCCCAGTTAATGCTGAACTGTCATTGTTTGTCGTGGAGAAGAAAGGAAATCCGAAGGAGGTGAGTGTAGTATAAATATATAAAAGCTAAAGCCATAGGCATAAAAAGAAAAACTTCATATGTTCTCTTTTTTTTTAGATGTGTAAATAAATGTCATATATCGTTTAATAAATATATTTTATTTTAATTGATTGCATACACTTTTAATTTAAAAAAATTAATATATTTAATTTGATTTGATTCATTTTTAATTTTAAAAAAGTAAATTCATTTTATTTAGATTATAATATTTATTCTCTTTTAAATATTCATTACTCTTACCTTATATAATCAGTTCAATTCAATTTGTAATCAAAGTTAATTTTATTTATCTTAAATCACTCTTAATTAAATTTTATTCTTAATTTTCACATCAACTTTAACATTTTAAATAGGAATATTTTTTTTTCCATTAGAGATAATAGTATTGGACATTTGTTTTATAATTCTATTATGTTTCATTTCTCTTTTTCTTTTTTTTTTATTTGTTCCATTGATTTGTTTCTTTTTGCTTCCATTTGTTTTATTCTTCTTTGTTTCTAAATGTGATTTCTTTTTATTTTTTTTAAATATTAAAATTTGCTTTTAGTTTTTGGAATAGTATTAGTAAACTATACAAAAATGTTGATATGTCGTAGAAATTAATCTAAATATTTCATACATAATATAAAATGGCTTCTTTATTTTATTTTTAGTTTATATTTTAATGAAGTAATTTATAATTTTTATATGCAAATGTATATATGTATGCATTGTGTTTAATATTAAATACTGTAAACTCCATTTTGTATTTTATTATTTTATTATTTATATTATTTCTATTTTTTTTCTTTTTCTTCTTTCTTTATCTAATTCAATTTGACAAAAGTATGAGTGCATTAAATGCACTATCACGAAAAGTCTAAAATCTCAGCCACCGTCACCACCGACAGTCACCTGACATCTTGCCTAACTTGATAGCGTGAATTGTGGCCACCAAAAGTCTACCACATCGATTGAAAGTCTGAGATTTGAATATAAAAACATATGAGATTTGAATCTTAGAAAATCTGAGATTTGAATATCAAAAAATTTGATATTTGAATCCCACAAAGCTCCATAAATAGAGCTCATTGCCTGCACGAAAAGAAGAAGGAAGATCGATTAAAAAAAAACCAAGAGAGACTCTGCAAAAAAAAAAAAAAAGAAAAAAAGTATTTTGTAAAAAAAAAAAACACAAAACAAACAAAAAAGAGAGAAAGAACTCAGTCCCCAAGGTAGGGGAACCCAATGCCAGCATAAAAATAAAAAAAATACAAACACAAAAAAAAAAATTTAGCCGAAACTTCTATGCTAGATCTACTACGTTTGAAGCCTTTTTTTTTCAAAAAATCAAGCTCAGATCTGAACTTAGGAGGCCGTAAGAAATTTTTTGAGAGATTTTTAAATTTTTTGACACCAACGACGGTGGTCAAAGCTCGCCTGCGGTGAGGAACGCGGTGGCCATCAAGGTGGACGGTCACTAGCTCTAGATCCGTCTAAAAAAAGAAAGAAAAGAGAGTTTTTTTTTTTTTTGAGAGAGGGGGAGAAATGAAAGAAATTTTTTTTGACTTTTATATAGAAGGCTAGTCCCAAAACGACGTCGTTTCAATAAGGACCAAAACGACACCGTTTTAGCTTCTAAAGATCCGCGCATCAACCCGTAACTAGACTCGAGATCCACACACCCTACCCGCGACTCGTTTCTTCAATTGACTGCTACCGATCCATATGAACTGGCCCAAACTAATCCAGATCGAGCCAAACTGAATCATTGCACCAGATCGCCTGTTGACTGGACTGTTGATCGGTCCGATTTTGATAAAAAAAATTTTTATATATTATTTTTATTATTTTAAATTTTTATTATTAACATTTATGCATGTAAAAAAATTTAAATTTACCAGAATAAATTTTTGTTGTTTTATATTAATAATTAATAAAAATATATAATAAAATTTTTTGATAATTATATTAATTTTAGAATAAATCTTATAAATTAATAAAAAAATGTAAGGAAAAAAATTTTTTTTTATCCAATGATGAGATTCAAAGGTACTCCCAGTAGTGATACCTACAAAACTTTAGGTGAGAAGATTTTTTTTAAATACTACCGGTGTATTGGAGTATTTATAAAAAAATTTCAATACAATAAAAATAAAAAATGTAAAAATTAACTAATTTATAAAAAAAAAAAGTGATAAACGAATAGAAATAAAAATGAGGAAAGAGGAAATATTATCCGATGATGAGATTCTAAAAGAATTTCGAGTAAAGATGCTTTAAAAAATTTATAGGTGAGAAGATTTTTTTTAATATTACCAGTATATTGAAATATTCATAGAAAATCTTCAATATAATAAAAAAAATTTTTTTCTTCAAAGTTTTAAATAAAAAAATTAATAAGAATTAATAAAATTTCTAAATAATAACAAATAAAATTTATGCATCAACATGTTAATATTTACATTGCATGCATGATATAATTCTTTACGAAAGTAAATTTGAGCCCCCGAATATAAGGTTCTAAGATATTTCAAGAAGTGATGCCTAAAAAATCTCTAAGTGAGAAAGAGTTCTTCTAATGTTACTAACGTACTAGAACATTTTAAGAATTATTTCAATAACAAGGTTCTAATTTATTTTTTTCGAATAAAATTTGAATAAAAAATGAAACAATGAATAAAATAAAATTAAAAAAATTCCAATAAATGAAAAAATCAAGAAAATTATTTTTCAAACATAAAAAAATAAGATTGTTTTTATCAAAATGAATGGATAACATATAATTAATTGATACTGTTTTAAACGAGCGTTATAGAGGTGCTAATCCTTCCCCACACGTAATCGACTCCCAAACTCAGACTGTTGCGCAGACCCTAAAAATATCTTTTTAATAAATTTTAATAAATTTTAAGATTTCATTAAAATGATATGTTTTAATAAGTGGCTAATCGCACTTAGCCAAAAAAAGATTGTGGTGACTTCGTTATTTTTTATTTCATTTTTAAATTCGTCGGACAGACACAAAACTGTTACAACAGCTTGACGACTCTACTAGGGATTACTTTTGTTTTCGAGAGTCAGACTAAAATTAACTACATGTTATCTTCAAATTTTGATTTAAATAGTCCTAATCGATTTCTTAGATTTTTATTTTTCATTTTTAACAAAAAAAGTAAAAAAAAATAAAAAAAAAATAAAAATTCACACACGTTTCTTTTATTATGCCTCTTATGCTTTATTTTTTGTATATATTACTCTCAATAAATTAGGATTTATTTGCACATATAATAACCATGATGTATCTCATGCATGGGCTCTATACCCAGGTACCGTCCCTTATAGGAGGAAATAAAGTACCTATGCCCTTGTGAGGTGATAACCTTCACAATGGCAAGCAAAATACTTCCACTCAAATTGAATCATTTTCATTAGTAGCCTGTCATGGGTGAGGATCAGGGTACCTTACTAGTCCAATGTGAATGACAGTGATGAACAATTTGAGAACTTTTAGACATGTGTCAATCCAAACCCAGCATGTAATAAGCCTAAAAAATCAGCCTTACGTAGAGCCTCGTCCACGTTCTTATAAGAAATACCTAAGAATAGAAGTTGTGTGCAATACAAAATAAAACAAAACAAAACAAATCTCAAAACTTAAAAAAAATATTTTTTCTCAACTCGCATCCTTACACTAACTCAATTTTATTATTATTTTTTTTTGCATTAATCATATCATACAGTTCTGCATCGAGATATTTGCTCTAGGACATATTTCTCCCAAGAAGTCTTCATGGATCTCATAAAACTATAGATTTGCTCATCCTCAATCAGTGACCCATGTGAGCCATATAATGAAGTACATGTTTAGTTGAAAGAAGCCCAACAAAAGAATGGATATTGCTTACCTATTGGTTATTTGTCTGAGTTATCTAAGAAGGTATATTTGGATCTCACATAGAATGATTTAGAAGACTTAGCCATCATTTGGGGTTAATTAAATGAAGAAAGAAAAGAAAGTTTTTACAAAAAAGTATAGGCAGATTGCATCTCTTATTTCAGTAGTGATTGATGAATAGTTGGTTAGGGTAGCTATACAATTTTGAGATTCATTTTATAGATGCTTTATTTTTAGTTAAGAGGATTTGGTACCAATTATTGAGGAGTATTCGATTTTACTTAGGATAAAACTACAATGTCCAGATAAAGTGTTTACCCAAAAGTCAAAATTAGGTTATCGTAAAAAATTGGCCAAGCTTATGGGGGTTGACGCAGAAATCATCGATTCTTTTACAAAGCCTAAAGGTAAACATCTCGACATCCGTTGGGACTTTCTTCGAGATTTTATTCAAGAGCATTTAAATGATGACCAAGGCATGGCTGTGTTTGCTTTTATCATTGTATGGCATGATAATCATTCTGAAGATTTTGGGTTACATTAAGATAACTGTGGTAGGCTTTTCTGAGCAAATTGAAACCCAAACAATTAATCTTGCATCAGCAGTTCTAGCTGAAACCATCAGGTCATTGAATTTTTATCGATAAAATAAAAAAAGATAGTTCATAGGGTGTGCACTGCTATTATATGTGTGGGTTAAAAGTAATTTCAAGTGTGGAAGAGTGTATTTTTAAAGTCGTATCTATGAAATAGAGTACCAATTGAAAAGTTTTGTAAAAGTTGATGGCCAATATTGAAGACTAAGAAAGAGTGGGTCTTTTTCTTGTGAAGGCTTATCAGAGATGAAATTGAATGTATGGTGCTTTGGATGCCTTATGTGTCTTTGTTGTATCATGGAAGAAATGAGCCATGGATACCCTTGTTAGGGCTATGGGTTATTGTAAGTTACGCTATGTTGATGGTATTTAAGTAATTTGGTGTAAAGCATTTTGTTTCTGCTACTCATGACCTGGTTCAGGTAGAATTCATTTACGGGGAATCGATTCCACCAAGAACCTTGAGCAGTTGATCCAAGCATGAAAGAAAATACAAAAAATGAGATTAAAGCCTCTTAATGACAAATTTACCATTGATTATTAAATTTAGAAAGTAAAGCGGCTTAGAGATATAATACGCCTTCCTAATGATAGCTTACATCAATCGACTAATCTTTAGAAGAAGTACAATTATTAAAAGTTAAGCTTGTGAAGAAAGAATTAGAAGTTGAAAAAAAAATAAGAAGAGAAAATTTGAGACTTCACGAAAAGGTGAGACAATTAAAATATGAAGCAAAGATACAAAGGAGTAGATTGGAAAAAGCTATAAAAGAACGAGATGTAGCTAATAATGATTTAAAAAATCTACACTAGGAAAATAAAAGGTTATGAGTCTAATTCAAGACTAGAAATGTCACTAAGTTTTATCTTAGTCGGTAACATGAAATGAATGAGCTCCGAGAGGAAATGAACCAATAGAAGGGCAAAGCTCAAGAAAAGCAAGAGTAGGCTACTAAAATTTTTCAAGAATGTCAGAATTGAAGGTGTTATACTCTATAGCTTCAACAAGATTGGTGAAATGCCAAAAATAAAAGAAAAGGTTGAAAGCCATGCTCGTAAAAGAAAGAAAAAGCATCTTGAAATACTAAACAAAAAAGAATCACTTCACCAGGTGATTCAAGGGTTAGAGATTACAACTGCGAGACTATAAAAGCCATATTTCAACAATAATAGATGAGTGGCATAAAAGAAAAAAAGATTGAATTTTCACATATGATTCAGAAAGAGATGCTCACATGAGATGAAAAGCAAAAAGCTTAGGAAGACAACAGTACATAGAGCACATGACCAATCAAGTTTGCAAGGCAGTGAAAAAAGTATGAGAGATGGTTGAAAAGTTAAAAGCATTAAGAAGAGAAGTCAATCTCATAGGAGAATATGGACAACGCCTAGTGAACTTGTTATATGAAGTAAATGACTATTATAAACAAGTCAAATACTTTTATGGATATAATTTTGGGATGTTAAATCCCATCTAATAAAAGTTATATGGAATCAATAAAAAATTTTTATTGTTAAAATTCGTCCAAGAATAAATATCTCTCACTTACATTCATGCATCATGTATATCATTTTCATAAAATAAGTGAAAAAAAAAAATTTTCAATACATGGCATTCTGATTTTTTTTCTTTTTTTAAAAAAAAACTTTGTGGTAATAAAGGTTCAAGAATAGCTTGCCCATCAAAAATTTTGACTCAACCTATTTTTCATTCATACAATACTATGACTCAAATAAAAATCATGAAGCAAAAATAAGCCAGTTGATTTGAGAGAATCGAGAAAGCTAAAAAAAAAACTAAGAGTGGATCTTAGTATAATAATGGATATGCTTAAGAAGCTTGACAAGAAAAAAGTAGTGAAAGAAAACTTCAGCTTTCAAGAGCAATCATTAGATATGATAGATCCTATTTACCCTCTAGGATTTGAGCCACGATCGATCCAACCTTCTCAAAGAACTAGAGTACAACTGCCTACTCCTGGTGGATATTTCAATCCTTATCTAGGAATGACAACCACACCTACTCTAGGATAATTTCAAAAAATTTCTAATCCTGTTATGATGAAAAAACTACTTGAGCTAATCTTGGTTCCTAACTTGGATGATCCCAAAGAGAGAGAAAAACTAGGGATGAAGACACTTCAAAAAGTAGAAGATACTAGTGCCCAACAGAAAATGAAAATATTAGAAGAAAGACTTAGGGCTGTACAGAGAATGAATTTTTATGGCTTTACGGATGCAGTCGACCTTTATTTGGTCCCAGACGTGGTTTTTTCACCTAAATTCAAGGTCATTGAATTTAAAAAATATGATGGCATTAAATGCCCGATGACCCATATCACAATTATTATCATAAGATGATGGTATATACTCGTGATGAAAAGTTATTAATGCACGTATTTCAAGATAACCTTTCAAATCTTCAGCCAGATGGTATGTTCAACTAGATCATACTAGTATTCATTCCTAGTAAGAACTTACAAGGACATTTCTTACACAATATCAGCATATCGAAGATCTAGCTTTAGATCGTCTATCTTTATAAAATATAGAAAAGAAAGTAATTGAGAGCTTTAAAAAATATGCATAAAGATAGAAAGATATCATCGCACAAGTACAACCTTTCATCATTGAGAAAGAAATAACTATCTTATTTGTGAACACATTGAAAGTATCATACTATGAGAGACTGATAGGTAATGCAACCAAGAACTTTATAGATATGGTGATATCAGGTGAGATTATTGGAAAAACTATAAAGAATGGCAAACTTGATGCAGGAGAAGTGAACGGAAAAAAGAAATGTGGAGTTCCCAAAAAAAAAGAGAATGAAGCTCAAGCAATGAACTATGTGGGGCAACAGTTCAGAGGTTTCATGCCCTACCTACACCAATCTACCAAACCCATTACCTTCTCATAAATAATATTACATCCACTCCTCATCCATATTAGTTATACCAGCTATTACCACAACCAGCTTGTCCACCTTAGTTTCAGTCATCCTTTCAAACATCCACCTATTCTTACAACTGTCTTGTTGCACCTGTCAGACCAGAATAGAGGTTTAGTCCAAATAGTGATCCGAAAGCTTCAAGAAATACTTAAGAAAAACCTATTTTTAACCTCATTCCTATGGCATACATAGATTTGTATCCTCGACTTGTTGAGAAATATTTACTTGCTCCTATTATTGTTAAATCCTTGAAACTTTTATTTTTCAAATGGTATGACCCCAATGCACATTGTGATTATCACTATGAGAACTCAGGTCATTCCACTGAGAACTGTACTGTTTTAAAACGTAAAGTGTAGAGGTTAATCAATGAAGGGATGCTAAACTTTGAGACCAACCAACAAGGGACTCCAAATGTTAATGAAAACCCTCTACTGAACCACATTAGGCCATCGATAAATGTTTTAATTGATGGGCAAGCAAGCTATGTGAAAAAGAAGGATAGAAGAGGTCAAAACTCCTATGGTTAAAGTGTTTGAAGCCTTAGTCAAAGCTGATATGTTGAATTCAATAGAACTTCATAATTACTTTGAAGCAATTAACTCAATTAAGAGCTATAATTATCACAGAAGTATTTTGGGGTATTCTATCAAGAGTTGTCACTAATTTTGTCAAGAGATACAGAAGTTGATGGATATAGGTCGGACAGAATTTTAAAAAGAAAGAGAAGAGTTGATGAAAATTGAAGTGTCTACCATTGATTCAAAGAATAAGTTTATGCATACACCAATAACAATTTATTATGATGAGAAGTCGATACCAAGGCCAGAAAAACATATCTCCTAACCAATACTGACAATTAAAGTTTCTAACCCTTTTTTTATACCAGAATGACAAAGTAATACCATGAAAGTATGATTGTGATATCGTAGTTAACCCAGATACTGTGAACATAATAGGCATAAGAGGTATGACTCAAAATGAAAGATGTTATACTCCAGAAGCTTTAGAGAAAGCCAAGAAAGAGAAAGCAAATATGAAAGAAGAAGAAAGAAGTCAGAATAATCCTATTGCAATATCAAAAAAAGAATGTCAAAAGTCAATATCTAAGAGTGAAGCTTGTGAATTTTTAAAGCTAATAAAACATAACGAGTATAGCGTGGTAGAACAGCTTAACAAGATATCAACTAGAATTTTACTATTATCATTATTGCTAAGCTCAGAGTCGTACTGTAATGCTTTACTAAAGGTGCTAAATCAAGAATATATGTCATACAATGTCTCTGTTGAACACGTGAAATAGCTTGTTGGCAATCTGACAATTTTAAACTATATCTCTTTTAGTGATGAAGAGATTCCTCTTGAAGGTTGATGAAGTACCAAAGTTTTTCACATTACTATAATTGCAAGAGTCATATAATGGCTAAGATTTTGATCGATAATGGCTGATCCATTAATGTTATGCCTATGACTACTATGACAAAACTCTTTGTTAATGGATCTTATATGAAGCCTAGTCATATGGTAGTTTGAGCTTTCAATGAGACTTGAAGAAATGTGCTAAGAGATATAGAAATGGTATTGTAGATTGGCCCGTGCACTTTCAATGTGAAATTCCAAGTTATGAATATCTCTCCCTCATATAGTTGCTTGTTGGGTAGGTCGTGGATTCATATAGCGAGTGTTGTTACATTTTTATTGCATCAAAAAGTCAAATTCATTATTAATGAAAAATTGACATGTATGGTAGGAGAAAAAGATTTATTAGTCACCTAACCGATAAATACTCTTTATGTAAAAGTAACAGATAAAGCCTTAGAGTGCTCATAGAAATATTTTGAGATTGCTAACGTAATCTAAATTATATTCACCACATCTGTCTACGACTACTAAAATGATCGTTAAACAGCTCACTGAAATGGGATGGTAACTTGGAACTAGACTAGGGAAAAATTTATAAGAAATCATAAAGCCACTAGCAATATATGACAAGAAAGATAGATTCAACTTAGGATATAAGCCAACAAAAGGGGATAGAATGAAAATGATGAATGAGAAAAAAAATAAGAGAATGGCTAATATTAGGGGATATGAGCTAGAGTCAGAGCTCATGGTTATCTTTTACCTGTATGATTCTTTCTGTTTGGGAGGATATATCTACACAAATTCACTTGAAGCCCTATATGTAAAATTTATGGAAGAGTTTTCAGAGCTAGCCATTCAAATAATGGATGATGAAAAAAAAATAGTCGAAATGAAGAGTTGTTTGTGCACCTTTGTCTTTTAGATTTTAAGCTAAATAACTGGAGAATCATAGAGTTGCCTGTTGCCTTTAAAACTTTTGAAAAGTAATGTATTGTGAAACTTTAAATCCCTAATTACTTTTTATGAGCATTGGACGATCTTTTGTGTCTTTATGTTTTAATAAAAGACATAGAAGGTGTATCCGTATTTTTTTTATTATTTTCATCTTCATTTTGCTTTTCATTTTCTCTTTCTATCATTTTCTTGCCATTTTATTTTTGTGTGCCAATATTCTCTTCATCTTACCCTTTACAGGATTTCCAATAATGAACACGAAGATAATCATGGCAATAATCTTTGATTTGATTTTAAAAACTTAATTCATGTTGATGAACTTGATAATGAGAAAGATTTAGATAATTACACACTGCCTCTTGATTTATTAAAATTAATAGAACATAGAGATAAGTCAATTGAACCCCATCAGAAAATTATCGAATTAGTGAATTTGAGAGGCAATGAAAATAGAAGAGAGGTTAAAGTTGGTACATTTTTTTTACCAGCTGAAAGGCAAAAGCTAGAAGAGCTGTTCTAAGAATATGTAAATGTGTTCACATGGTTTTACCAGGATATGCCAAGATTCAGCATTGATATTATAGAGCACAAGTTACCTTTGAAACCAGAATGTAAGCTGGTACAATAAAAACTAAGACGCATGAAGAGAAAATGCTGTTAAAAATTAAAGAGAAAGTGAAGAAGCAATTTGATGCTAGATTTTTGGAGGTGGCAAAATATCCTGAATGGGTAGCCAATATAGTGCTAGTTCCCAAAAAAGATGAAAAAGTGAGAATGTGTGTCGATTATCAAGACTTGAATAGGGTAAGTCCTAAGGATAACTTTTTTTTACCTTATATTGATACTCTAGTAGATAATACTACTAGGCACTCCACATTTTCCTTTATGGATGGCTTTTTAAGCTATAATCAGATCAAGATGGCTTAAGATGATATGAAAAAAACTACATTTATGATCACGTGGGGGACATTTTGTTACAAAGTGATACTTTTTGTATTAAAAAATACTGGTGCTACTTATAAAAAAGTAATGGTAACTTTTTTTTATGATATGATGCATAAAGAGATAGAAGTATATATGAACGATATGATTGTAAAATCTCATGAAAGAGAAGACCATGTAGTTAATCTCAAAAAGCTATTTGACAGGTTGAGAAGATTTCAGCTAAAGTTGAATGCTGTCAAATGTACATTTGGTGCTAAATCATAAAAACTATTGGGTTTTATGGTTAGTGAAAAAAGAATCAAAGTTGACCCAGATAAAATACAAGCCATCCAAAACTTACCTCCTCTTGGTACCTCAAAAAAAGTACGAGGTTTCCTAAAAAAATTGAACTATATTGCTTGTTTCATCTCTCAACTTACCTATAAGTGCGATCTTATTTTTAAGCTTCTTAGAAAACATGATCCAAGAGAATGGAATGATGAATGCTAAGAAGCTTTTAATAATATTAAAGAATACTTATCAAATCCACTTATGTTGGTACCATAAATCCTAAAAAAACATTTGATTTTGTACTTAACAGTCATAAAAATTCAATGGGATGTGTGTTGGGGCAAAAAGATGAAACTAACAAAAAATAACGAGCAATTTACTACTTAAGCAAGAAATTCACTGATTATGAGTTCAAATATTCACCATTAGAGAAGATGTGTTGTGCATTGGCCTAGATTGCTCTAAAGCTCCGATAATATATGTTTTATTACACTACTTGACTAATAGCAAAGTTAGATTCTATTAAGTATATATTCGAGAAGCCTTTATTAACGAGGAGAATGGCACAGTGACAAGTTATACTTTCAAAATATAATATATTTATGTGACTCAAAAGGCTATTAAAGGAAGTATAATAGCTGAGTTTCTTATCGATCGTATAGCCGGAGATTATAAGCTAATGAAACTAGATTTTCTTGATGAAGATGTAATGGCCATTGAAGAAAATGAACCTGTTACAAAGTTTTGGAGGATGCATTTTGATGAAGTTGCTAATGCTTAAGGTCATGGTATTGGGGTAATTTTAATATCTTTTGCTAAACATTATTATCCCATCACAGCCAGGTTGAATTTCAATTGCACAAATAATGTGACTGAATACGAGGCCTGTGTTATGGGTCTACAAGCAACGATTGAAAAGAATATCAAAGTTTTGGATGTGTTTGAAGATTCAGTTTTAGTCATCTATCAGTTGTGAGGAGAATGGAAAATAAAAGATTTCAAGTTAAATCGGTACCATAAATACATTTATGAGTTAGTTAAACAATTTGAAGAAGTTTAGTTTGAGCATTTGCCTAAAGAGGGAAATTAAATTACTGATGCACTGTCTACTCTAGCTACAATGATTAAAATGGATGTAAATATTGAAATCCAACGCATTAAGCTAGATGTAAAGGATGAACCAACACATTGTTCAAGTGTTGAAAAAGAAGTTGATGGAAAGCCATGGTATCATGACCTTATACAATACATCAAAAGTCAACAATACCCAAAACATGCAACAAAAAATGATAAAAAGACTATCAGAAGGTTGGCTATGAGTTTTTTCTTAGATAGAGATGTCTTCTATAAAAGAGGCTGAGATCAAGTGCTCTTAAGATGTGTGAATGTAGCTTAAGCGAAAAAGATTATTGAAGAAGTATATGATGAAGTTTGTGAGGCACATACAAGTGGTCATATGATGGCTAGACAAATTATGAAGGTCGGTTACTATTGGTTGACAATGGAAAGTGACTATATTAGTTATGCTAAAAGATGTCATAAGTGCCAAATTTATGCTGACAAGATTCACGCTCCTCCAATAGCATTACATGTTTTGGCTACTCTGTGGTCATTCTTTATGTGAGGCATGGATGTTATCAGTCCCATCACTTCAAAAGCTTCGAATAGACATAGATTCATCTTTGTGATGATTGATTACTTTATGAAGTGGGTAAAAGCTGTATCATATGCTAGTGTGACCTGATCTGTGGTATGCAAGTTCATAAAAAAAAAGATAATATATAAATATGAGCTTTTAAGGATAATTATTTCTGATAATGCCAAAAACTTGAATAGCAAAATGATGAATGAAGTGTGCACTCAGTTCAAGATTCATCATCATAATTCAGCATCATATCGTCCAAAGATGAATGGGGCAGTGGAGGCTGCAAACAAGAATATTAAAAGAATATTTGAGAAAATGACTAATACTTACAAAGATTGACATGAAAAATTACCTTTTACTTTGCATACTTATAGAATATCAGTCTAAACATCTATTAGGGCCACTTCATTCTCTTTAGTATATGGAATAGAAGTTGTGCTATCAATTAAAGTAAAAATTTCCTCACTAAGAGTCCTGATAGAGGTAGAGTTAAAAGAAGCAGAATGGGTTCAAAATCGTTACGAGTAATTGAACCTCATTGAAGAGAAAAGACTTATAGCACTCTGTCATGGTCAATTATATCAAAAGAGGATTATGAGAGCACATGATAAGAAAATTCATCCCCATCACTTTAGAAAAAGAGACTTAGTGCTGAAAAGGATCCTTCCAAATCAACATGGCAATTGAAAAAAATGGACACCAAATTAGGAAGGTCTGTACGTGGTGGAAAATACCTTTTTTGGTAGGGAATTGATTTTAATAGAGATGGATGGAGGTGATTTACCTACTACGATAAATTCACATGTTGTAAAAAAATATTTTGAATAAAAAAATAAAAAAAAAAGTGAAAAAGAATGACGTATCTAAGTTGAAAACTTGAAAAAAAGATGGCTTGGATACCAAGGAGAAGCATCATAAAAAAAAGATCCCACAACACAAGGACAAGTGTAGTTTGACAAACTTTGAAGGATCAAGGAAGTCATTTGATTTAGTTTTAGAAAAAAGAATTTGAGAATATTTTGTTCATGATTATTTTATGATCATTATTTGGGCACTGTTGTTTCGACTCAAATACTTTGCCATGTATTTATTATCAGTCTAATGAAATATGCTATCTTTCTTTTGGAAATAACGCCTATCCATTCCTTTATTCTCATTTGATATTTTTGTTCACCATATAAATAGGAAAAATGTATGATTGCATTTTGTTTGTCTCGAACTTAAAATGATGAAAAAAATAAACATGAAAGATCTTAGCATTACTTTTTAAAAGTTGATAAAGACAGATAAAAAAGGATAAGAAAAGCATGACAATACATTGATGTTACAGACTTTAAAAGAAGAAAAGTATTGTTAAGAAAGAATACAATAGTCAGATGTTAAGAACAGATTGGTTATATGGTAATTGTTGAGAATTCGGATAAAAAAAGTAAAAGAGCGAGAGATTTTGAGAACCTTTTTACTACAATGAATAACTTTGATTGCATTACACGCATTGTATGCATCTATGAGTAGTTATAATAAGGACAGAAGCTTTTTATTCTCTAATAAAAAATAAGATTTTGATATTCGGATGAAGATAATTATCAAACAAAAGATTTCAAAAGAGAGAAATTTACTGGTTCAAATATGAGAACTTGGTTTCGAGAACATATCGAATTTTAAAGTTGTTGAGCCTTTGCTTAGAGGAAACTTTTCAAGATTAAGTTTAAAGTTGTTAAGCCTCTACTTAGAGGAGCCTTTTCAAGATAAAATTTAAAGTTGTTGAGCCTCTGTTTAGAGGAACTTTTTCAAGATTAAGTTTGAAGTTGTTGAGCCTCTACTTAGAGAAGCTTTTTCAAGATGAAATTTAAAGTTTTTGAGCCTCTGTTTAGAGGAGCTTTTTCAAGATGAGATTTTTAAAGTTGTTTACCTCTGTTTAGAAGAGCCTTTTCAAGATGAAGTTTAAAGTTGTTGAGCCTCTATTTAGATGAGCTTTTACAAGATGAGATTTTTAAAATTGTTGAGCTTCTGCTTAGAGGAACCTTTTTAAAATTTTAAAAGTTATTGAGCCTCTGCTTAAAGGAGCCTATTTAAATTTTTAAAAGTTATTGGACTTCTGCTCAGAAGAGTCTTTTAAATTTTTAAAAATATTGTTAAACTTCTGAAGCCTTAAAAAAAAATTTTATGCTCAATGTTTCTTCTTTTCAAACAAAATGGTTGTTTGTTTATCTTTACCTTATTCTTGATTCTCAGAAATAGGTAAAGAGAGGTAGCTGTAAACATCATTTTGCATTTTATTGTTATTATTATATATTTTATTATATTTTATTTATTTATTTATTTATTTTTCTTTTTTATTTATTTTTCTTATCCGATTCAGTTTGACAAAAGTATGAATGCATTAAATGCATCATCACAGAAAGTCCAAAATCTTAGTCACTGCCACTATTGACAGTCGCCTGACACCTTGCCTAACTTGACAGCGTGAATTACGGTCACCAAAAGTCTACCACGTTGATTGAAAATCTAAGATTTGAATCGCACAAAGCTCTGTAAATAGAGCTCATTGCCTGTACAAAAGAAGAAGGGAGAGATTAAAAAAAAACTAGGAGAGACTGTAAAAAAAAAAAGAAAAAAAGTATTCTGTAAAAACAAACACAAACAAACATAAAAAAAAAGAGAGAACTCAATCCCCAAGGTAGGGGAACGCAGCGCCAACATAAAAACAAAAAAAAAACACAAACACAAATACAAAAAAAAAATTTTGGCCAAAACTTTTAAGTCAGATCTATGCTGTTTGAAGCTTTTTTTTTTTTGAAAAACCAAGCTCAGATTTGGACTTAAGAGGCCGTAAGGAATTTTTTGGGAGATTTTAACATTTTTTGACATCGGTGACGCGACCAGAGCTCGCCGGTGGTGAGGAACACGGTGGTTGTCAAAACGGACGATCACCGACTCTAAATTCATCTAAAAAAAAAAAGATGAGAGTGTTTGTTTTTGGGAAAGGGCAAAAAATGAAAGAAATTTTTTTTTTTTACTTTTATATAGAAGGTTAGCCCCAAAACGACGTCGTTTCAATAAGGATCAAAACGACATCGTTTTAGCTCCTGAGGAATGGTGTGTCAACCCGTGACCCAACCCACAACCCGCTTCTTCAATTGACTTTTGATCGGTCCATTTGAACTAGCCCAAACCAATCCAAATCGACTCCAGACTGAGCCAGACCAAACCGCCTACTGATTGGACGATTGATCGGTTCGGTTCCGGTAAAAAAAAAATTTTTTTAAAATTTTAAAGATTTTTTTTATATATTATTTTTGTTATTTTAAATTTTTATTATTAACATTTATGCATGTAAAAAAATATTTAAATTTACAAAAATAATTTTTTGTTGTTTTATATTAATAATTAATAAAAATAAATAAGAAAATTTTTTGATAATTATATTAATTTTAGAATAAATCTTATAAATTAACAAAAAATGTAAGGAAAAAAAATAAATTTTTTATCTGATGATGAGATTCAAAAGTATTTCGAATAGTGATACCTACGAAATCTTTAGGTGAGAAGATTTTTTTTAAATACTACTAGTGTATTGGAGTATTTATAAAAAATTTTAGATACAATAAAAATTTTCTTTTCATAAACAGAAAAGAGTAAAAATTAACTAATTTATAAAAAAACAAAGTGATAAAGGGATAGAAATAAAAATGAGGAAAGAGGAAATATTATTCGATGATGAGATTTTAAAAGTATTTCGAGTAGAGATGCTTTAAGAAATCCCTAAGTGAGAAGATTTTTTTTAATATTACCAGTGTATTAGAATATTTATAAAAAATTTTCAATATAATGAAAATTCATCTTTTTCTTCAAAGTTTTAAATAAAAAAATTAATAAGAATTAATAAAATTTCTAAATAATAAAAGATAAAATTTATGCATCAACATGTTAGTATTTGCATTACATGCATGACATAATTCTTTACGAAAAGTAAATTAGAACCTCTGAGAATGAGATTCTAAGGTATTCTAAGAAACGATGCCTAAGAAATCTCTGGGTGAAAAAGAGTTCTTCTAATGTTAGCAGACTTTAAAATTATCTTTTTAATAAATTTTAATAAATTTTAAGATTTCATTAAAATGACATGTTTTAATAAGTAGTCAATCGCACCTAGCCAAAAAAAGATTGGTGGTGACTTTGTTATTTTTATTTTGTTTTCAAATTCGTCGGGTGGACACAAAATCGTTATGACAAATACAAAGTTTTACTAACTTTTTTAATTAGTAACAAATTGTTGCCAAGAATATGTCTAGTCTCAAATATTATAGAATCACTGCCATGAAGAAAGTAGGATATGGTACACAAGAGAATGTCCAAACAAATATGGATGGCTTGCACTATTTAGCTTGCATGTGATTAACAATTTTTGAATTCTAATTATTCCAATGCCAAATAAAATTCAATTATCTTATACATATCAACGAAAACAAAATTTTAAATCATGTTAAAAAAAAGTACAAACAAAATAGAAAATAAAGGGGAAGTCGCAAGGTTAAAAATCATGTTTATCACCTTTGTATAATGGCATCAATATGTAGTATAAACTATTTATGTTAAGCCTTTAAAAAAACCTATTTATGTAAAAGGCTAATATATCTAAATGATTTTAGATGAAAGTTGAATTTTCAATTTTCAAATTTTATATTTTATTATTTTAATTATATTTATATTGGATTTTAAAGAAAGATATTTGATCTTACAATTTTTTTTTATCACTTTTCAACTAAATAAATGCTCACATTTATGATGTCATGGCTAGATATACATAATGTTTACATACTAAAAATGGTGGTGTAAATTATACAATGTCTTTATTTATAATTGAACTTGGAAAATAATTTTTTTTATATAGAAAAAGGTTAAAAAAAAGATAATAAATTGTCTAATTAATCTAATTAAAAATTAAATTCAATTAAAAGTGATTTAAAGAAATTTGAATAGTAACGTGTTAAAGATAATTTGATAGTTAATTAGTTATTTAGAAGTGAATGTTAGGATTTACCTTGAATCTCATAATCTCACATCGAAAGTTGAGTAAAGTTATAAAAGTTAGAGTTTGTCTTATATGCCACATCATGAGTTTAGTAAAGGTATAAAAGGTTCATCCTTATAAATAAGATATTTTAATTTTGGTTTAGTAGTCCCAAATAGTTAGACACCAAGAGAATAGCTAGGTGGTAGGCTATTAAAAGGGTGTAATTGAGTTTTAGGTTAAGTTTTGAGTAAGAAGTTTTTGATGACTTTTCTCATTCCAAAAGTCTCACAATTGTAAAGATTTATTTGTTAGTGGATTAGGTTTAGAGTAGCCCATTTTGAGTTAGACTGAAATAAATATATTTGTATGTTCTTATTCTTGATTTGAGCTTACAATTTTATTCGTGGGTGCTGCATGTGCATGTTGATTTCTCAACAAATAGTATTAGAGTTATGGTGATCCCGAAGTTTGAGGTTTGAGGTTTGAGGTTCATGGAAAGAAGAAGACGTAGGCCCAGGAGATCATGAAGTCAATATTTCAAGATATCTGAAGAAGGTATGTCTAGTATGTCTATGCCTAAGTTTAAGATTTTGTTATTTAATGAAAAGAGTAATTTTATGTTATTACAAAGTACGATTCAAGATCTGTTAGTATAACAAGGGTTGGATCAGACATTAGAGAGTAGTAAGCCTGAAAGAATGTCTGCTAGTAATTGAAATATAATTCAGAAGAAAGCTGTTAGCATTATTAGATTGACGCTAGCCCCAGAGGTAAAGTATAGTGTGTTGACTGAGAGTACTCCAAAAAAATTGTAAGATAAACTTGATGGTATTTATGCTTCGAAGTCACTGACTAACAGATTATATTTGAAGATGAATCTGTATTCTCTGAAGATAAAAAAATGTATAAATCTTCATAATCACCTGAATGAGTTTAATAGATTGGTTTTTCAATTGTTGATGATTTCTGTTGATGAGTTAAAAGATGAAGAGAATGCTCTAATTTTACTGTCATCTTTGCCTAAGTCTTATAGGCCTTTGGTTCAGACTGTGTTGGTGGGTAAGTCTACTTTGAAGTTGGATGACATGACTGTCCTGTTACGTGAGAACAAAAGGTTTATGGGAGCACATAACTCATCATCTAGGGAGAGTACATTAACTGTAAAGAGTTTTGATTGAGGAAAGACTCAAAAGAAGATTGAAAGATTAAGAAGAAGATCTAAGTCAAGAAACAGATATTATAGTGATATAGAATGTTATTGTTGTGATGAAAATAGACATATCCAAGTGCGCTGTAAGAAGTTGAAAAGGGATATAACTGCTTTCAAAATGGAGAATGATGAGAAAAAATTAGATGAGGAAAAAAGTGATACTATTGTTATTGTATCTGATGATGATGCCATTTTGACAATTTATGTAGATAAGACTCAGATTTTGAAAGGTGATAAAGGTTGGATTTTAGATTCAGTTGCTATAATTCATGTTTGCAATAATATGAGTTACTTTGTGGAGTTGGATGAGAATAAGAAGTATGGAGATATTGTAGTTGCTAACAAAGAAAAAGTGCAGATTCAAGGTATTAGGAGTGTTCGCTTTAGATCTCACAATGGTGTTGTTAGGATGCTTCATCATGTAAGGTATGTACCGAGTTTTAGCTACAATTTAATTATTTTAGGTGAGTTAACTTCTCGAGGATATACATACTATGGTAGTAATGATTAGTTAAAAGTGTACAAGAATAGTAGTGTGATTCTATAAAAAAAATAGGATAAAAAATCACTTGTACATGCTTGATGGAGGCTTGGTTGCTAGGATCCCTGTGATGAAAGAAAAGAAGAAAGGTAAGGTGTTAGCTTTGCAGATTCTGTTGAAGTATTTGGAGATTCAAGTAAAGGGAAGATTTGTTAGGATTTATTGAGATTTGCTTTGAATCTCATAATCCTACATCGAAAGTTAAGTAAAGTTATAAAAGTTAAGGCTTGTCTAATATCCCACATCGGAAGTTTAGTAAAGGTATAAGGGGTTTCATCCTTATAAATAAGATATTTTGATTTTGGTTTGGTAGTCTCAGATAGTTAGATACCAAGAAAATAGTTAGGTGAGTAGGCTATTAAAATAGAGTAATTGAGTTTTGGGTTAAGTTTTGAGTAAAGAGTTTTTGGTGATTTTTCTCATTCCAAAAGTCTCATAATTGTAAAGATTTATTTATTAGTAGATTATGTTTAGAGTTGGCCATTTGGAGTAAGGTTGAAACAAATATATTTGTGTGTTCTTATTCTTGATTTGAACTTGCTATTTTGTTCATAGGTGCTGCGTGTGTGTATTGATTTCTCAATAGTGAATAGTTGTAATTAATTTAGTCAAAATATTTATTTAAGGTAATTTGATATATGGAAGCTTTGGCTTTTATATATCTTATATATAAATATATAAAAGCCAAAACCTTTGGCAAAAAAGAAAATTTTCCAATATTGATAGTTTATATTATTGATAAGTAGACAGTTTTAAAAAAATGTCATATGTCCTCTAATAAATATATTTTATTTCATTTGATATATTTTTAATTTAAAAAACTAAATTAATTACATTTAATTTTTATTATTTACCATAAATCACTTTCATTAAATTCTTATGAAAGGTATTAAAACTTTGATTGCCTTTATTAATAAATAAAATAATTTTGTCTCTTTTTCAATTATAAATATTTAACTCTTAAATTATATTTATTAAAAAATATACACTTTCCTATTTTTAAAATATAACCTATTGGCTCCATTTTTTAAGCTATATATGTATATATGATTAATATATTGATTTTAAAATGATTAATAGATGATTAAATCAATTAAAATTAATTTTAGCATGTCAAATCAAATTAGTTTTATTATCATTATTAGACTAATTTCAAAATCTTTCTTTTCATTTCTTCTAAGCACATTAAATACATGTTATACTTTATTATTCTAATTGTCAAGCATAAATCTTATATAAATATATAAAAGTCAAAACCTTAAAAAAAAAGTAATTATCCTATGTGGACAATTTATTTTTTTTGACATGTGAAATGTTTTGGAAAAGTGCCACATATTCTCTAATTAATAAATTTGGTTTGGTTTGGTTTGGTTTCAATTAAAATTTCAAGTCAAAATCTAATTTATTATTAATTCTCTCTCTTAAATCATGTTCAAACCTTATTAGTAGTATTTTTGGAAAAAGAACAATACAAATGTGATTAACTCTCATTTATTTAAAAAATAATATTAGGAAAAAGTTTTTTTTTTCTTTTGTGTTGTTATATATAGATTTGTTATTTCGTGTAGTTGCAAAGTGACTTAGCCGGTTTTAGGTTTCGTATTTTTGCATTCTTTTTGGATATAAAGTTTTGTATTGGTAAAACAATTATTCTTTTGAAGAAGTCTATTTTTTAAAAGAGTTTTACTTTTGAATATGATTTGATATATTTTTATATGTAAAAAATTATTCAGTTTAAATTAATTATATTTATTCCCTTTTATATATTCAATATTCTTACCTTTTGCCTTTATTTTGACCACTACAAATAAGAATTAGAATGTGGGTTTGAAGATTTACACTTCACTATTTCTTCTCTCTTTCTCTTAGAATGTTCCTTTTATTTGTTTAGCAAGCCTTCATTCAGGTTTATATTTAGACTCAATTTACCTTTTTTTCCATTTAATTATGCTAGATATTTGCTACGAAAATGTCCAACAGATTTATTTTATTAAATCGTATGCATAAAATTTGTATATTCAATTTTATTTTATTAGGTGTTACTTGGATATATGTATAAGCAAAATTTGTATTTTATTAAAAATAGCATTTATGTATATAATTATATACATAATGCATCATGTGAGTAATAAATTAGTGTAAATATAAAATTTATATTTTTTTATTAAAAATATTATACATAAAAAATTCATGTATTGTATGGAAACTAATGAAAATTAAAAGGATAATTAAAATAAGTAAAATTAATAATACGAATGAATAGATGAATTGGAATAAGTAATTTTTTTTTTACAATAAACCACGTTAAAACGGGATTATGAATTTCCTTTCAATTATAAGCTACAATGATGATATGCAGTAGTTTATTGTTGGGGTGGGGGGAGGGGTAAATTCTACATAAATTAACTATGAAAGCAATTTCTAAAATTTTTCTATCCTGTCAATTTTTTTTGGGGGCATGGATTAGTTCCAAATATCCCAAATTAATTTTGCTGCACTTGATGCTTTAATGTTCGAATTCGTATCAATCATTAATTAGTTGGTTTGTGGTAACGTTTCCCATATTCTGCAGATTAAAAAACAGGGTTAGTCTTACTATTTGAAAAAGAAAATAGGAATTTGCTTTTCATGGAAAATTTAGGGTTTTGTTTGATTTGTGGAACATTAATTAAATTTGTTCTCTTCTTCACTGTGATTTCAGTATTTCACAGAGAAGGAATTAATGGCGGATAGCCTTATCTCTCTCTTTCAATGACACAGCCTTGCACAGTAAGTAGCTTTATTTAGCTTATATTTTCATGGCTTCACACGGTACTTTGAAGATTTTTTGTCGGGCCGTAGCTTAGTAACAAAAGTTTTTTTTTTTTTTTTAATAATCTTAAAACGATAATGTGAATCGATCAGTGCCTGGTGCTAATAACTATTTTTTGAAAAATAGTTAAAATGATATTTAAAAAAAAATTACAATTAATGTATTGCCTCTTTTGAAATTTTGTGAAAACAATGATTGAATGCAAAAATATTTTTTAAAATACTATTTTAATTATAAAAAAATATATATACTCATCTAATGCACTCATTTCACACATTCATATAATATATGAGTTTTCAATTAAAAATTTATTATAACTCATAAATTTAAAAAATTTTCAATTAAATCCGTAAAATAAAAAATAAATATTTGGAAATAAATACATGAGATGAGTGCATGTAGGATTGTTCTTTAACTATCATTAACTAGTACATGTAAACATATGTTAATCCGGATCCATTCTTAAAAAATAGTAGTGAAATAAACAAAAAATATTCAAGAGAACACGAAGGGCTTTATGGCCTATTAGAAATAGGCTAATTGGGTCCAATATGGAGGCAAAGTGACAGTCAGACCAGAACTAATTGCAGATGGCAAGGCCCAAAGGTCGAAATTAAGTTGTTATTTTTTTAACTAAAATCTAGTTCAGGTTTTCCCTAATACTGACCTTATAAGCTCTGCAATGCAAATTATCAACAGCCCCTGATCCTGAACTTGACCTTTATTACAATGGCATTGAATATGTATTTAATTCAAACAAATTTAGATAGAAAATCGTGCAATCTTAAGCCATGTATAGGGGAAATGGAATGCAATTCGAGAAATTATTTGGTTTTCATTGAATACATTTCCTATAATGTACCTGTTGGTGTCGAGCTTCGAAGAGTCAAAATTCTGAAATCACAAGAAAGAATTAAAATAAAAAAATTAATATAAAGAAGATTGAAAGGAGATAAAAATAAAAATATGTGAGTAAAATAAAATGAAAAGATAGCACATGAATATCTATATTTATAAGTAAAAAATGACAGGTTTGTGGAGTATGATAATAATATGGTTAAACTAACGTGATACTGAACATGTTAAGTCAATCTAAAAGTTCAAAATATCTCTGTTTGCTGATAGCTTTTAAGGAGGGGAATAACCAAAGTGCCCTATAGATCCAAAAATACTCCTAAAAGTACCAATTCCTTGATGTGTGGGGGATGATAAACTCTATCATATATCATTTATAGAAAAAAAATAAGATAAAAAAAGAAAAAAAAAACTAAAAGGTTTAGCAATCACCAGGATACTATTACGTTAAAGCATGATCAATCAGCAGTAACTTAATTAAAACAAAAGGTTCACTGAGCCTAAAGGTGATGGGCTTATATGATCATCGACTGGGGTTTCCAGATCTTGATCTTCAAGTGGTTTTTTCATTCCATTCTTTAGATTCAATTGATCTTGAGATGCAGCAGCCTAGCTAGTGAATTTCTAATGGCCATGGGCCAAAAACTAGGGCAAGCTGGAGAGAAAGGTGAGTTGGTTGTTTGATGGACGTTTCATTAGGCTGCTCGTTAGAAGTCAGAACTAAATACTCCTGATTTCAAACTTTATAAATTTTAAGGTAGTTGTAGATAGTTGGGTTTGATCCCAACAGTTGCAATTTTTCCTTCAATTCTCTTCTGGTCTTTTTTCAAAAAAAAAAAAAAACACAGTTATTATTGTAGTAACCTTTGTTGAATCCTTTTCCCCAAAGAAGAAATAATCTCAACCAAGAACGATAGGTGTCAAAACTCTTGAGCTCTTTCGTATTTTATGAAAATTCCCTTTGACTAGTGTTATATTTGTTAGTCTTATATTTATTCACTCAGTCAATAAAATTAATTTTTATATTTGTTAAATTAGTATACGTTTGATGATCATATCATTGTTAAAGAGGATTGGCATCCGAATCCTTCACCACCACACGAGCTTGTCTCCACTTTCTTGTCCATGGATAGGGTCGTCCAACTATCACTACTAATATCTCATCAGGACATCACTTCACAATAAATTAATTGACTTGCAATTTGCATGAAATCATTAAATACAACTCATGTTAGTCTGGGATTAGTAAATATAACATACACTTATTTACGTGACATTTTCTTAAGTTTTATATGAATTTTTCATTAACTGTTAATAACCTTAGTTACATAATTAACCATTTTCTCATATATGAGGTAAAAGGAGATCTAAGAATAGTATTTTGGATTTTTTCTCTTAGCTTCTTTCACACTTACATTCTTCTCAAAAATATCTTAGACATTTGATTGACTTGAGCATCAAAATACATTTCAAAGAAATCGATTCTGACATCCCTTAATCATACTTTCCTATTACAGGAATAGATTATTTTCAGCTCATTCTTAAAATCACCCTCCAACTCACTCATATCCAAAACACCATCAACAACTAAACAACTAACCAATCAAAAATTCTAGTTATTGGCCATCTTTAGTGTTAAAACTTTTTTATCATCGTTTCGTTTGTGCGTTTGTATCATACTAGTTTAATTCATCATTTGTAATAATGTTTATCTAAAGTAGTATCATGCAAAGCTACATGCCCACGACTTGGTTAATTAGGGAAAATAACAATGAGAATGAATGAAGAAATTTTGTGAATTGGGACAAATTCGAATATATATATATATATATATATTTATATATATATCAGGTGTATAAAGATCCTTAATGGATGTTACAATATGAGTACAAAGTGTAATACAATTGTGCGTTATATTGTCGTAGAAAAAAAATTATAGTTAAATTTGATAATCTGTGTATTCATATTATATAAAATATTAAAATTCGTATATTCGTTGTTTTATATGAAAATTATATGTCATGTTTAATGTCGATATAAAATAATAAAATATATATTTTTATTTTGTTAAACTTAAATATAATCATTATTAAAATTTTAAATCTTATCACCTTTATATTTTATTTTATTTTTGTACCTTCATATCTTAAATTTTAAATTTTAAATTTTAAATCTTAAATTTTATTTTATTTTAAATCTTATTAAAATTTTAAATCTTTAAATTTGATGATCTGTATATTCATATTATATAAAATATTAAAATTCGTATATTCATTGTTTTATATGAAAATTATGTGTTATATTTAATGTTGATATAAAATCATAAAATATATATTTTTATTTTGTTAAACTTAAATATAATCATTATTAAAATTTTAAATCTTATCACCTTCATATTTTATTTTTGTTTTATATTTATATCATATTATTATATTATATTTTAAATTATTAGATCTTAATTGTAATACTTAGAGGTTTTTGTATAGAGACGAGCTTATCTAAAGCGATATAGAGCTTTATCATTTTTTAAGCGTTTCCACTTTCTCACCGTCTCAAAGAAAATTTGGAGAGTTTTTGTCCTTGGCGCAGAAGGGGCTTTCATGTCTGGTGGGGAGTTTGGGTGATTGGCTCGAAATTGGGCCAAATAAGTGGGGCTGGTGAGATGATTTTAGATGGACGATTTTGAGCTATTTGTTCGGAGTCCAATACAAAATTTATATGAAAATTTTAAAATAAAATTTATAAAATTAAAAAAAAATAATTTAATAAAAATTTTATTTAAAAAATTTAAAAAGTAGATTGATAAAATTTAACTTGAAAATCAATAATATATAAAAAAATTATTAAAAATATTTTTTATAATTCAAATTTAATAGAATTTTATTAAATAATAAAAATTTTATTAATATTTTTATTAAAAATGTTTATTTAAAACTATATATCAAAATTTATTAAATTTTTTTAAAAATTTTACATAATTTATATAACAAAATTTTTTAATTTTAATTTTAATTTAAGTATTTCTAATAAAAATTTTATAAATTTTATCTAAAAAATTTCATTTAAGCTTTTCCCATCCCCCCCTCGTTTTACATCAGATGAGGTTTTCTTCTGCTATAGACTATAGAGTAGTCTGCAGGTTAGCCTTTTTAACCCATTGATTTCATTGGCAAACCTACATGCATGCTGATCATAATTTTTTTTTTCTATTTAAGAGAAGACGAAATTCTTGGTTAAGAATAAGAGAAGAAGAAATTCAACATTAATTGTCACCCCTCATTATCTCTCTAGGCCCGACATGCGCTTGATAAATGATTAAATTTCAATTAAAAATGATTTTATAGCACATTTTAATAAAAAGACTTTATTACAAATATCGATCTTCTATAGCTTTTAATGCCCTAATGTTATTGTAATTATCGTGCTGCATAGAGCAATGACCGATCCACCCACTTCGTTAGTTCTAGAATAGCTACAAAATCTTGATGAGATTTTGTTATAATAAAATTTTTTATAACAAAATGGTGAATGATTAAAAAAATCAATTAAGACTAAAAATTTTCACCATTTTCTAATTCCCAGCTGCATTTTCTGAATGTACTTGACTTTGATACGATTAAGTGATAGTTATAACATATGGCGTTTTTTTTTTTTTTTTATGAATCAAAATCCTTTGCTTTATTTTGTTATCAATTATTTTAAATACACTTATCATCATTAATTAATTTGATTATAAATTATGGATTCACATTCATTTTTGCATCGTTGCTAATAATAAATCGATAAGAATGATCAACGTGCAAAATACTGCTTTCTTTTTTGTCCATTTCTTGGACGAAAGTGAAAAGAACTTTTCATACTCGTTGAATCGTACTTTTTCTGTTTCTGACAACATTGATGTCCCTTTCAAGCTTTTTTAAAATTATTTTTCTCTGTGAATGAGTTGAAAAAATTGATTTGGGATTCGTAAGAGATCTAATTACTATACTAAATTAATTGTCAAGGGCATTTAGCTCATCGTCTTCTAAATGTGAACTCTTTTATATTTTTAAAATTTTAATTTATTTTTAATCTCTCAGTTCCTACCTCCTAAGTTTATTTCAACAAAATTATGTGTCTAAAGATTTTAGAATGCATAATATTTACGAGATTCATGAAATTTTGAATTCTAAAAAAAAAAAAGTGATTTTAAAAAAAAATATGATATTCGAATTTTTTTTTCATTTTGAAAACATCTTATATTTAGATTCATTTTTTTGGTTGAAAAAAATTCATATAAATTAATTTTTAAATAATTATCATAATCTTTTTAATATAATTTTATTTTATTTTTTGTAAGAGAATTATTTAAGATATTTTCTAATAAAAAACGTTTTAAATAATCTTATGATATTTTTTAAAGAAGATTATTTGTGATGTTTTTATTAGAAAATGCTTTAAATAATTATTTTATATATATTTTAAAAAATTATTTAAGATATTTTTCAACAAAAAATACCTTAAATAATTTCTTTTAATATTTTTTTAGAGAAAAATCAGGGAATAAGCTAGCTCTACACAAAGGGCATGTGGAATGAGACAAAAGCCTAAGTGTTAATACACTCCTTATGAAAGGCATGGTTGCATTTTGGTAGCAATCTAAGCTTGTCCTTCGGCTCAAATTCACACAAGCAAACAGCACAATCAAATGGGTTCTTTACTCTTATGATGGCTTTGTATTGAAAAACAAGGAGAGTGTCTATAAAAGATTGGTTAACACCAGCATCATGGAATTGCAATAGCTGTTGAAACTGCCTTTGAAGAGGAGTCACATTGTCTATGTCTTCTGGCTTTCTATTGGGATGTCTCATAAGAAATCTAACTAAAAGGTGAAGCAAACCAGAAACAAAAAAAAAATGATAGCTAGGATTATAATAATGAGTAATATACTGGGATTAACCTTCTTATCGAAATTGAGACTATCAGGTTGCAAATTTTGTGGTGGAGGCAATAATGGTGGTGATTGAGGGAGGTAATATGGCTGCTCTGATGGAGAAAGCAAGCTTCTTTGTTTTATTTCATGGAAAATCCAGTTCATTGGTGTATCTGGAGAAAGATGGACAGAACTTACCAAGACTGAAACTTTAGGCTTTAATCATATGCCAGCAAGGATCTCATCTGGGGCTACTAAAAAAAAAAAAAAATCCCCACCTTGATGACTATACAAATGGAAAAAAGAAAATTTAAGCTCAATATGGTGTGAATTTGTTGGATTTGCAAGCCTTCTGGTTAAGACTCATTGGTTAACAATTGTTTCCTTTTACTGCATCAGATGCTGCAAGTTAAAAAAGAAAAAAAGAAGTGAGAGAAAGAGAGAAGGAAAAGACTTGGATATGATTTTAAGGCGCTTCAATTGGGAAAACCTCTTAAATAATTGACGTAAAGATTATTTGGGGGCGTTTAAAGAAGAAAACATTATATTTGATAATCATTTAAGGTGTTTTTGGGGGAAAAAAACCCTAAATGATCATCATTTATGGTATTTTTTCAACTTAAACACCTTAAATGATGGATTATTTATGGCTTTTTTTTTTTATGTCAAATGCCATTAATTGTAATATATATAAAAAAATTTTAGTAGCAAAACTTTACAATTGAGTTGTAGTCACTTCTAGAATGCTTTTCAAAAGAGTAATGACTATATTATAATTTTTTATTCAGGTTAAATTTGAAAATAATGTAATTTTTCTCATCGAAATCCTAGAATACCATGGGGAGAGGTACTGATTCCAAAACTTTGGGTATTGTTGAGAATCTACCACTTTCTTCCGTAATTAAATTATCTTAAACTAAACGTGAGAATCAAATACTCACCATCAAGATTTAAAAAAAAAATTTGTAGATTCCCTTGAATCAAACAATCACTTAAGAGTTTATCTAGCATACATACTATCTAAACCAATATTCATTTGGCAAATTAATATTCAATTGGCAAATGTGAACTAATATATAACAAGCAAAATATATACTAGCTTAATGATAACTTTTATATAACAAACGTGAATTTATCGTTTAAAAAAATAAAAAATTTATATTTTTTAATATCCTTAATTATAACTATATATCTACTTTCTCTTCTTTTTAATTTCAAGATATAAAAGTAATTTGAATAATAGATTTTAAAAAAATAAAAATAAAAGTTTAACTTAATATTTTTAAATTTATATAAAATTAAAACCACACATTATATATAAGAGGAAAAGAGCAATAATCAGTTTAGTTTCTAAAAAAAAGTAGTCTAATTATGAGTAAATCTGTTTAAAGATCAGATTACCCGCTAGCCTTGAAAGTCCATTCAAAATTTGAGAGAGTTTAGAAAAAAAAAATTAAGACTCTTTAAATGAGTTTGGTATAATTTTTAAGTTATTTAAATTTCATGTTGGACCCTGAAAAAAAAATCAAAGTTCAAGTTTGATTTGAATAAAAAATATAATTAAAATATTATAATTATATAAATATAAATGTGAATTTTTTTTAATATTTTATTTTTTAAAATTTTTATTATACAAATTAAGCTTAATGTGTGAGCTTAAGAGTTATTTTTTCAATTTGGATTGGTTTGAAAAAATTTTGGAATCTCAAATATAAGATTGGATTAGACTTGAATAAGTATATAAAATTATTAATATCAAGTATGAACATGATTCGAATTCAACTCTGTTAAAGTGAGTTATTCCACATTTAATAAATATTTAATTTTTTATAATTTTATATTCAAGTTGGGCCTTTTCACTTAAAATCGATTGGTTTTTAGTGAAGGGGCCCAACTTAAATATAAGATTATAAGATGTGAGATAACATTATTTTAACAGGTTTCTATCACGTGTAGGCGAAAATGAAAAAAGCTTTCCATATGACAGATTTGAAAAGGGCAATGAAAGAAAAACTTGACTCTGATATCATATTAAGCATCTAACTTAAAATCAATTGGCTGTAAGTGGATGGGCCTAACTTGAATATAAGATTATAAGAAATTAAATATTCAGGTTGAGGGCTTGTTAAAGTGGGTTAGTCTATATCTAATAAATATCAAATTTTTGTAATCTCATATTCAAGTTAAGCCTCTACACTTACAGTCAATTAATTTTAAGTTGGATGATTAACATAGTATTAGAGTCAGGACTTTCTTCCATTACCATTTCCAAATCTGTCATGTGGAAAGCTTTTTTCATCTTCGCCTACATGTGATAAGAGCATGTTAAAGTGGATTATCCCACATCTAATAAATATATAATTTTTTCTAATTTATATTCAGGTTGAGCCTCTCCATTTACAGTCAATTAGTTTTAAGTTGAATGCTTAACAAACTTGACACAATTTATAAACATCTCTAATTATGAGTTGCATCGCTTACATTATCACCAATCCCCCCCTCAAAAAAAAAAAAAAAACCTATTCATCATTTGTTGGTTGCTAATGTACATCTAGAAAAATTTTGTCACGAAAAAAGAAAAAAAATCTTAGAAATACATATTCATTTTCATAAGTAAAATTTTTTAAAGAAAAAAGTGCCATGTGATTGTTGAATAGAGATGTCAATCTTATTTATACCCAATGGAATAAGATGTGTATTACATTGTGGGTATGGAGATAGGAATGTGCATAATTTTAAATTTTTATGAGAACGAATAATATAGCACTCACCCCGTACCTTACACATATATATTTATATATAATTAGTAAATAGATTTTTATTAAATAATATAAATTATTATTTTATATTAATTAAAATTAATATATTTTATTAAAATATATATTAATATATATTATAAAAAAATCAAATATACAAGTTAAGAATAAAAAAGCTAAAAAAATATATTTTTATTTTTATATTTTTAAAAGATATGAATATGGATATTACCCATACTCATTAAATACCCATGGTAATTAAGATGAAAATAAATTTAAAACACCCATTAGATATGAGTATGGGAATAGATAAAATATAAAAATCTAAAAATGAAGAGGAAAAATGCTTTATTTTACTCTCAAGCTTGTCCATTGACATCCCTATTGTTGAGAGAAGTGTTTTGATTTAGCTACTATGAAAAAACCAATAATGGGTATTAAGGTATACACACACACACACACACATATAAACACATACATCACGATTGTCTTTCTTACCTAACTCATAGCAAAAAAAAAAAAAAATAGTAACATGTACATAGTAATTAAAAATATCTAATAATCCATTTCAAATTGTCTAAAAAATATGTTGCAATTATCTCTTCATTATTTGCATTTCGATCTCTGTACAACCATGCCAAATGATGCAAAAAAAAAAAAAAAAACGTTGCATGTTGCGCATTCAATGGTATTTTTATGTTTTCAATTTTTTATTTTTATCTTTTCATAGGACTTAATTGATTTCATCCATGATGATATTAACTAGTATGATTAAGCGATTTTAGCCACTCATCACTACAAAAAAATTTGTCACCAATATACGAAGTTGGATTGATTTTAATTTATTAGTGGTAGTGTTTAATATTGATTGAATCACCAGGTAAACTTCAAAAAAAATATTTTCAATGTAAAAGATATATATCTAAGTGTTGCAGATCACATGGTTAATTAAAAAAAAAGATAATATGATTTTCAATATAAAAATATATAGTTTCAAGGTTTTGCTGAATCATATGGTAAGCTTAGAAAGGAGATAATACTTCACTATAAGAAAATGACGTATTAGCGGTAGTTTTGTAACAACCTTTCACTTACAAACGTCGCCTGCTTTCATGTTTTTATAAAACTTAAGGTATTTATTATCAAAACACCACTAAATATTCAAATAGCGACATTATTTTTTATAAACACCACTCAAGAGTTGATATCAATGGCATTTTTTTGACTAAAACATCTTGAATAATCATACCTCAAAAATTTCAGTGAATACTAAAGACGTGTTTTTGGCAGACAATGCCTTCAATAATCACCTCATAAAAAATTGTATGAGATTATTGAAGGCATTTTCTACAAGAAACACCTTTAATAATTGGACAAAAAATTTTCGCAGGCTTATTGAAGTTGTTTTTGTTAAAAAATACCTTCAATAAATATCATATCAAAATGTTGAGATCGTACAGATGTTAATCATAAGGTTATAGATTCGATCCCTTCTTTTAGCATTTTTTTGGGTTTTTGCCTAGATTATTTGTAATTGATTATTCTAGGCATTTTCTTGGCAAAAACGCCTTCACCAATTGCTTTAAAAAATTTTACAGAGAATATTGAAGGTGTTTTTGACCGAACTCGCCTTCTATAATTCAATCAATAAATTTTTGTTGTGATTATTAAAGGTAATTGTTGTAAAAAATGCCATCAATAATCTATAGACAAAAGTTGAAACGGATGCTTGAAGGTGTTTTTGGTTCAAAATGCCTTTAATATTTTAGAAAATAAATTTTAATGGTCGAATTATTGAAAGTGGTTATACCCAAAAACGCCTTCAATAACATTTTGTTAGGGACTATTCAAGGTGTTACCCATAGAAAAATGCCCTTCATAATCCATTCAATTAATTTTTAGTTAGTATTATTAAAGGTGTTTATTTAAAAAGCCTTTAATAATCTATACAAAAAAGTCGAGATGGATTATTGAAGACGGTTTTTACCCAAAACGCTTTTAATATTTCACACAATAAATTTTTGAGGGGATTATTGAAGGTAATTTTGGTAAAAAATGTATTCAAAATTTTTTGTTAAGGATGATTGAAGGCATTTTCTTGTTAAAAATACCTTCACTAATCCCATCAAAAAAACATATTTGATATTGTATATGTGAAGTCAGCTGTAGGTTTATGCCTAAAAAATGTTTGCTGTCAGTTGTATATTTATGCCCAGAAAATATTTGATTTATATATCTGATACTAAGAATTACATTTTGGAATTTACATAATGAACATTGTTGTATTTCAATAAATTGACCACACATCTGAAATTAAAACTGATAATGTTGCCATATTAATATACTTTTCTGAAATAATCGTGCTCAATAATTTATTAAGTACACATAGTGTATTCATATTAAGTATAACAATAATATTAAACCAATACCCCAATGTACAAACTTAAAGTTTTCATTCAACATGGCATGTTAAAAATATTATAACAATTTGTTCCTTATATATTTACATTCAACCAATAATGTCTAACCTGAAGGCTTATCAGCATTGATAAATAATAATACATAATCACACCATTCTTTACGAACTTCATTTAGTTCCTCTTCTGTTAAGCTTTCTTTATTCTCTCACTAAAAAAAATATATCAAAAGTAAATGTTAAGAAATGAGAACATAATGTACCTTTTTATTTTTTTGAAGATATAATGAGTTTATGAAATTTATACTAATCTTGAATGGTGTGGTCATAAAATCATGTAACACTATCTCTCACCTAAAACGAAAGACATAATATCCACATTTAGTATTACTGAGTTGACGAGGTACCTGAAAATTAAATTAAGTTAGTTTAAGAAATATTTATCTACACAAACCAACATAAAAGAATATATTTCATATTTACCGGTAATGACACTTATTTTGATTTCTTTTTCTTCTTATCGAATGTAGATATTACCCTAAATTGAAAAGAAAAAAATTACTTAATACATAAATAAAATTACTTATGAAGAAATAGAAGATATATAATATAACAAAGTGTAATACCTTTTTATAAAAGTTTGAATATCGGGGTTAGACATTGCCATTGGATTAACTAAATTAAGTAAGTATGGCGTTAAAGATTTGATGTCAATCACAATAAGTATCTAATGAAGAACTACAAAATAATAACAATGATATACTTAGATTATGCATCAAATCAGATTTAGGTAAGGTTGGAGTAATTAAGGTTGGAATATAGCTTACTATGCATTATACGACAGTAAATAATAATCAGTCGGTCTTTTCATGTATAGGATCGCATGATTAGCACGATAAGTGATTGTGCCACTCTGCTCACTAATGAAGTTGGGGTCAATAAATCTAAATCTGTTGGTCAACTGTCTCCTTTTTAGCTCTCTATATAGGAAGTTGCACGATAACAATTAACACTGTCAGTTAGTATTATACCATAATATAGATTACTATATATTGAATGTGCATATTTGTATTTATAAGCTAACCTCATATAAGCAACGATATCAACAGCTGATAATTCATTCAGTTCACAAAATTTTTTAACCTCTTCTACACCAATGAAAAAAAATGATGGTTTATCAAATAACCCTTTCTCAGACTCAATGGTTATGAAGTTTCCTCTGGATAAATGCTTTAGCGAATATTTGGATAACTCATCCATGAAAGTCTGAGCAAGGGTCATACTGTAAGTCTGAACATCTTGCTACAATATTTAATGAAATATAAGTATTAAAACTAAATCAATCAATATAATAAACAAATTAATGTTAAAATTATAAACAATATCATACTTCTTAGGTGGTAGCGGAGGATGGGTTTGCTTCCTTACTTGCAACGGAAGCTTCTCCTATGGGGATGATGCTATCAGACTGGTGTACTGGCATGTTATGCTGCATTGCTGCCAACATGGACTCTAAAACAGCGAGTCTTTGCTGTTGGTAATTGAGGCGTTGCTCTTGATCATTAATTTATTGCTATTGTTGCTCAATGATTGCTTCATATTATGTATTTCTCATTTACAGGGTTTTTTGTTGATTACTAAAAAACTTTGATGGTAAGATAAATTTACCAACCTCACGAACCTGAACAGGTATTTCTTTAGCACCTAATGCTAAAAACAAGAAATCTTCACCATATTGGGTTGCCAATTCTCCATATTTGACTTTGACAGTATAATTATCCTGAAAGATAATAATAAGATGGGCTATAACAATAAATCGATACAAGCTAGTATACACTCATGCATACAACCATAATGTCAATCATACATTTTATTTAAAAAGTAGTTATACATACAATCTTTTTTACCATTTCTTTGATTACTTTATCTACAAAAGATCCATATTTTCGTAGATGTCCTTGTTTTTAGACATCTCATCTGGAAACTTTTATGCTCGAGCTCGTTGATTCCTATTAAATTATTGTAATAAAAGAATCAGAATGTATGAAATGAATATTCATAAATATTCATTAATGAGTATAAAATAAGTGTACGAATACATACAAGCTCATACTTCACATTTGCATATCCCTTTCTCGCTGTCCGATGATAATATTATTGTTTGACCCGAATGTCCCGTTGGTGTTCTTTGATTTTCTACAAAATCAAGAAATTACGTTAATCACATATGAAGATCAAAGGCTATATTGTATAAAGACTTATAAATTTTTTTTTTTGTGATGGGTTTGGGTACTGGAAAATCTTCTGAAAGTCGATATTGAACAAAATTTATCCAATCTTTAACACTTATGACATCTGCATATGCCGCAGGTGGAATAACCAATACATCATCTTCATCAGCCAGTGATAAAATATATTGAGTTGTCAATATGTTTTTAAAGTCTCTGAATGTTTTCCCAGTAAATTGCAACACAATATTTTTACATTCAATTAGGATGTTGAACTGTTCCTAAATAAGTTAACATAATTAGTATGAACACATTGAATTTTAATTAAATGATATTTTAATAAATTTTATGAAATAGTTAAATAAATATACCGCAATCGACTGCCATATATCATCATTTAGATTATTAGGAACTCATCACCAATCGGTGTATGTAATTAAAATCCTATGACGGACGTCGACTCCAATATGAGTAGCCATCTTGACAGCTTTTTCAGACACAGGCTGCTCACTTTGATTGAAGTCAACATGAATTTTTACGTCACTCACTTTAATTTGTTTATTTGAGTCCCTTTCTTTTTTTTGTGGCCCACAGGTGTATCTTGTGCATGTTTATTAAAAGGGGAATGATGTTGTTCAAATTTTATAATACCTACAATCTTGATTATAATTATACGAATTACACAATATGATGGTCTAAATTTAACATTGTACGTAATTAAATACAATCAATACCATATTACTTACAGAAACATCATTCAGCATACCAATCAGCAATGTGCTCAGACACACCCTTTAGCAAACCACTAAGAAACACCATTCAGTAAATCATTCAGTATACGATTCAGCCTCCCAATATCATACAAAACCATTCAGCATACAATTCAGCCCCCTTATATCATACAAAACTATTCAGCAAAATAATATCAGACAATAAGGTTTAACAAACCATTAAGCATATGATTCAGTCCCCTAATATCATACAATACCATCCGACAATATAATATCAGATAACAAGATTCAGCAAACCATTCACCATATGATTCAGCCCCCCAATATCATACAATACCATTCAGTAAAATAATATCAGATAACCAGGTTCAGCAAACCACAATATTTAAGGTGTACTACATAGAAACAATATACATGTAATGAAAAATGCTTAGACGACTATGCTTATGGTAAAGTTAATGAAAATATATAAACACATATGTAAATATTAAGGAACCAAAAAAAAATCTCTATCAAATATTATAAATAATACAGTAAACTAAAAAAAAGACTTACTGGTAAAAAAAGAGCTACGCACCATTGATTTGTTGAAGGTCGGTGACGACGATAGGGATACAGAAACAAATAATCTGTTTGGTTTGGTTAAATAATGTAACTTTTAATTGTTTTGTATACTAGCAAGTTGTGATTCTGATGTTTAAGACAGGGAAATGAATATAAAAATTATTATTAAAGGCGTATTTCTAAAAACAATACCTTCAATAATTCGCTTAAAATTTTGTTAGAGATTATTGAAGGGATTTCTTACAAAAAGACGCCTTTAGTAATCCAAAAAATAATTTTCTAACAAATTTATTAAAGGTGTTTATCATAAAAAAAAAATACCTTTGATAATTCTTAAAAATTATAAAAAATATTTTAAGTAGAAAATCACCTTCACTAATATCCCCGTGATAAAGGTGGAGGGAATTATTGATGGCGTATTATGTAGAAAATGCCTTCAATAATTATGGACTTCAAAAGTTTAGAACAAATTATTAAATGCATTTTATAATAAAATGTGCCTTTGATAAACCCAAAAATTTTATAAAAGAAATTATTGAAGGAATTGTTATTTGCAAACGCCTTCACTAATTATGTACAAAATTTAAAAAGAATTATTAAAGGCATTTTTCTTGAATATATACCTTCAATGAGTCTGAGTAAAATTTTTCTGGCAGTATATTGAAGGCGTTTTACAATAGAAGATGCCTTTAATAATCCCAACAAATTTAAAAAAAAAATTATTGAAACGTTTATTATAAAAAAACACCTTCAATTTTTATGTAGATAATTTTAAAAAAATTATTGAAGGCGTTTGTCAGTAGAAGATGCCTTTAATAATTCCAAAATTTTTTAGAAAAAAATTATTGAAGGTGTTTTGTTATTAACAAACGCCTTTAGTAATTATGTACTAACAAATTTATTAAAGGCGTTTATCATCAAAAAATGCCTTTGATAATTCTTAAAAATTATAAAAAATATTTTGAGTAGAAAATCACCTTCACTAATATCCCGTGATAAAGGTGGAGGGAATTATTGATGGCTTATTATGTAAAAAATGCCTTTAATAATTATGAACTTCAAAAGTTTAGAACAAATTATTAAATGCATTTTATAATAAAAAGTGCCTTGATATACCCAAAAATTTTATAAAAGAAATTATTCAAGGCGTTGTTATTTGCAAACGCCTTCATTAATTATGTACAAAATTTAAAAGAAATTATTAAAGGTATTTTTCTTGAATATATGCCTTCAATGAATCTGAGTAAAATTTGTCTGGTAGTATATTGAAGGCATTTTACAATAGAAGAAGCTTTTAATAATCTCAACATATTTTAAAAAAAAATTATTAAAGGTATTTATTACCAAGAAACGCCTTCAATTTTTATGTAAATAATTTAAAAAAATTTATTGAAGGTATTTTTCAGTAGAAGACGCCTTTAATAATTTCAAAATTTTTTAGAGAAAAATTATTGAAGGTGTTTTGTTATTAACAAACGCCTTTAGTAATTATGTACTAAATTTCAAGGAATTATTCAAAGCATTTTTCTGGAATAAACGCCTTTTATAACCATAGTTGTATATAGAAGGTGTTTTTCAGTAGAAGACGCATTTAATAATCCCAAAAATTTTTTAAAGAAAATTATTGACAGTGTTTGTTATCTACAAATGCCTTCAATAATTATATACAAAATTTAAAAAGAATTATTAAATGTATTTTTTTTTAATATACGCCTTCAATTAAGGTGTTAAAATTTGTGTAGCGATATATTGAAAGCCTTTTGCAGTAGAAGATGTCTTTAATAATCCTAACAAATTTTAAGAGAAAATTATTTAAGGCGTTTGAATGGAATAAATGCCTTCTATAACCTAGTTATATATTGAAGGCATTTTCTAGTAGAAGACACCTTTAATAATCTTAAAAATTTTAAAAGAAAATTATTGAAGGTGGTTGTTATAAGAAACGCCTTTAATAATTATGTACATAATGAAATGTACTCAGTGAAGCTGTTATTTTGGAATAAACGCATTCACTAACCATAAAAAATTTAAGAAATAAATTATTGAAGATATTTTACACTAGAAGACGCTTTCATTAAATTGCTTCAACATATAAAATGAATTAGTCAAGGTGTTTTTGTAAAATAAAAGCCTTCAATAACCCCTTAAAATTTAAGTTGTGTAATATTAAAGACGTTTTCGATAGAAGATACCTTTAATAATCTCAAACAATTTTTAAAAGTAAATAATTAAAGGTATTTTTTATAAAAAATTGTCTTCACTTATATTGTAAGATAAAAATAAAAGAGTTATTGAAAGCGTATTATGTAAAAAATACCTTCAATAAATACATAAAAAATTTAGATGAAATTAGTGACGGTGTTTTATATGGTGTAAACACCTTTAATGATCCCAAATAATTCTACTACGATTCTGTTGAAGACGCTTATAATATATTCAATAAATATTTAAGAGGGAATTATTATAGGTGTCTTTTTTAGTAAACGCCTTTCATAATCCGGTCCAATAAAAATCTTCTCAAACTTAGCGCATCCAATCACCAACTTTAAGCTTCATCTTCAATATTATACTATTTTTCTTTCCAGACCAAGTACAATTTACTTTTCCTTTCCTTCAGCTTTTAGTATTCGAGCATCGTCTTTTAGAACCCTATTTTGACACTATTCATTATTTACTTACTTTAGCTTTTACTTTATTCGACTATTTCTTCAGCTTTTGCAATTCACAATTTTCTTTTTGGTGTAAACAATTTTCTCCAAAACCCATATTATTTTAACCCTAACTACAAATACTCTTAGGTACTGTTTTCGTTAGCAGCAGAGTTTTAACATTCATAATATCTGGTAATTGATAAGTTACTTCATAATAATGAGTTTTGGTTTTGTGTAAGTACTAATCTTGTTATTATCTTTTGTATTGTACATAGTAAACTTAAGTATTGTACATGTTCATTTTCATATAAATTATTTATATACATTTGGTATGATAATGTAGCAAGTACTAAATGGATAAGAGTTAGATGCAAAAGTTAAGATTAAGTCAAGAGTACAGAGATGGAGTAAAAATTTTTCTTAATTTTTCATTTAAGAATACAAGTGAAGATAATATGATATTATACCCATGTGTGAAGTGTGCTAATATCGAGTGGTAAATGCGTCAAGTTATTTTTGAACATTTAATTTGTATTGGATTTTTTTCAAGATATGTTAATTGGTATTTTCATGAAGAGTCTGTACCGTTAAGATCTTTCACTAGAGTTTCTTCAACTTCAAGGGCTCCCTAACACCAACATGATCTTTTTATAGCAGATGACATTGAAGGTATGTTGCGAGATGCTTTTAACATTCATAACCAATATTTTGATAATCTTTCTCCCCAAAATGAAGGATTTAATCAGTTCAATGTTGAAATACATGAATTTGATGAACTTGGGATAGGTGTGCGTGACCAATAACCTAGAGGAGAAGCATCAAAGTTTTATAGGTTGCTTGAGGATATGAATGAAGAACTTTTGAGAAATTGAAGCATTCAAGGTTATCTTTCTGTGTTTATCTTTTTCACTTAAAATGCTTATGTAGATGGATGAGAAGAAACTCACAGACTTTATTATTAGAGTTTATGAAAAAAATGTTTCCTTTTGTAAAAATTCATGCATCTTGTAAAGAATTAAAGAAGATGATGAAAGATTTAGGTCTCAGATATGAGAAAATTCATAGTTGTCCTAATGATTGCATGTTGTATTGGGAAGATAAAAAAAATCAAGAATCTTATCATTTGTGTGATATTTCTCGTTAGGTGGATAAAAATCCCGATGAAAGGTTGAATGGAGATGATGACGAGGTATGTGTCAAAAAGAAGCCTGTTAAGATTTTACACTATTTTTCATTAATACCAAGACTTCAATGACTTTTCATGTCTTCTAAAACTGTAGATTCTAAAACTGAATTGATGGAGTTAGATGATAAATCTTGGGCACAAGCACATCGATATGTTCTTTTTCATCATGACTCAATTGAATCATTTCACACGTAAGTTTTTTAGCTAGCAAATTATTCATTTCATTAAGCATAATTTAGCATCAAAGTTTTTTGTATTGTTAATACCTTATCATGATGCTTTATAGTGAGTATAGAAATAATTTGAGAGATCTTGCACATTATTGATGATTAAACCCTTGAGAACTTGATAAGTTATTCACTGAAAACTTTTATGAATAGTTAGAAGTAACTGTAAGTAATGTCATACTTTCCATTATGAGAAATCTATATAGAATGCTTACGGTATAAATGATATAATAACATATATATTTATTTCACTTTTGTAGGTTTGGAGTGAAATTCTTGTTAGTGAAGAGGTGAAGTATCTTTCACACAGTCTGAACCAAATTGTGAAACGATACAAAGATTTCATCATCAATGGATTTAGATTTCACACTAAATTTCGTGAGAAATTTAGAAGTACATAAAATTTAAGAGTTGTTGTGACTTCATCAACTACTAGCTATGCTAGTGCTAGGGACACAAACCTTTTAGAAGGAAATGTTGACTATTATGGCATGATTAATGACATCATTGAGTTGAATTATTATGACAAGTAAAAAGTTATCTTATTTCGGTATGATTGGGCTGATGTGAATAGTACGAGGGGTATTAAGAAAGATTAGTATGGATTTACACTTGTGAATTTTTCTCGATTAATTCACACTGGACAACAACTCATCGATGAACCTTATATTTTTTTCATTTTAAGTCAAACAAGTATTTTACTCTGAAGATCTCAAAGAATTAGGTTGGTTTATTGTTATTCGAAACACACCTAGAGACTTATTTGTTATGGGGTTAAATACCAGAGATGATGTTGAACATGGAACTAACTATTATCCTTTTGCTAAATAAAACTTAGATGAAAATATCTCCAGTACATATGCTTAGTAGGTCTCCGAAGATGTTACTGAAGACATAGATGACCCATAAAATGGTGCATCTATAATTTGTAATTCGAATATTTAAGATATAATACAGTAAATGATTGTATGTATTTAATATCACATTCGATATTGTATAATTATTGTATTCTAAATCATACATTATCTTTTGATTCCCTTAAATTGATATGTTCTTTATAGATCATAGGTTTTGATTTCTTAGCTTCTTAATGTCTTTATATATGTTCTAAACTAATATCTTTTCTATATTCGCTTTTATGATGTAGGTAAGCTAGAATACAGAGAAGTAGATTGACAGGAAAACATATCAAAGATATTAGTTCAGAATCCTCTGTAGCACTTGTAGATATTGGCTATGGACTGAATCTTTTGGAGAAAAATGAACGTACTGTCGGATTTAACTCCATCACTTCTAACCCTTCAATTGATATTGGATTTGGCAATATGGAAAGTCCAAGTTTAGATAGTACCCCATCAATTGATTATGCTTTAAATTTGAATGCAGGTATGATATACTCCAATTTTAAAGTTTGAGTATAATGATAAAAGTATTACGATTTTATAAATTTATTTTTTATTTGTTGTAGTTGATAACAATGGTCAATGAAGGACTAGAAGCCAGACAACTTTGAAAGAATTGTTTGCACTACCTCCTAACGAGTGTATTGTAGTGTCTAAAACTTTGATAGGCAGCCAATTGGTGAATAGGCTCAACTGTTGGCTGAATTTCTAGGCATGCTAGTCTGTAATGGAGTGAAATTGCCTATTCATTATAAAACACGGCATAAAGTTTCAAAAGAAGTTAAGGCTGATGCTTTAAACTTTATTGAGGTGTTAGTGTATTTAATTAGACATAAAATTTTTTTTATTTTACATTTTGTTTACTTATTCAAACTTTTCTTATTGTATTATTACAATCAAGATTTGTACTTGAAATACCAACTTTATTTGTACTTAAATTATTGGGAAAGAAATAGAAATATTATAAGTATAGTTTAAAGAATAAGTATTTCGATAGAAAAACTACTGTAGAGGCAATGATGGAAAATCTACCACATAATGTGATTAGGTAGTAATATAAACAATTAGTTAGATTTTGGTTCTCAAGAAAAGGAGAGGTACTAGTTTATAACTTTGTATAGTAGAATGAAATGATGAAAGTGTTTTATGGTTTAAGTTGGTAATATTTATATTTTTGTCATATATGCAATTATTTTTTATGACAAGAAAAAAACATATTGTGATTGGTAGCAGAAAGCAACAGAAATATAGCCATACAAGTGGATTAAAAAGTTTTGCAAGAAAGCAAAAAGAAATAGTAAATATATGATAATAAACTTATTTCAATGAATGAACTTTTTCTACTGTTAAAAGGTAAATATGTAAATTAATAGTTATTGCCTGTTTTAATAGTTTTGATAGTTTCAATACATGATATTAAACTTATCGAAAGTTTTGAACTTAGTTGACACGGATGATCTGTATGAAAAAGTTACTGTTTATGTATATTTAGGTAAAAATACCAATTTATGGTTATTGTTGTATTTTAACAGTTTGGATAGCTTCAATACTTGATATTAAACTTGTCCGATTGATTAAACTTGGTTTCTACGATTCATATGGGAGAAAAAGTTGTCGTTTATGTCTATTTGGGACTATTTTTGCATATAAAAGTCAAATATACAAATTAAACTTTTGGATGGCTTTCAACATATTGAATGGCTTCAATCTTTGATATTAAACCGAAAAAAATAATTGAATTTGGTTTTCATGATCGATATATGTGAAAGTTTGAAATATTTTTATTGTTTGTGTATATTTAAGACTATTGTGTTGTTACCGGGCCAAAATATAAATACATGAGATTAAAATTATTCAAAATTTTAATACTTGATTGACAGGCTTAATATGCATGAATAAGTTACGATTGATATGTATCTTATCAAATAACATATATTTTTGTATAGAAGAATGAGATGTGGGGTACAATTAGATGTGTGAAACTTTTTCACATAACACAAAAAAAAAGATAGATCTTACATGAATGTCGAAACATAAGAAATTATGGTAATTTGTATCATTTATTTTAACAAAAAGTAAATATTTACTCTTTTTAACATATTATCAATTAATCATTAAACTTGATAGTTGTATATGATAAATTCACAGGAGAAAGCGAAAGAAAAAATGACTGCTGAGATTGAAATAGCATATGATGGTTCTCTTAATATACAAGAAATGAAAAATCGGATATTCATAGAAGTTGCTGAAAAATAAAGGCATGGATGGGTTCGAGGCCTTGGATTGGGTCCAACACCATCTGCCTACTATGGACATAGCTCTCAGTAATTTACATTTTCAGCAAGTCAGTCTTCGCAAGACATTTCAATATTGAGAGGGGAGTTACAAATTATGCAACAACGTTTTCAGCAAATTGAAGCAGAAAGAGAACATGAGCATGCCAAAATTGAGGAAGAACGTGCTAGAATAGAGCAAGAGCATACAAAATTTTAGCAGTTGCATGATCGATTTGATCATCTTATGAATTTTGTGCAACAATAATTTTCAAGAAATGATCTTGATGCTCCACTAGCTTATGTATTATAATTAGTAAATATTTAAATTTTTAAATATAAAAAAAGCTTACATTAAAGTGTTAAAAATTGTATGGTATTATTCAGTAGGTTCTTGAACACGTTAGTCACCAAGGTGGAAAATTTTCTTCATCAATTGGCAGCTAGCAAAATGTATGCAGTCATCCATTTCATACATTTTAATTTTGATTTTGTTAATGTATTAAAAATATTTGAATGTTATTATACTAATTATTAAACTTTGTATTAATTAGATGTATATTTAAACATGAATTAAGTTTATATTAATTTCAGTTTCTGAATTTAAGCTCTTTAATGAAAATAAAATTTATTAACAGAAATTAAAAAACATACATTTTTACATAATGGCGGTATTTGTATTCAACAATGTCGCTAAATGACTAATTTAGTTGGCTTTTATATCATACAACGCTACTAAAAATAGCGGTGCTCTTACCAGTAAATGTCACCAAGGCAACGGTATTTTTCTCATAAAAATATCACTAAATTAGTGACGTCTCAAAGATACAAATGCCGCTAATATAGAGGTATTTTTAGTTACAAACGCCACTAAAGCAACGATATTTTTCTTATAGACACCACTAAATTAACGACATCTCAAAGATATAAACATTGCTAATATAGAGACGTTTTCAGTTACAAACGTCACAAAAAGCAACGGCGTTTCAAATATAAATGCTACTAATATTGAGGTATTTTTTCGAAAACGTTGCTATTTTTCATGATGTTTGTATAGCGGCCATTCTGAGTGACATTTTTCGCAAATATCGCTAAACTTTTAGTGGCGGTTATAAACGCCACTAAACATTAAAAAAATGCCATTAAAAACCTAAAACTCTGTAGTGACTTTCAATACAAAAATATGTCTGATACAACTTAACCTACGCTTTTTCGACATCTGTTAATCTTTGAAAAAGGGAGAAAAAAATGAAAATACAGCAATATTATGATTTTGAAAGCATAAAAGTCATACAATCACATGATTTGTAGCAATACTTGTTAAAGATGATAAATTAACAAAATATCAGATTTTGATGACTTGAATATTTTAAAATTTAAACATGATACCAAAAAAATAATATAAGAACCTGAAAACAAAAAAAAATTGAGTTTTGAGCTATAGCCAAAATGAAATAACTTATTTTGATCTTTTTGTGAGAACTTTATTGAACCGTTGCCAAAGCCCAAAGTATAACGAGTCTTAAATTTCCAATGAGATATAACGTAAATTCGTAAAAGTGGTGGGCAGTGGCGGGTCTCCACACCCATGGCGCTTTCGATAATCGCATAACCTTATTATAGTAATAAACTAAAAGCCAACGACCATATTTATTGCACTTTTCTTACTATTTATGTTCAACGGCGGCGAATTGGGTTTTACACCACATGCACATCGGCTTTATCTACGCAGTTTGTCAGAGCCGCGTGTGAGAAAATACACTATTGTTTAAAATGAAATAAATCTAGCATCAGTTGAAAGTTTCTAATTAAGCGAAAACAATTCATGTATGTGTAGGTTGATCCAGTACACTTCAATTATATTAGTTTAAGAACGTAGCATGTGAAAATGGTTGGTAAGCATATCTGTCACTTGTAGTCAACTTCTCCAATGGACAGAAATCTCTATCGTGATTTCTTCGTCAACTTTTGCACCTTCTTTCTTTGTGGGGAGGGGGGGGGGGGGGGGCTTTAGAAAAGTTGATTTTATAAGAGAGTGTGTATATAGACTGCGTTTTCATTGAGAGGAACTCCTTTTTGGATTAAAAATATTAATGCACATTAATAACGACAAGGATCCAACCCCATTGATTCACTATAAATTCCGTGCAAAAGTGTCTCCATCTTCATCAAAACAGTAGTACCATCACATCAAGTTATGGCCACTGTCCCTTCCTCTTCAACCCCCACCACTGTTCCCAATTCCTCATTTCAAACTTCATTCTTTCCAAAAACATCTCAACTTTCCTTGTTCAAGAGGAAAAAGCCTTTCAGCTTTGTCTCTAATAAAGTAGTGCCATGCAAAGCCACCGATGGGAACCAAAAAAATGGAGACTCTTCTCTCAACAGGTTTGATAGAAGGGATGTCCTTATTGACCTAGGAGGTCTCTATGGTGCAGCCAGCCTTGCCAATGACCCATTGGCATTAGCAGCCCCAATAGCCGCGCCCCTGACCTGACCCTTTGTGGTGATGCAACTATTAAAGGGACGGAGACTATCTATTGCTGCCCACCGTCAAATACTAAGGTCATAGATTTCAAACCACCGCCATTTTCCATGATACGCTCTAGGCCTGCTGCACATTTAGTTGATCCTGACTACTTAGCTAAATTTACCAAGGCCATGGAGCTCATGAAAGATCTTCCTGATGATGATCCACGTAGTTTCAAGGAATAAGCTGTACATTGTGCTTATTGTAACGGGGCTTATGATCAAGTTGGGTTTCCCGATCTTGATCTTCAAGTTCATTTCTCATGGCTCTTTTTCCCATTCCATAGATTATATCTTTATTTCTATGAAAGGATTTTGGGCAAGTTGATTGGTGATCCAGAATTTGCCATGCCATTTTGGAATTGGGATGCTCCTGAGGGCATGCCTATACCCTATCTGTCCACTCTATGATGAAAACCGCAATGTGAACCACCAGCCACCCGTATTGGTTGATCTTGATTACAATGGCACTGATGAGGAAGAAACAAAGGAAGATCAAATAAACAGTAATCTCAATTTTATGTACAGGCAGATGGTGTCGAACAAGACCCCTTCTCTTTTCCATGGAGCGGCATACCGTGCGGGTGATAAACCCAGTCCTGGAATGGGTGCCATTGAGAGCATTCCTCATACCCCGATCCATAGGTAGTGTGGAGACAAAAGACAGCCACATTCAGAAGACATGGGGAATTTCTATTCTGGAGGCAGAGATCCATTGTTCTACGCTCATCATTCCAATGTAGACCGAATGTGGTGGATTTGGAAGGCATTACCAGGAAACAAGAGAAATGATTTCACTAACCCAGATTGGCTTGATGCCTCGTTTATTTTCTACGATGAGAATGCAAATCTTGTTCGTGTGAAGGTTCGTGATTGCCTTGACACCAGAACTTTGGGCTACGGTTATCAAAGAGTTGATAATCCATGGCTTAGAACCAAGCCAAGTCCTCGAAAGTTTGCCGGGAAAGGGGGAAGGCATCATCATCATCATCATCATCATGGTCGTGCAGTGGCTGCCGAAACAAACAATAAAAAAGCGTTATCCGCAATGCCTTCCCTATAGTTTTAGACAAAATAGTGAGCATCGAGATTCTAAGGCCAAAGAAATCAAGGAGTAAGCTTGAAAAAGAACATGAAGAAGAAGTATTGGCGCTGCAGAGCATTCAACTAGAAAGAGATGTAGCGGTGTAATTTGATGTGTACATTAACGATGAGAATGATGAGGCACCAACTGGACCAGCAGATTCGGAGTTTGCAGGGAGCTTTACGAATCTGCCGCATAACCATAACCAAGGGAAGAAGTTGGAGACAAACTTGACTTTACCGCTATCAGATTTGTTGGAGGATTTGGATGTTGAAGGTGATGATAATATCGTGGTGACTTTGGTGCCCAAAGAAGGGAAGGGTCTTGTTGCTATTGGTAACACTAATATCGACTATATCCGAGACTGATCAATTAATTTGTTGCTTGTTCCATTGAATCCGGGAAATAGTTTTCTTCATCCTTGTGTTCTTGGGATTGATGGATCGATCGCTATGTTCCCTTTGTTTTATGTATGTATCTCAAATTATAAATAAGGCCATCACGTATATGTTATTAGGAATAAGGAAACCTATTTAGATTTTATGTTCGGGTCTTGTCGTGCATGTATTATGTGTTTTTCTTCCGGATAAATGGACGAGATTTTTTTTTTCCGTGTTTAATAATGAAAAAGAAACTTCTAACTTAATTAATAAACTTTACTTCTACCATTTGTTTTATAAATTAAGAGAAAATTTAATGTTATAAGTGATGAAAGAATGATATGAAGTAATTTACGGGGGGCGCGAAGTCTATAAGTTTAATCAGCAATTTATGGTAGTTATTATTGATTTTATAAATTACAATTATATTATTATTTATTTCTTTTAATATTATTAATTAATCAATATCATTATTATCATTGTCATCAACTAATTAATTTTTTTCTTTTTTATTATTAAACTCCTACATACAAAACACAATATTATAGTTTCCACATATATCAGTTTAATTATTTCTTTTTAATCTTCAATTATTATCAAAATTATTTTTTTAAGTGTAATTAAATTGTTATGGACCGTATAAATGTTACACAACAACATATCAGCCGGAGGATAGAAACTATTCTGCCTTAGCTTCATACGGTGGTTCACTTTTATTGTAGGTTTGATAAATTTGTTATTTGGAAGATTGAAATTTTCATAAAGAAAAACGTGACATTTTATTTAGTAATTTGGTTTTATTTCTCATTCTTTTTGTTAATAAATATGGATAATGTCCTTTACAGCTCTTTATCTATTAGAAAATGTTTAATGTGTTATTTGAATTAAAACATGTTTAATAAAATATTTTAACTTTGAATATGAATATCAAATTATCCAAATCTTTAACATTGATAAAAAAAAAAAAGGCAAATGTGATTGTCAATCAATAAAAATTTAACACATATACTAACACTAAATATATGAATAACATATGATTATCATGACATTCATGTGATTGTCATGTGTCATAATTTAAAAAAAAAAAAAACTAAACAAAAAAATTCTAAAAAATTCAAAGGTCAGTAACTAGAATAGTAGTAAAGTACGATCAATCAGCACTTGTTAAAGGAAAAAAAAAGAGTTTATTTTTTAAAAATATTAATTAATTATTTATTTATTTATTTTAAGGGTTAATAATTGTGCATAAATAGAAAGTACATTAAATATAAACTAAAAAAAATTAGCATTTTACAATCTCAGGCAGGGGAGTTTGCTAGTATCTTTAAAGCATTTTTCAAACGCCGGAAGCAGTTTTAATTTCAAAGGCCATAAAAATCACAATTCGAACAGAAGTAGTATTAATTTGGTATGTGCTATACAATACTTTGCATGGGTATTATAATTAATGGTGTTAAGGATCAGTCTCGATTTCGTGAGCCAGTTCTCGGGTCAGCTTGTCTGCACGATCATCATGTCCTCCAGCAAATGTGTAAACCCGGAAAGCGAATTGGAAAGCCCTCCACAGCATTTTAACGCACACCTTCTTCTGTGCTTCCGCTTTGGTTTTGGACCCTTCATTTTCTGCCAACTTTACTTCTCTTCTCTCCTGAATTAAGTCCCAAAAATGGAAAATACAATTATCATGTGCTAGGTAAATAACAACCCTCAAATTTGATTGAGATTTGAGAATTAGTTATATTTATGACATATTCTGAATCGAGTTACCTTCATTGCCAACTCCATGCAGTTGGAGGAAATATCAACCATTGCTTCTTTTATTCGTACAAGAATCTGGAAGTCAAAATCGATATTGTGGCTCTTAAATTTCTTGGATTCTTCATCCTTGGCTCTCTCCAGGGCATCTACATCCCCTTTGATCTGTTAAGTAATTGGTATTAATTTATCATTTTGGTTAGTTGTGGAGAATGCCTTGGAAGGTAAGGATCAGAATGGTATTATCCAAGAGCAAAATCATACCTTGTTGAAGTAACGTTCAAGCTTATCAAGAAGCTTTGCCAAAGGAGACTCAATCTTCCAGTTTTGTAGTTCAGTCATCATTGATTCTAACTTCGAGTAAAGTGCTGATGCTGTTCTTAATGCCTCCAACTTTTTTGTGGGGAAGCCTTCAAACCTTGCTAGAACCTTTAGTCGAAAACATTTGGAGGTAGGACAACGATGCATGAAGCAATAGAATCATCAGTATAAGTCAATAAAAGTAGATAATTAGCTAAATAAACGGTCTCAAATTAACCTGAGTTTCATCTGTTAAGTTCTCGAGAATGGATTCTACATATTTGTGGAACGCAAGCAGCTCAGTCATGTCCTTTGTATTGAATGTGCTGATGGCAGTTTTGAGCTCTGTGATTGATTTTGAATATTTCTGAACATCTTCTTCTATTTGTTGGAAGTAAGCTGATCTGAGACCCAAAATAGAGTAAAGAATATGACGAATTGACGAGCCACTTATTCTTAAAACGGAATTGACTAGATTAAGGTTCATGTGCCTATTATTTCTTAGAGTGCTGTGAGAAACATACCTCTTCGTCATCTCTGCTAATGCATCAGCCATCCCTTGTTTCCCACTGGCGCGGCTTCCAACCCCACTCTTTTTTCCATTAGATGATTGGCCTTGCATAGGACGTCCTTCTACTTTGCCCTTGAGAACCCGATATAGATTGCCCATATGACTTGATCTCTTCAATTTAGTATTCGCTTTCTTGGGGCGCAAGGATTTTGCTGCACCAGGTGGAAGAGGTGGTGGAGCAGCTCCATTCGCCAGGAACATGGGAGGTGGTGCCGGGGGCAATGGTCCTGATCCTTTTGAAAGCATCATGGGTGGTGGTGGGGGCGGTGTTCTTAACGCGCTTCCAGATGGTGGTGGTGGTGGTGGTGGTAGTGGTGCCCTTTTTGCCACTACTTTTGACTGCAATGGGACTGGAGGTGGTGGTGGAAGGGTTGCTCCTGTTGCCCCTATATTTGACTTCAATGGCGTTGCAGGTGGTGCTGGCGGCGGCAATGGTATTCCAGTTGCTGCTGTTTTTGTCAGCGTTGAAAGTGGTGGTGAGGGCAACTGCGGTTCTAATGCTACTAGTGTTGGTAGTGCAGCTTCTACATTTGGTTGTGGCATTGGGAATAGGGGCGGGGGCCGGGGCAATGGTGGTCCTCCTGATACTACATTTGGCTGCAAGAATAATGGTGGTGGTGGTGGTGGTGGCGGCGGCAGTGGTGGAAGCGATCTTATGTCTATTTCCATCTCTGTTAACAGTTTTCCTGGCTGTGATGGTGAGGTTGGCGATAAAACTTCTGCCGATGGAGCTGATGGTGCTTGTGGTGGGAGTAGTCTTATGTCTGTCTCCATATCTGTTGACAACTTTGCTTGCGATAACACTTCTGCTGGTGTTGGTGGTGGTGATGGTGATTTTTCTGTAGCTACTTCTATGTCTCTCGACAACTCGGAAGGTTGCATCTCTGATGGTGATGATGGTGGAGTTGGTGAGACATTTGGTGGTGCTGCATTGCTTCCATCTGTTGTTCTATCACCATATGCATAGGCTGATTTAGAAAGTGGATCCTCTAATGTCTCATTTTGAGAAGCGGAATCTCTGGTTTCATCAACAATTAATGCTTTTATCACTGAAAAATTAACCTTTGCTTCTTCCTTTTGTTCCTCAATAACAATCTTCTTTTGGTTCAAAGAACTGGGAACTTGGACTCCCATTTGGGGAAGCATGTGCAATGTCAGTCGCTTCACATCAATAGGATTCAGTTTCCCCACTGCTTGAACCCTGAGAGACAACAGAAGAGGTGAGGAATAAGAAGATTTTAGAGAAGCATTCATCAACTCAGGAAGGACTGAAGTTGGGGTCACTGGAGAATGGCAGCAGGAGCTGTTGTCTAAATAAGAATCCTTTAAGATCTTTCCGAATGTGTTAGCCTTTGGACTGAAATCTTTGTTTTCGTCATCTTCATCCATCATATCAAATTTCTCTCTCGCTATCTTAACCAAGCCATTGAGTGTTGCCAAAGCAATTTCAACTGCGAAAGGTAAATGGGGAAAAAAATGGGAAACTGTTATCAATTTCAATCAAGAATTAGTTAAGTTCAGAAGGTAGCTAGACTCCTTTTTGATACCAGAGTACAGGAATAGGATAAACACAAATGAAGATGTACCCAAAAGTTCTTGCTCGTACTTTCTTTCTTCAAAACCTTTAAATCAATTTTTCTTTGCCTTTTTATCATATTCAAACAAAGACATAACAGAGAATAATAGTGATTGCCAAAGGTAAAATCTTTGAGAAAATTTACTACATACCGAGTTTATCAACATTGTCGCATTTGTCATTTTCATATATATCATATTTGCATTTGTCTATCCACTCATCGCTCACCTTTGATGTGTCTCCAAGGTTTTGCAATGCCTTGCAAAAGTAGATCAGCACCTGTTTAGGCATTTCATGTAGATTGTTAACATAGGATTAAACTTGAAGTTGTTCTAGAATCTAAATAGCTACTTTTAGCTAGTTTTATGAAAAGTGGCCAACCTCATCAAGAGGTAATCCTTTCAATTCTGACACATGGAAGTGGGGTATGCTTTCGGGGTAGAACTTATGGAGATCTTTCATTGTCCCTAGCAGCAGCTGCAGAAAAGACATATAGGAAGATAGAACTATTGAAACAAACTTATAGAGAAGGTATTTCTGCTGCTGCTGGAGAGTTGCTAGAAATGAAGGCAGTACTACCTGATCTGTGGAAACAGAGGTACTACAAGGTGGTAGGTCAATGATGTCCCTAAATGTTATAATTTTTTTCCTAAGCTCCATCATCAGAATGAAGTTGCAGGCTGATTGAGATGAATTATCCTTCTTGGAGCCCTTCATTTCCTTTTGATTCTTGGCTACCTTACATATCTGAGAGGTCTTGAGTTCCTGCACAAGTTGAAATTTTCTTTCAGGATTGCTACGAACAATAGAATTAATTAACCAACATTAATTCCTGATGGACTAATCTTAGTGATGCATTATTTGTGAAGTACCTTATAACATCAGAATTTCAATTCAACATGCCCACACATATAACCCATACAAAGGTTGAAAGAGAAGAAGGGAAAAAAAATTGCTTATTGGTCAAATTTGGTTGATTCTTTATCAGTCAGGAAGCTTACATGGAATTGCATTTCTTGCAGCAATTTGCAGGTTCCTATTTAGGCCTTACAAAATGGTATGCAGTTCTTAATATGCTACAGCAACTCATGCGATCATTTAGCAATGGAAAAGTTGTAGAAATTTAACCATATAAAAATCATAGGAGAACTCTAGGAAATTGAAAAAAAGGATCTTTGTTGAAACAGGAAGTTGAATGTTAACAGAAAACCTATGAGGGAGTTGGAAAATGCTATAAAATATGGCCTTTTAACAAGTAAATATGTTCTTCACAATGCCAAAATGCTGGATTGGACTGAAATTTAGAATCTTAATAACAAGGCTGCCTAATACAACAACTCTAGGTCAGATTCAATGATCTTATTGACTTGTGCATTTAGATAATAGTTTTGCAGATTGAACAACAAGAATAATAAAGAAAAACCAAGGGAGAATTGTAAACATTACCTGGACAATTTTTAATGGTTTGCGACCAAACAATATTGATGCCAAACCGCAGCAAATTGCTGGCATGATCACCAAAACGTCGACCAATTAAAATTTTATAAAGGCTTCAATGGAACAATGATAATGATATTGATATTGGATAAACATTAAAAAAATGTATATATACTTACATGAGAATAACAAGAGAAGTAATATTTCAACAAGTAAACAAAAAGGAAACATTGAAAAATCCAGTTGCGGGGTTGTGCATAAAAAAATTTGATTTCGTGCAGCGCATTAGGTAGCTGGCTGGAATTGTGACCTGAAACCCAAAAAAAAAAATCCTTAAATGACAAAGTCAAACAATTGTTTTAACAATGTTTGGAACTTTCTCTAAAAAGAGAAGTCAAGGATAGAAAAATGAAAGAAATGGTTATTTATGGACTGCATTTTCATCTTGTTTTAAGGTATCTGTCTTGTAAGCATGGTTTGCTTTTGACATTAATTCCTTTATTTTTTTTGGCCAATAATTCCTGGTTTAGTGTCTATGCTTTTTGGAGTTAGTTTTTCAATCTCCAACCAAATATTGAGAATGGGTTTAAATTTGGATGGTTGCCATCTAAACTACAAGAGCTTTTCACTTCAGTAAGATCATGAGTTGGTTTTCTGATCATTTCATCTCAAAAGCAACAAGATTTTCTTATTGTTTCTTCATTTTACTAAATTTAATTCACCTTTATCATTTTGAACAAAATAAGCTGCTTAGTTGATTTCCCATATTTTTATGAATGTTTTAAATGTCTCAAAAAAAAAAAAATGGAAACCTTAGTGATGTTTGAGTTATGGTTTAAGTTAAATATAGCATGGAGCGGTGGGCAAAGCTTATAGTACAAGAAATCAGGGAATGACAACCTATGATTTATTTTCTCTGAATTGACATTTTCTAACTTGTGAATATGTTTTCTAAAATGTAAAACAAATGAGGATTAAAAATAAATAAATCAAGAGACAGCTAGCTGACCCCTCAAAGCTATACCCCAATTGCGCATCGAGTCTTGATTTAGCTTGCATTCTTCTTTCAAGGCGGTATGCAAATGCGAGAAACCCCCATCAATGGCTATAACATTTTTAGGTAATCTGTTTTAGGAGATTTTTGGTATCCTAGTTTGAACCCTTTAAGATATGTAGAATCTTGTTTAAAATTAGTCTTTCAAAATTCAATTTGTTTTACTAATGCAATAACCATGGCAATATAATAGTGAAAATGACAGTTAATGATTCATGGCTGATAGTGAAAATTTATTCTGTCGATCATTAACGTTTATCTTAAAAACTTACCAAAATTAGCTTTAAGAACTCGCAAAGATGGGTTGTTGAAATCCAACGCAACACTGATGATCATGAATCATATATCTCAAAAAGAAGTCTTTAAGTATACAAAGGAAAGAAACTACTTATTTCCATGACAATAATGACTGACATTCAGAAACAGCAAAATACAATAGGACGAAAGTAAAGGAAATATATGAAGAACTAAGGACTGTATGTTTATGAGCTTGTTTAATAGTTATAAATTATTAAAACAAACAATGACGGAATGAATTACAGGTGTAACTCAGAGATATTGAAAAAGTACATAGTAAAAGCTGCAAGGGGCTCTAGCTGCTGGAATATTTGATCTGAAGAGGAAAACTGTGCAACGAGGGATGTTCATATAGAACCACAAAAGCTAAAACATGTGTGAGGAGTGTAATTCCATGTTCTAGGCAAATTTAACCGCTGCAAGTTTCCTTACCTTGAGAGATTTCAGGATTGAATTCCATCCTCCTCAAATGTAATGGTTTACCCATATAAAGATTGGATATCATCAAAGAGGATCTCAACCTCTTTCTTAAGTTGCCCTAAGTTTGATAGAACTCACCCTGTTTGTTGCTTGAGCTATGGAAAGATTTTTGTTCTTATCACTCTTTACAGAACTTTTTGCTGCTTTACTTTCTAAGGGCGATTTCTTGGATACAGCTGAAGCATAACCAGAAGCTGCAGTTCTCTCTGCAATTCTTTTCTGCCGTTCAATCAATAACTCTTCCATCTTCTTCCGCATCTCCTCTTCCTGGTAGCAGGTATCTTACATTAGAAGCTAGAAAGAAATAGAAGGGAAAGGATTATAACAACATATTGGTTGAAAGACAGATTAACCATTACCTTCTCCAACTTGCTCTTCTGAATTGTAGACCTACTAACAGGGGAAGGTTTCTTGCTCTTAGACATATTTTCAGCTTTGCTCTTCCCTAGGGGTCCATTGAAAACTTTAAACCTTGCCTCTTGGGCCTGCTTTTTCTTCTCAAGGATACCATTATGCTTGGCAATAGTGTTCTTATGATTGGAAGGAACCTTCTCATCATCACATTCACTGGCTGCACTTCTATTTGCTTCTGTGAATGATAAGCCAATTTGATAATCCATTGTCCAGGAGTGTCTGGAGGACTCATATCCAGGTTTTCTTTCAAGCACCATGCAAAGATCGTTTGGCTCATGCACATCAAGTACCTTATGTTTATCTTGTGAAGAATCTATGGTGCCATCATGTTTGCTAGGTGAAGTTAGATCTGCAACCATACTTATATCTGTTTTCCAAAGGGAATCATCCTGATTATCACCTGCTTGCCGAGCGGCAACCATGAAAGAATCATCAATAAGAACTTCTTTCCTACTTTTCTGAGAATATAACGGATCACTCTCCACTGATAAAACTTGATCACCATTAAAAAGCATCTGCTTATTGGCTGAATCTGAATCCTGGCTTTCTGGCTTTACAGAGTGATTGCCAACACACCAATCATCTTCCTTTCCAGACCTGATTACAGCTGACTCATTTGCACAAGCAGATATGAGATTACCAAGCTTATTTCCTGATTCTGCCAGTCTCTCTGGACGTAACAAATCCACTTCTACACAGTCTCCTCTCTTCATGACTAGACGATAATTCTCTCCATCAACGAAATCATCCAACTTCACCCTAGTTTCATTATTCACGTCCCTCTCAGTCATAACAAAAGAATCAGTCAGAATTGTCCGCTGAATTGGAACTTTCTGTGATTCCAAGTTCAAAGGAGTGGTTACAGAAATTTTACCATCAAAGTTTCGAGCCATGAAATGTTCCTGAACATCCTCAGCTTGCTTCCATTCAACTTCATTCACACTTGCACTTTCTTCTTCCCTCATCAGAAGGTTTTGGAAAGCTTCCCAGTTTTCATTTCTTTTCCCTCCCTCTAATTTTTTTACATGAAGGTCATCAGAATCACTCTGATAAGAAGCATCAGTTGATTTATTTGCAATGCCGTTGCTTCTTTTGTCGTTTCTTGAGTTTAACTCGCTCGATTCCTTCAGTGATTTAATTGCATCATCCACTTTCTGTTTAAAGGAATCTGTATCAATTAGATCATCCTCCCCAGAATAAGATCCATCTGAAACTTGATCTTTCTCTCTGCTTCTCTTGGGAGAGATGTAGTTAATATTGCGGATGACAACTGTTCTGGATGACTTCTTATGGTTTTTCTTCCTATATGGAGGATCTGGTGATGACTGCCTTATTTCTTCCTGTTGCATGTTTAAACTTGAATCACTTTCAGAGTCAGAACCACTGGATTCAGTTGGTCTTTCATCTCCTGAATATTCAGGTCCTTTTCCATTTGACAACTTCTTCTTTTGCCTGGAAGATGACTTCTGATTCCTGTTGGGAGGCCACTGCATATTCAACGGATACAGAAGTGGTACAGGTTGTATAGGGAGGAAAGGATATCCTTGATACGGAGGTAGATGGCCTTGTAAATTATACATATGCTGAGGTATCTGATTTGGCCATTGCATTGGCACTTTATATTTTGTGGTAGTTGATGGTGTCTTATCTGATGCAGGTAAATTCTCATCTGCATGTATATCAGAGGAGCCAAACATTATCTATTGGAATATTTACAGATTTTGTATCTAGTGAAAATAAGAGATGATATGCTCACCATCCTCACGTGTTCTAAGAAGCATGGTTCTAATCCTAAAGTATATCCTACATTCAGTGAAATCTAAGAGGATTCACTGATATCTAGTTAATGTTCAATATGTCAAGCAAGAAGTAAGAATGTTTCCAAAGTGGGAATCGGATAAATGCTTTGCATTTCTACGGAAAAGTGCAGGTGGCTCAATAACAAAAAGCAGTCTGCCATTTATATAGTAACAGGAATGATGATGATAAGTAGCCTGAGTATTGACTTAACAGACGCACAGCTTGAAGTATGGTTGTTGTTAAGCTGTAAAGAAGAGGCAAGGAAAAGCTGTATATCTCTGAGATACCTTTCTTGCAGTCCACAGCTCCAGCATATGATGGGTCTGGTTTTGATGCTTCTGAAGATTCATTTGGAGCATGATCACTGCTAGATGCACCATTTATGGAAAAATTTGACATGATACTTGGATTGGGGATGCCAATTCCATTTGCAAGCACAATGCCAGATGTTCCCGATAATGGCATTTCTGACTGTGAGCATGCCTCCACTGCTGCTAATTCTTCCATCCAAAGTCGGTCTGCATGCTTTTTCTTGCATAAGTCCTTGAAATTAATGCATGCCTCCCTAAAAATAATCAATGCTAAATTATAATATTCAAATTGGGCTGGATATCAGGAAAAAAAGAAAAAAATAAAAAAGCAGCTGGGCTTATGTGTGACTAGTTTGTGATAGCCAAACCACTTGAGTGCATCTGCAGCATGATGATGCCCATTTCAAAGATAATTTCATGTACAGAAGAGTTCATCAAATTCATCATGAACAGATAAAGATGTAATTTCAGTTTTAAGAGAAGTAAAGTACTATACAAAATCAACCAAGAGGTCCAAGAGATCAGGCATTATCAGCAATATGGTATCTAGCCATGTAGCCCAAAGAAAGTGAAAAAAGGTAAAAGAAAGACAGTAATCAAAAGCATTGAAGGTTGGGATTAAATGCTAATGATTCTAGCTAAGTAAAAATTTATGGCAATAATTAGTCAAGCGGTGAAAAAAAAAATCGTTTTTCTTATCACTGAAGAAGAAACTGCTAATAAGATCTGAAAGTGCAAATTCTGATATGAAAAAAAAGAATGACATGAACGATTAGGGAACATTCCTATTCAAATACTGTCATTTGACTTAATTAATTTCAATCACTTTCAAGTTTGCCCATTTTTATTTTGTTTTTACTCTCAAAATATAATTATTTCTTGATAATATTTGCAGTTATGGTTCATATACCTTAACCTGGATGCTCCAAATGCATCTGCAAAAGAAATGAGATCTTCCATATTTTCCAAAGCAAACCCAGCAACTAGCCCACGAGCATAAGTCATTGCTTGCTCTTTTCGAAGCAAGGCTTTCCTAGTTTCCAGCAGCCTTTGAAGTTGAACCCTAACCACGAAAATGTCTGAATGAACGAATGACAAGGGTGTCCATTGCACTAGGAGTAAGAATTAGTATCACCAAATGTAGGCCATTTAAGGATAAGATGAGTTACTTGGAGTTCTCTTCCTGTATAATGTCATCCTTTGTCTTGAGTTCACCATTCCGCAGATAACAAACACAATAGAATAATTCAAAAAGAAAAAAAAGGGATGTGAATTTCTGAATAATAAAAAAAATCACATATAGTCTATGAATTATTCAAAAACCAAAAAAGGAATACCTTTGTGAAATCAGTTGATTTCCTTGTATTAACATTGGCATCTGAACCGTATACCAAAAAAAAAAAAAAATCAATTAGGAGATAATTTGCAGTTTTTACTTTGAGCAAACAAAGAAATTACAGCAAAATGAGAACTTTAGCCAACAAATTTTAAGTCTTCGAACATACCTTCCTCCTGCCTTCCATCCGCATTAGCGTTTAATTCATTAGCTTGAACTGATCTCTCAATTTGCAAGATTTCTCTTTCTATGGCGACAAATCTTTCCAGAACTGCTGGTGTGCTAACAAAGCACACAAATCTACAAAACATAGAAAAAATTTGAGTCTAAAAGGGCTTCCAGATTATTCTCTTTTAAAGCATTCACCTTATAATGAACTAGCTCATCGGAATGCACCATCAGATTGTAGTGCAGGGTAAATTTATAAGAATCCAAGAAGTGCAAGGACTAAATGCTTGATTTCCCAGATGATTAGCCAAGTCGATCGCAAACATAAGTTTTGGAGATAAATTGGCACCAAAATTGATTTTGTTCATATATCCAAAAGAATTATGGCCCATTATATAGAGAAATTAGATCAATAAACTCTTCCACTCATTGCAAAATAATCATTCCCCCTAAAGATAAATTCCAACTCTAATGAAAAAGAAAAGACGAAATGAATCAAGAATCAGTTGCAAGTTACCTCTCAAAGGTAGCTTTCGTGAACCAGGGGGTACCAGGGGCAGGTGGCTGCAGAGTAATCGAATACCCACCTTTTGAAATCTGATCTCTTGCAAATTTGAGGTGAGAAACGAAGGGTTCAAAAATCCCAGAAGCAAGTTTCTCATTCTTTCCTTTGGAGAAGACTACCAGATCAAATCTTCACAACCCAAAAAGGAACAGATTAAACCAAAGTAAAAGAAAAACACAGAGTTCATTTCAGTGATTCAATTACATGAAAGTCTAAAGTAGCAAATTGTAGCATACCTAGTTCGAGTAGGAGTGAGTTGAAACAGAGCACGATCAAGGAGAGTTGTCGAGTCCATTGTTAGAGAAACTCAAACAAAAAGCATGATATTCTTGAAGTAAAGTGGAAGCTTTGGGTTTGGTTTGGTGTTTTTTTTGGGAAAGTGTTGGCAAAGCGCAACGTGAAGAGTTAATGAAAGTGTTGGTCACATTGTCAAAGATTTAGATTTTGTTTGTAGGAATGAACGACTGTACATGAATGTGTATGAAAGTGAAAGCCAGCGGAAGCTGGTGAAGCTTTGCACATGCTGAGAGTGAATGGAAATGCGAGGCCCACAAATAATGATAGCAATAATTTTATTCTATGAAATTTACAATGTTATTCAAAAATCCAAAAAAAAATTGTTGAGTTGAGGGACAATTCGCTTGCAAAAGATTTTATTTGGCTTAGTGGCTAAGACGGTACATCAAAATTTTGATTTTGAATTACATTTTTTTTTGTTATTTTAAAATTTTATCTTTTTAATGTAATAAAAAAATTTTTATTTCTACTTTTAGCAACTTTTGTCTAAGCATTATGTAAATTTAATGTAAGGCTTTATAGACATTTGCCACTTATAATATGTCTAGATTTCAGAGATAATTTTTTTTTTTTAATTTTTTTTATAAAAAATCAAAATTATTGTTTTGTTACATGTTTTAGTTTTTTTTTTTATATAATATTTTACACAAACTAGTTTAATATTGAGTATTTAGTTTGTAACTAATGGAACTAATATAAAATAATTATCAATAATGACAAGATCAATGAGATGATTGTATAATTAATTGAGAGTGGTTGTTTCCTAAGAAAAAAAAGTGTTGGGTTTGAATTTATTTAGCAACATACCATATAATATTTAGTAGTATTAACTTTTTTTTTATGGAATTAAGATAAATTTCAAAAAATTACTATGTTGGGGCCTATGATTATTTTAATTTCAAGATTTACCTGAAATCTAATTGCCCCTCTCCTTTAGTAGGCTGCCCTTGACTCCTTAAGCAGTTAGATTTTGGCTCCATCTCCGATATTATATATAGACAATAATGAGGTAATACTATTTTTTCTCTCTTTGAATTTTTATTACAACGAAGGAGGAAGGAAAAGTTAAAAATGATCTTTGACGCATTCAGTATAATTAAGATATTCTAGAATAAAATAATAAATTATTTTAGTATAATTAATAGTGATCAATTTTTAATTAATTTTTGATAATTTCAAATAAAAAATTAAAAACTCAAAGATCAATGATCAATGATCTTTTCTTAAAAGAGCACTACCTTTAGGGATGGCATCGGGTCAGGTTCGAGGCGGGTTTTGTTCGCCTCGAATCCGATCTGACTTTATGCTTTAGCATACCCGAATTCGATTTTATTCGATTTTTTTAATATTCGAATCCGATCCGATTGGATATTATGTAAATCATATCCGATTTGATCCGAAATTAATAAAATATTATTTTTTTAAATATAAAATATTATTTTTTAAATATAAATATTTAAAAATATTATTATATAAATATAATTATAATTAATTAATTAAAAAATAATTTTTTATATAAATATCGGATAGAGTCAGGTTTTAGGCATACCTAAATTCGACTCGACCCCGATTATTCTCTAACTATACCCGATTCGATTCGATCCGAAAATTAAAATTAAAAAAAAAATTTAACTTTATAAGATCGGATCGAATTAAAACCCATCGAAGACGGAATTGATTGCCGTCCCTAACTACCTTGCAAATGGCCCTCAATCTCAATCAACTTTCAATTTCCATTGCACGTGAAGAGATTGTCGAGAGATGAATCCAAGAAAGTGGTTGAAATTTGAAAATTGGGTGGAAGGTTTGTAATGATTGATACGTTGGTTTGCTCTGATAGTCTTGTGGGGGCTATTAGAATTTTTTTGGCCACAAAAGTTCCCAAGAAAAAGTTGGCACCGACTTTCTTTTTTGTTTGTCAAATTTAATTATAATGTACCCAAACACTTTCACTAATTTAGCAAAAATTTTGTTGAAATGAATTTAGAATTAGGTTCAACAATTAATTTATACAATTATTTTAAGATATGATATTTAATTAATTTAATATTTAATATTTAATATTTAATATTTTTTATTTTTAAATTGTATTTTTTTAATTGTCAAAATTTATCCCAAACAATATAAAAAATTAAAAAAAAAAAAAAGCGGAACTCCCCTCTTAGATCTACCCTAGTTAGAATTTGTTCCTCTGCACTGTATTCGTTTTGAAGACAACCATGAGACAGCTAGATATCAAACCTTCGCTGGAAATAATGGCAGTTTCCTATTAAGATTTAAGACCACTCCCTCTATTATTCTCTAACATTATTAATTTATGGTACATGTGGGGTTAGGAGTGGACAACCAAGCATATAATTTATCAAGAATAAGCCAAAAACTATCTTTGGCAATTTCAATTTTCCCCTTCTATATTGCAAATTGTATTGAGATTCATTAACATAAAAATCCCATTTCCCTGCAATTTCAACATATGCCCCCAATGGATGAAAAGCTATATATACGTGTATATATATGTATATGTCCATTTCTTTTTCTTTATTTTTTTAAATCCAAATTTAAGGACAGTTTATAATCACATTTTGGAGCAGCTAGTTTCTAGGAATTGATTTTCTAACATGAGAATTTTTCTTCACAATTTCACAACCATACCAAATACATCAACCATGTGCATTTGCAAGTTCTAATTGAGGAAAGTTCATAGATACAGTCATCGTAGGTTCCATTTAAAGGTCAACTTTACGCACATGACTTTCACAGATCAGTAAAATTCCTTTATTCCTTCCTTCTAAAGCTCTTTCCAGTTTCCATCGTAGAACAGTTGACCTACCGACACAAAGACAAAGTGACATATAAAACATATATATCGTAGGATTAGGATTGAATTGACATTTGTCTATTCTGCGGCAAGTTAATTGGCTGTAATGACTGGGAAGTTACAAATCTGTCATTGTTTACGAAGGAAAACAAAAATTTTAAACAGAATCGTCCTTGCAGAATTGATGGTGTTAATAGCGAAATTTGTCCATATTGCATGATCTTGACAATTCCTAATCACTGGTGGATTCGTAGTAACAAGAATTAAAACAACTACTTTCTGATAGAAATATCAGTAGCCAACAATATGTTTATTGACAGAATGATGAATTTCAATTATCTGGATACAATCCCTTTTATCATCTTAAAAATCAACTACTTCGATTAATTTTTTTCACATTACGTATCTCCTAACGAAATTTTCATTGATTCAGTTTGAGTTCATACTTCATAGGGAATAATCATATGATTTGTTTATAAAAAATATTTAAACTCTTAACTTCAATAATCATGATTTTATCTAAAATAATTTCAAATATAAAAATTAAAAAAAAAATCCTTTGTAAGCAAAATCATGCGTCCGGATGATGCAAAAGTTTAAGCATCTAAAGGCTTCCCATTCAGGGGTTTAGGGCCCAGAAAATTCCCTTGTGAGGCCCATTTCATTGCATGATTGCAACAAGCAAAAAGGGAAAGAGCAATGGGGCCGAACAGAGGAAAATTTTGGGGTTTGGAGTTGGGAGTTTCAGGCAAATCTCGTATTGATCAGACTCAAATCTGGATGACTAAAAGCTTGTAATTAAGTTTAGACCCGAAAGGTTAAAGAAAACCCCTGTTTCGGAAGATCTCATCTAAAGACAATTCTAATATACTTGTAGTGGTGGTATCCGCAGGGGCCGGATCAAATCAGACCAGTCCAGTCAAGAAAGAATTCAATAAAGTTGATATGAAACCGAGTTCAATTTGATTTCCACATTTTCGAGTTCATATGACTAGAAATAAGTTAGGCTAACTATTCAGTCGCAGGTTTGCTCTAAGTTTCAGTCATAATTATGACTGAATCAAACTAATCATTTTACAGGTTTTCAAATCAAATAAAATTTGATCCCATAATTCTGATTAAGCAATATTAATTCATCTTTTGGATCATCTGAATTTATTTGTAACGTCTAACATAAGCATCCTATAATCTTCATTTTTGTGTGTGAGTATGTGCGTTTTATACATCAATTAATTCACCCCAAATAAAATCATATCTCAATTTTGACCCACTGCTATTACGATATTTATTTGACAAAACTTGTAATCTAAAAACTATATTATTCATTAATCAAAACTCATTTTTTTATTCAAAGTTTTGGATTTGTTTGACATTGTGAATTATGATTGTAAGACAAAGATTTTGTTTAGCTACACAAAATCGTGTTATTAAATTTAAAATTTTTGGGTACAAACTAGGTTTAATATGAAGAGAAAAGAATAGATTATAGGTGTTATAATTAAAATTTCAAACTTATTCAATATTATTTTTTCAAGGATAGCTACATGAATTATTTGGATTAGATTTTGAATTCATTACAAAGTTTAATTTTAAATTCTTTTTTTAGTACATAAGAGATTATAGCCTGAAGATAAAGAACAAAGTTGCAAGTATTAAAGTTCGAATTTTAAATTTATTAAATGTCAAATCTTAAAAATTATTATATAAATCAATTAAATTAAATTAAATTTCACATTCTAATTTTAAATTTTTTAACCCTAAACTCAATTAACCTTTAGAAATCATAAAAATTCTTCAGTAATTACTCAGAAATTAAAATATGTTTTCCTCGTTTTTCATAATTGAATCGGAGATCTTCAAATTGAATCTTCAATTTTGAATTATCCATTTTGAGGCAATTTACTTTTAACTAATATGAGACCAAAGCGTACCCATCCCAATTTAAGGGCTAAACTTTGGTAATTACTTTAGTTTGTTGTAATAAACTAAAATTACAGTCTTATTTGAATCTAAAATTACAGTATATATATATATATATATATATATATATATATATCAACACTTCTGACCTAATTACAAGAGATATGTATACAACTTTGGTCGGCTGGAAAACTATAACAGAAAAACATAAGAAGCTTCATTAAATTTCACAGCAATGAAGAAATTTGGGTGCTTGAGTTGTCTAATATGTTATAAATTTCCAAATCTTGGAAATCAAGCATTCTGTAATAACGAAGAAAAGTTGCTTCACGTTTGCAGCCTTAAAGTACGACTAATTACAAACTTTTTACAATTTTATATCCATTTTCGGCATTAAAATGAAAAGACAAACTGTCCCCAACTTGTTTGCCATTATTATTCTTTTTTTTTTTTTTTCGGCCGATACCTTGTTGCCATTCTTCGAGAACCACGTTTTTCAATTGTTGAGTCAAGAATTCAAGCCATACTTTTAGAAACAACAATTCCTTTGGGTTCATTGTTCAGCTGTCATTTTTTTGTTTCCTAAATTAAGTTAGCGTGATATAATTAAAAGTTGGATTATGATTTAACGAGAATTTCTTTTCAACAAATATTTCGTGAATATAATACATGATTCATATGCATAAATGAATGAAATTAGTTGGTTGTTTTTTTTCTTGTCTGCATGATAATTATTATTGTCACACCTAACTAATTACCAATATTTTTTTTTTATATAAAGAAAGCCACGATTTAGGGATAGATGAATTAAAATGTTGTAGTTGTAATTTGAAAATATCTGTTAGATATTATTTTTAAAAATAATTAAATGAATCAATTGAATTAAATTCAGATTCACATCGATCATATTTTATAAACACTTACAATTCTATTAATCAAATTGAGGATATTCACACTTAAATTTCCACTTGAAGTAATTACATGTTTTCTTATTCCTTATAAATCAAATTGATTTTGGTGGGCTTTTAAGGGTCTTAAACATTAATAGCTTTACCGGCTGCTAATTATATATGGATTGAACCGTACCACGTGTATCATAAGTGATGATAAATTACCATACCATGTCTATCATAAGTGATGTATCATAAGTGATGATAGATAATTCATTTTATCTGAAAGTGGGATTTGAATGTAACAAGTGAACTGACATTTTGCATTTGCAAGAGGCACGTAAATGGATATGTTGCATGCTTCATGAAAAAAGTTCATATTATTCTTCATTTGTAATGTATGTGCCCCACGACTTTAATTTCTAATTTCATTGCAAAATGGCAATATTGGTGGCCAGCTAGTAGCTATCCCGAATTCACTAGAAACACTGCCCCTTCTTGCTTTTATTTTGAATGAAAAAGAAATTATATATAAATTTGAAAGTTCTTAGAAACCCCAAAATTTCTTTAGTATATCCATAGTTCGAACTGATCAAAATGGAGCCTAAAAGTTTTAATATTCTAAAAATCACTAGATTGTAAAAATGGTAAAGAGAATATCACCTCAAATGCTATCCCACATTTGATTGTAGCCTTTTTTTTTTAAGTTGTTACTAGGTTTTTCTAATGGGCTCCTAAATCTTTGTTGGGCAATTTTCTTAATTTATAAATTATATTTTTCAAGAATTTCATTTTTTTTAAAATGATAAAAAACTGAAATTCTTGAAAAATAAGAATAGAAAACTTACGTGTATAAACAGAACAAAATTTGTGAAAAGAATAGAAAAGGAATTCACTATTTATAATTTTCAAGATTACAGTATACTTACATATGAGGCATTGGCCTACTGATATGGAGGAAATCCTAAAATCTTGAGATTTTAAATTTAAGTCTCATTTTGTGTGAGTTTCGTTCAATTTTATATTGAATTATCCAGTTGTTCTAATTTGTTGGATATATAATTTGTTTGTTTGATTATGCTATACAATATAATTAATATTATCAAAGGAGTGAAAATGGTTAAATACTTAAATTCATTGATCAACTTTGATTTTTTTGATAGTCTGATATCCCTTGATTTTCTTGAGCTGATTGTATTTTTAATTTTTTGATTCTCTTGATTTGTTGATCCCTTGATTGCAGACGTTGATTGGCACGATAATAGGACCCTAGATGTTTGTCTTCTACAACTTATGAATGTGCTTAAGTGTGAAGCTTAATATTTTTTTCTATAGAAAATTAAAGGCCTCACCACAACACATTTTCTTGTGATGTACAGTGGTATCATTATCATCATTATTTGATCACATTTTTTGTTATAAAAAATGGATTTAATTAAAACGAAGGAAAAAAAAAAACCAATTGAAAGGAAAAGGGCACTATACCCTACATGATGTCATTTTTTGTGACCACATGAAGGGCCCAAAAAAAGGTTCCCCCTAATCTTTCAGTATTTTATTATTTCTTCTTTGTCTAAATATATATTATCTTAAGAACATGCAATATTTCACAAGAGAGACTTTGTCAATGAATCGAAAATTAAATAAAAAAAAGATATTGAACGTGTTTGAAGGATTATGCAAGTACATCGGTAGAAAAGCTTTGGGGGTCAAGCGATCAAGGCATTTGTTTTCTGTTTTCTTTTATTTTTTGTACATTGTCAAACAAAACCGTAGAATTTTAAAATTCTTCGCTTGAAAATTAAAATTTCATTCATTAAACAAAAATTTTCAGATCTCTTAGAGACCTATAAATACCTCATCTCTCAGCGTATTTGTCCCGCTCAAGCTCTCTCCAAACAACTTCCAAACAAAAACATTAAAGGCCAAAAGCCAATCATATACCTTTGAAATAAATATTATTCCTCTTTGCTTTAGCCATGCAGAAGCTTTGTTTTTCATCTGCCAAGAACTTGTGTCGTAAAATCCTCCAACCCCGAACCTCAATCCTGGCAACTACTAAACTCCCTTGCGATATCTTTATTAACCATCGAGGAATTGATACAAAGAGAACCATCGCAGGGTTGCTTCATGATCATTTATTCAGGCTGGGGCTAAGGCCTTTCCTGGATAGCAGGAACATGAAGCCTGGTGACAGTTTATTCGACAAAATCAACCCGGCTATTCGGAATTGTAAACTGGGTGTAGCAATCTTTTCGCCCAATTATTGCGATTCCTACTTTTGCCTCCATGAACTAACTCTCCTAATGGAGAGTAAGAAACGGGTTATTCCAATATTTTGTGATGTGAAACCGTCTCAGCTTCAGTTTATGGATTATGGAACAAGTTCTGATAAGCAACTGCAAAGGTTTAGCTGGGCTCTTGAGGAGTCAAAGTACACCGTTGGACTTACATTTGACACTTCATCAGGGTATGAAATACCTTTCCAATGTTCTTTTTTCACTAGAAATGGTATAATCATTGAATGGAATTTCTAATTTTATTTTTTTGTTTCTTTTCCGTTTATGGGTATGTAGGGACTGGTCGGATTTCTTGAATGCTGCAACCGATGCTATCATTAAGAACTTGGTGGAGTTGGAAGCAGAAAATTCAAGCAAGAAGAGTACATATATTGTGCAGGGTCGTGACTAACGTATATAATACGAATGAAGATATTCTTTATTTCTTAAGGCATCACCTCTGTGCCTTTAACCCCAAGTCTTTTTTTTTTTTTTTGGTTCTTTTATGTCTTTCTTCAATTTAATCATTTTTAGGATGGGAGATCTCCAAATAAGTTGTAAAATTATTCTTCTTCTCCTTCTTTTTCTTTTTTCCTTTTTTTTTTATGAGATCTCCCATCATTTAAAATAAGTGAAACAATGAAATAGGTTAGATTCAAAACCTGTTGTAACATATACATTAGGACAGAATCAATGTTCTTTTGTAATAAATTCAAGATTCAATAAAATTGTTATTTTATTTCTTCACCATTCAACTAAGCCTAGCTAGGTCGTCTCTATGTCTTTTTTTGAGACTTGAAGACGTTGAGCTGCGCCGATAGAACACCGTAATTTCAAGGATATGAATCTGAATTGATACCCAGAAAATTAATTTTGTAAAGAGCAACGGAGATTTACTTTCATGTTTGAAAATTTCCAGGACATTGCATAGATCGATCAACGCACCTTAATGAAGTTTTCACGAATTTCTCTCGTTGTTTTTGGGCGGGAATATATAAAAAATCTGTTAAAATGGAAACAGAAGCAAAGTCAAGGCTTAATCTATTTTAATATGAAATATTTGACAAGCATGAAAGCTACCTAAACTGATTGTATAAAACTTTCAGCTTGAAAGTCCACTGAGGATTGACGTAAGCATATTATATATATATATATATATATATGTATATGAGTCTTAAATTGGTTGCTTGCAAGGTGTATATGTTAGCTTAACTAGTTCCAAAAATCGCGCGATTGCATTGAAAATCTGAAGTTATGTTCTTTTTAATATATGGTTTCTCTACATTAATTAAATAATGGATATAACATCAAATGCATGATTTGGCACCGATGACAGGTACATAATGTTGTAATTAAATAACTATTTGTATGAATAAAAGAGATTGTAGCTTAAGTATAAAAAATTATTGTTAATATTGAAATTTAAATTTTAAAATTATTGATATTATTTTTTAAGAGTGATAATATTAACCAATTGGATTAACTTTTCAATTCAATTAATAATTATTTTGGTGTGTAAAAAACTATTTGTTTCATAGCAACAAATGAAAAACCCTTTTTGAAAAAGGGCAAAAGGGGAAATGGATGGAAATTGGAAGGAGTTTTTTGTTTTGATTTGGGCAAAACCTTTAAAGGGGAAGATCTATTAGCGTTGACCTTGAGGCGTTGAAAAATTACTGATTTAGATGCTAAAACCAATTGAAACTCTTTGACGCAATCTAATTGCTGGGATATTTCCCCGGGGAATGGTAGTTTTTAGATTTCATTGTTTATTGAAAAAGAAATCAAAGCACACTGCCATTCTTAATTTCTAATTAGATTTCTTATTGCTGACTACATGGTAGCATATCAAAAATCGAAAGGTATTAGGCAAGTGCAATATTTTATGAGAATTAAGTCGGACGATATTTGTACAACCGGGCCACTTACAACTTATTTATTTATTAAGTTAATCGAACAACATATACATTCAAAAAAATTATTAAAAAAATACATCGTTAAATTTGAAATATATATATATATATATATACACACACGCTTAATGCATATTATTTGAGGGATAATGAAAATGAATGAAAGTTTATTTATAAAATAAATGTTAATTCAATTTATTATTTTTAATATAAAAGAGGTTACAATTTGAGATAGAATAAGAAATTATAAATAGTGAGATTTAAAATTTAAACCTATTAAATATCACACTTTAAGAAAATGTTTGGTATGGTGTAATTTGTTTAATAATCATAATGATTTGTACTCAATAATTATATCATTTTATTTAGTAATAATTTAGAAATCTTATCTGTCATTGATTTTAAATCACTAGAGTATTAAAATCACTACTTAGGGAGTAATCTCATTTTCGAATGAAAAAGTTTTATCATTATGAAAAAATAATTTTTAATATTATTTTTTGACTATTTTATTCTCATAAAAAAATATAATTTACATTACCCGTAAAAAACTTGCCACTAAAATTTTTAGAAAAATAAGTTTTTTAATAACTTATTCTAAAAAGGTTTTATGTTATAAATTTATATTGATTAAAAAATAATGAATTTATTTAATAATTTTTTTAGAATTTTTTTTATCAAAATTGATTTATACTTAGTAGTTTGTTTATAAAATAATGTTTAACTATTTCATAAATTGTTGATTTAATTAGTACTAAATATTTTTCTTTTTTGTAAGATTATTTTGGATATTTTATATTATATAATTTATTTTTTCATATAATATCAAATACGGTGATTTAAAAAATACTAATAATCTATAATATTGTACAAAGTATGGTAATTTAAAATTACTGGTAATCAAATTACCTTAATGATTTTATCATCATGGTAATTAGATCACCATGATAATTTTGAAAATTTTTATAATATTATTCAAATTACTATAGAAAACATGAAAAATGTAAGGAGATGTATGAAAAAAAAAAAGCTAAAAAAAATATTAATTTGCATAAGAACAAACTTGCAATAATAATTGAATATATTTTATAAAAATAAATATGCATTCTAAAAAAATTTTTATTAGCAATAGAATTCCAAAAGGCTGCAAATTAAAAGATAAAAAATAACATAATACATTATATTTATAATTTTTAATTTGTAGAATAACTTTTGGATGACATTTAGGATTGAATAAATAATTTTCAAACTGATATTTAAAAAAATGAAAAGGATATAATAAATGATAAAAATTAAATAGAATTTCTTATTTATTTTTTAAATATAAAACTGTAGTTAGAGTTGAGATGGATATAGGTCATATTATTTAGATATTTAATATGAAAAGATTATTTAAATTTTTAATATTTTACGTAAATTTTTGAAGAGATAATTTGTTATTTGATACAAATTAAAATAAAAGAATACAGTGAATTTTTTAAAGATTATTATAAATTTAATCTTTATAACTTTAAAACAGGATGAAAGACTTCATAATTAAATAATTTATAAAATAAAGTTGTCTTGTAAAAAATTAAAATTATTTGGATAAAATCCATATTTTAAAATTTAAATTTTAATAAATATCTCTAGATTAATTTGATTTATAATTATAACTTAAATAATTTTGATATTTGTAGATTCAAGATTATCTAATTTGTAATTAATAGAAGTTATATTTTTTTAAAAAAACTATCATGTAATTTAAAAAAATTATTCACATAAACATCTATGTGGTAAATCTTATCAAATGTCTATATATGTTGTAAATTTGTAATATAATAATATATGTGATATAATTTATAATTTAATTTTGATACATGGTAAAACTGTAAAGGTGTAGCAACTAGAATTGACCCCTTCCTTTTGGCATCCCAAAAAAATAGTTCAAAAAATTTAAAGTCAAACTGCGGCAAGTCCAATTTTTTTCTTGTTAATAATGTGGAAGATCACATCATTATCTTCAACAATGAGATTTGATATAACAGTTATTATCTGATTGGTTCAATCAACAAATTTCAACAATTATACAAGCTTAATATACTACATGATTAATATTTTATAAAATTGTTATAATAGGATTTCATTTTCAAAGAATCTCTCGTGTAAATAAAAATCCACTTTGATAAGCCTTAAAAACTGAAAAACTTAAAAACTGATCAGCTTAATTACTAAGAGAGATAAAAGTTTAAAGATATGAATCTTACCAAAAAAATCTTGACTCATTCTGTTGATAAGCCTCAAGGATAATGGTTTTATCAAAAATTGCTATAAATACAGTAAGTTGGAGAATTGTCATACTGCACCAAAATTTCACAGTTCCCTTTCTTTTGATTTGATATTGGATGAAAAGAGTGGTTTTAAATGTCCCACAATATTTAGTTTACGAGTAAAAGCAAAAATCATATTTAAGAAGGTTGTGCACCAACCGACAAACCAGTTAGCCGGTTCAAGTAAAAGGATTGTCTCATCCGATTTCCCATCTGCATTTGGCATTTTTTGAATCTTTGATTTCAAAACTCCAGTCTCCATCTCAATTCCCCTCTCTGTTTTTCCTTTGTCTTTAATATGGGATTCATTGTTAACTTCCTTTTTATTGCTGTTTTCAACCTATGGCTCGTCCACGAGGTGGCTAGTTCAATGAACATCAGTAGCAGAAGCCATGGACGTGATCAAGGTTACTCTCGGTTCCTTCTAGACGACGGGGTTGCTCGTACTCCTCCAATGGGGTATTAATTCTGTTACTTTTGCCTTCACTTTGACTTAAGGCAATTACATTTATTAACTGAGGTAGATCATTGTTGTAGATGGAATAGCTGGAACCATTTTCATTGTGATATAGATGAGAAGACTATCAAGGCTACTGGTAAATTTTCCTATTACTCAATTATCTTTGTTCTAGAGAAAGTCAAATGGTTTAACCAATAATAAACAATGTTCTTTCTTTCATGGAAGGAAAATGGTCAAACTGATATTATTTTTTTTCTCCTTTGTCATTTTCATTTTTATTTAGTAAAAGCAGAACTTGCTTTCAAAGGTTAGATTTTGCTAGCTAACTAAACTAGCACTTTTCAAAATCAATACCCAATCTTTAAAATTTTTTACTTCTTAAGAAAATAGTTAATTTGACTATCAATCAAGCATTAGAGTCAATAATAGGTGCAAGTATTTTTACCTCTGAAGTCCTCAAAAATAAAAAGGGTTTAATTGAACTTGAGCCTACTTTGGTTACATTATGCATATGTATCAGGTATCCCTCACTCTTTCTTTTTCAAAACATTGATTAGTATTTTGTTGCAGAATTGATGAATAGATGCTTAAGACCACCACCATGCAGTTTACAGCCTTTAGAAATCACACTCTAATTCCTTCCATTTTCTTTATATTTGACTTGGAACATTCTAACAGTGGACACTCTTCAATCTGCAGTCTTTTATTGCAATAATTAATTTTAGTTTGAATTCATTAATAAATTTACGCTTAATACTGATACATGAATGAGCATTATCACCAATTCTATAACCATATTTAAATAAACTGAACCGTCTTTTACATCAGAAGAATTGTCTACACTCTTCTTTATTAGGATCTGAATAGTTCTAACCATTGAATTCATGAAATTAAACTGTAGACTATGAATTATCTTCTCTTTTCCTTTTATCTTTGGTCTTCATGACTCATTCTAATATATATTTAATATTGCAGCATAAATGCTTAAAATTGAAGACCATGATCTTTACTCTGCTTGAATAGGACCATCCAATTATTCAGTGCACCTAAAATTTGTTGCATCTTCTCTACACCCACTTTCAATACACTGACTTTGAAATTCAATTTCATTCTCAAAACTCCTTCATTTGGTTGTTGGGGAATTTCTTTGCTTTGTTTTCTGATATCTTGTGACCTGTTACTGTTAATTGTTAGTTGACAGAGTAAATATTGCCTCTGCCTTGTGTTCTGTTCTAATGTATTGAAAAATCCTCACATAAATTTTTCAAGGAAGAACTGAACTATTCCCTCATGTTTTGACACGGGCAAGATTCCAATCCTGAAATTGCTGGAATCAGAAATCTTGGTTTAATGTTAGGATTTGAGCTAAAAGCTTTGGCCTCTAATGGATATAAAATATAAGGCTCATGTTTTAAGAAGTAATTTTGATATTCTTCTTAACATGGATTTTTACTAGTTCGTTTTTTTCCCAAGAACAGCCGATGCTCTTGTTTCAACTGGTTTGGCAGGACTTGGATACAAGTATGTAAATCTTGGTATGAATCAAAACCAAGCTTTTCTTACTTCGTTTTGCTCATATCTGTGAATTCTATGGACAATAACAAACAAAATATAATGGTGATCACATGAGTTTTCACTTCTTTTTCTAATCGTTTGTGTAAAAGCAGATGACTGTTGGGCTGAAGGGGAAAGAGACAAGAAGGGTAATTTAATGTCCAAAGCCACTACCTTTCCTTCTGGCATTAAGGCCCTTGCAGATTATATTCATGCTAAAGGCTTGAAACTTGGGATATATGCTGATGCTGGGTAAATGTCCCTCAATTATACTAATCATGTGTACAAAATTTGTTCTTATAAAACTAAAATATGGCAAAGTGTTTGAAAGTGTAAACTTTGTTCCAACTCCACAGTAATAGAACCTGCAGTGACAGAATGCCTGGCTCTCTTGGTCATGAATATCAAGATGCAAGAACTTTTGCAGAATGGGTTGGTATCCTTAAGTTTGAGACTATAGAATTTGCTTAAATACAAGATTCTGGCTAATGGGGGAACTTCTTTTGTAGGGTGTTGACTACTTAAAGTATGACAACTGCTACCATGACGGTTCCAAAAATCGAAAAAGGTAGAATCATCTGTCACTCTAGTTTATTATGTTGAGCATGTTAAGAAACTAATTTACGTGTCCTTACAAAGTTAAGAACATTTAGTTGTTATGTAACATACAATTTACTTTGTGAAGATACGCTGTGATGAGTCGGGCATTGCGAAAAGCTGGCAGGCAAATTCTTTACGCTTTATGCGAATGGTACGTGCATATGAATTTTATGACACCAATTTTACACTAAAATTTAAGGACTGTTCTTAAAACAGAACTGTATACTTCCAGGGGACAAGAGGATCCAGCAAAATGGGCAGGTTCATATGGCCATGCTTGGAGGACTACTGGGGATATTAATGACACCTGGGCAAGGTCTAGTCCTTTTTATTCTTTTATTAATGTACGCTCATGCTGATTAACTGATTATGGTTCTGGATTTTCGTAGTTTCATTTGAGTTTTCTTTTTCTTTTTCCCCATTTGCAGCATAACGTCGATTGCAGATGCAAACAACATTTGGGGAGGATATGCGGGACCTGGCAGGTGGAATGGTAACTGCAAATTTAACTTCTGGAATCATTTTTCTATTCAGTGCAAAAGGATGCAGCACTCTTTCAATAAACATAATTGATTTCTATCTACTTTGTTCATCTTTTGTTTAATAATATTTCACTAATTTAAGCCGCAATCACAAATTCACACTAGATCCTGACATGCTGGAAGTGGGCAATGGAGGGATGAATGTTGAGGAATATCGTTCTCATTTCAGTCTTTGGGCTCTTATGAAGGTTTGTCTCTCTTAATTCTAGCCTTGTTTTTCTATCTTGCACTTTAACTGTTGTGATTAATATATAGTAACCTTTTGTTGGCAGGCTCCTCTGCTCATTGGATGCGATGTTCGATCTGCAAGCAAAGAGACTCTAAGTATCCTTGGAAACAAGGAAGTGATAGCAGTTAATCAGGATCCACTAGGAGTTCAGGGGAGGAAAATACGATCCAAAGGTGGCCTAGAGGTATTTTCTTTGAACACTATATTCTTCCATGTCATTTCCAAAGAAGTCATCTTGCCAAACCCTCCAATGAAAAAAAAAAAAAAAAGAAGTTCCTAACTATAACTGACCACAAGTTCCTCATGAAAACGATACAGATTTGGGCAGGGCCATTATCAGGGAAAAGGGTGGTGGTAGTGTTATGGAACAGAAGCCAATGTAGGGCACCTATATCTGTGGGATGGAGGGAAATTGGACTCTCTCTCTCAAGTCCTGTCACTGTTAGAGACTTGTGGAAGGTATTGTTTAGCCTTACATTCCTCTCTGATCCAATGGTTTAAACTAACTTGCCTTCTCTTTAGCTGGACTTAACCTTTACGATGTTTCTATTGCAGCACTCATTTGTTTCAATGAAAAAGCGCTATAGAATGACTGCATACGTTCCTGCTCATGGTTGCAAGATGTATGTTATGACGCCATTGAAAGGTTGAAGGAGGCGCTTAAAACGTACAAGTTTGGCGTCAGAAAAGAAGAATTCTCATTTGAGATAACTTAATTTGGGATAATTTAGTGGATGTCTATTTTTATTTTTTAGCTTTTTTATTTCTTTTTCTGATAGTGCAAATGAAGTTTGGAAGATTAGGAGTGAGGACTATCTGTTGCAAAATAAAGTACTCTTTCATCAAAAGAAATAAATACAATTATGTTTGAGTTAGTCCCTGATAAATCTTCGATTTTCTGTCTCATATGGATGTAAATTCGTTGTCTTGTGATATGAACGAAGAATGTAATCACACTAGCATCAAAAGCCGACTGTTCTTGCCTAAAGAATAAGTGAGTTGGCACAGGTAATGTTGTCGGTCACCTTTTAGCTCGGCTTATGAGACCTAACCTTCTGTGAAATAGGATACAAGCGTTCCACAAGTGTGCAAGCCACAACTTGGACAAATCTAAATATTCAAAGATTTTCTTGGGAAATCTTGTTTGCATCTTGGATCATCATTTCTTGCTTCAACTTGCGAAGCTTCCTTTTCTTTCATTCGTATTTTTCTCTCATAACTTAAAAATTCTAACACCTATCATAATTCAACCTCTTTTTAAAATTTTACTTTATCAGAAATCTCTAAGCAAAGCGACACTTTTTCTTTGGTCTTCCATGTGATTGCCTGAAGTTAAACTAAGATGTTTTATTGGTTGTATGTACCATATCCTAATAGTTTCAAGTAAATCATCGCAGTGACACCTGATTTCTGCCCTTTCCAAGTTGTAGTCTATCAAAAAGTTTTACAATAAACCATCAAAAACATATGTTATTACCTCTATTGTTTTAAAAGTTAGCTCTGCAGCCGAAAGTTGGCTGGTATTTCACCTTCTGTTAACAGTAAGAACCATTATTATTTTGTCATGTACTTGGAAGTGGCAGGGGACCAACATCTTTCCTGATGAATTTTGACTAAGACATCCATTTGTGTATACAGCTGCTAGCTACAGATATCTCTGTAACCACCTTTGAATTTTGAAGGGAAATTCATTGCTCCACAATTATAAGGACAATCACACAAAGATACTGTCAATCTCTATTGAAAATTAAAGAACTTTCATGAAATTGATTTTCTCCTATGAGATTTGTTGACAGGGAAAAAGAAAGAATGATAATAATGATAATAAGATGATATGCCATTATGATAAATTCTGAAAGATCATCCCTGTATTTTCAAGCAGGCACTTCTCTAAGATTATAACAAAGGTTAAAGGCAGTTTTTCTGGTACCAATGCTCCTACTAAGTGCATCAGATTTTTTCGTTACAAAACCATTGTTGATTAAAGCTCCAAAATTTTCAGTTTAGGTAGTGAAACGATGGAATTCCTATGTTAGCGTTTGATATTTTTTATAAAATCATTATAATAATGTAATTATTGAGATGATTTTATTATTAAGGTAATTTTAACACTCATGATTTGAAAGCACTTTATTTAATTAACAATGATTAATTCTCAAAAATTAAAGATCATTGTGTTTGGTATTACTAAAAATTAAATATTATTTTGTTTAAGAGTACAAAAATAACCAAATTATTATAATAGTTATATAAATTAATAATTCTATGGTTTTTAAAGATAATAATTTGTAAAATATTAGTAATATTTATTTATTTTATAATAAAATATAATTCAATTATTAAATTAATAAATGTGTTTATTGATAGGTAAATTTATTTTTATAATATAAATTATGAAAAAAAATTAAATTAAAAAACAAAACCAATATATTAAATTCATAATAAAAGAAAAATAAAAAATTATATTATGTATAAAATATTAAAAAAAATATGCAAATTATTTTGAATTTCTTATAATGAATATTAATTTGAAAATATAAAAATTTATAATATAAAATAACTATAATTTTAAGATGCAACAAAATTTTAATTCATATATTAAATGAGTAAAATTAATTATTGTTAATTTTATATATCACTTCATTTCGATGATAAAAGTTTGTCACTCTTTTATATAGAAATTAGATCACATTCTAAGGTAGTGATTTGATCATTCTTAGTGATCCAACATTATCATTTTGTAGGATCACCAAGTGCTTACTAAATATAGTGATATAATTACCATATATAAATCATTATAATTTTTAAAGTGATCACTCACTACGTATATGGATAATTGTCTAAATCCTCTTTTAAATTTGTAATGTTTGGAATTCAACAGATAAGCTGAAGGCTATAGTAACACATAAGGCAGCAACACATAAAGCGCTACCAAGGAAAGGCTATGGCAACACCAAAGGCATGCATTTTCTGACTATAGTAAGTAAACTCCAAAACATAAAGCGCTGTCAAGGAAAGCATACTACCTGTAATTTATATATATATATATATATATATTTATTTATAACATGTCATACCCTAAACCTGAGAGAATTTAGGGCATAACAATGTTGGATATTCATGAGATGAATTTTAAGCATACAAAATAACAGATATCAAATTAAATCAAAAATCAAAATCTTCAATAACCTCAACGATAATGTTTTATAGAATTTCAAGTCTACAAAATTATACTCTTTACAAGTTGATCGAATATATTAAAATTTTTATTAACAATTTTTTAAGATCAATTGTAAACACTTTATTTAGCCCGGGACTCAAACCAATTGAGCTCAGATCTAATCCAAGCCCAATTGTCTAATTTCCTACTCTCTTTTTTATATTTTGTTTGTCTTATTTATTTATTTATGTTTAATCTTTTATTTATTTGGTTTTAAATTTTTATCATAAATCATGTCAATGAAATTTGTGGAGTAATTTGACTACTAATCAAAGATAATTTTGGCAATTAAGACTAAAACATAATCGCTTCAAATATTAAAGCATGGTTGAAAAAAAAATCAAATTAGGGAATCAAAGTCAAATTTAACTTGAAAAATTTTGAGGATTACAAAAATCACAAAAAATCGAGACAATTTCAGAAATTAATTAAACCGATTTTAGAGAGAATCAAGAAAAAAATCAATTTAAAGCATAATCAAATTTCAATTCTTTCCATTCAATGCAAATCCCTAAAATTCCTTGCAGAAGGTCCTATATAAACATCAATCAACCACACAAAAAAAAAAATAAAAATGAAAAAAACATGAGCAAAGGAGACCATTTAAAGTCCACGTACTTCAAACTTTGTGTATACTAAACCATTTGGCCAGAAAATTTCAAAGATGTAGTGTAGTAGTATGGAAGACAAAATATTGAAATAGTTGACCAAAAATTGAATCAACTAGGCCTTGATTCTTGCTAGCCTAAACTTGGAATAGGCTTGGTATGTCTTGGAATAATTTTGGGTGTGCCCCCATCCATTAAGGTAATTTTCATATTTTATTTATTTGTATATTTATTCATTTATTTTATCTTTTTTGTATGTTTAAAATAAAATTTAAAGATTATGAGTTAAAAATAATAATGAATTTTTTAAAAATAAATTTATGAGTGCTACCAAATTATTGAAAAATTTGTCATGGGTTTAGAGTTAATGAATTTTACTAAACCATTAGAAAATTTCATAATAAATTTTTTTTATGAAATAAAAAATTCTAGCTCTACCAAACTATTAAATGATTTAAATTTCGAGTTGAATCTTATCAAATGATTAGAAAATTTAACAGTTTTTTCTTAAGATAAAGCCATAAATAAATTTTCAAATAAAAATCCACTAAAATATTGGGCGGTGTGCATCGAAATAAAATCCTGACAAACTATTGAAAGATTTCATACATTTTCTATAAAGAAATTTACAATGAAATTTCACCAAACTATTGGAAGATTGCATCAAAATAAATCTTACTAAACTATTGAAGGATTTTACTAATTATTTTCTTGAATAAAATATATTAATGAATCCTGCAACTGAGCCTCTTCAAAGTAAGACATTAGTCTCTATGAATATTTTTGAAGTGAAAAAATTATTTTAAATTGTTACCAAACTATTGGACTAAATTTAGGATTAATTTTCAATAATTAAATTATTTGATAAATTTATATGAATATTTTAAGGCTTGGATAATTTAGAATCAAACTGGAACCATCCTTTAGATAGACGCTGTAAGGGTGCTATAACCTTCCTCACGTGTAATTGCACTTTCGAACTTAAAATTTAGTTTCGTGGATCAGAATATACTATTTAAAGATACCTAAGTTAAACTTGAAACCCCTTTTTAAATTGGGACGGATTCGATCAGGTGATCAATCCCACTTAAACAAAAAAGATTATGGCAACTCTTTTAATCTATGTCTAGTGATAGATCTATAAATCTAGACGTTATGACAGTTTGAAGATTTTACTAGAGATATTAAAGGTCAGGCCAATAAATGATTTCTTATTATCCAAGCCCAATTTAATAAATTTGAAAATTATTTTATTATTTTTCTTTTTGTCTGTATTTTATTTATTTACTTATTTATCCTATCTATCATTCACTTGCATATGTATAATATGAGCTTTACACTCGAGTTTTATCCTTATGGGCTAGTGAAACACTCCTACTCAAATTAAATCATTTTCGCTTGTAACTTATAATGGGTGATGATTGTAGTGCTTTATTAGTCTATGAAGGACAATGATGTGAGCAACAATTAGGGAACCATAGAGTCAATCCTAAACCACATATAACGAGCTGTAACACACATAGGTAAAGCTTGTTGGGATAAGATTCACATATGAGTAAAGAATCTCACATTACTAAAAAATTTGAATAAGATGTCTTATATATACATGAAAGACCTAAGAACCTAATAGTTTAAGTTTTTGGGCTTAAGTAGTATCTGATATGTATATATGGGCTCTTTAGTGTGTTTCTATAAGTTTCAAGTGTAACAAATCTCTTAATAACTAGTATAAGAGTCAAGGTTATGGGTTCAAGTCATAATGGTATTGCTAAATGAGAGATTGTTGGCAGATCAAAATTTGGTCACATCCATCAACTCCATGTGCTCGAATGTTAATATTAAAAAGTTTGACGTAGATGCAGCGAGTATATGATAATATGCAAAAGTAAAACTGTAATACCCTAGCCCAAATAATAATTGGGCTAGACTAATACTAAAGCCCATTAGTTTATTAAGACATTATTTAGTAAAAGAAAAAGGACTGAAGTATTAGATGAAAGAAAACCTACCTATCGTAAAACAGAAAGGAAATAGAGTTCTTCTTCTTCATCTTCTTTAGGGTTAGAGAATATGAAAAATCAAGTTGGAGATTCACAATCAGAAGCCACAATCAAGTTAATCCCTTAAAGGTAAGTACATGCCCTCTTTTTATTTAAGAAGAAATATCAAGTTGATTGCTATTATTTGGAGTTGAAGTTTTGAGAGAAAAACCAAGAAAAATCATGAAATCCTTCATTAATCTTGATGATCTATTTGGGTAAATTACTGGGCTTTGTTTATTTCATGTTTTTAAGATTTATTGATGATTATTGAATGGAGTTTGAAGGCTGAAAGTAAGGATTTGAGTTTTTAAAAATTGAAGGAAAAATTTTATTTTTGGATGAGATATTGTGATCTGTAATAATGAATTAAAATAGAATTTTGCATTAATGGATAGATTATTGCTGTGATTATTATATATCATTGGAAAGCATGTTGAATCTAGTTTCTAATGAAATAAACGAAAGTCAAATCCGAGTTATCTATGAAGAGTTGTCTGATTTTAACTTAAGAATAAGCAGGCTGTGAGACAGCAACATCAGTGTTAAATTATGAAATTCTTCTTAATTCGTATACAAGGATTTACAAATTAAGCATATATGTTTGGAAAGCTTATTGAGTCTACTTTCCAATGAAATAAGCGGAATTGAATTTGGAGCTTCCTGTGAATAATATATAGTTTTTATTAGAAGGTATACAGGCTGTTTGGCAGCAGTATATGATGTGGATTTCAAAAATTGTTATAATTAATCTACAAGGAATTACGAGGTGTACCATATATGGTTAGAAAGCTTATTAAGTCTAGTTTCTAACGCATTAAAGAGATCATAATTCTGATTTGGATATATAGAGATATGACTGTTTTAATGAAAAGAGGTCAGGTTGCCAGTATTAATTATTTAAGTTAACCCTTTGTGTAACTTAGTTGATTTTTGTATAAATGGTCTCAAAAAGGGTTGATTAAATTCTGATCTGTTGAAATGATCTTGGATAGGCCATTAATGATTTTGGGGGGAAAAACTAAGTGGTGGAATCGAATGGAGGTAAGTAGAATCTCACACACTTTGTTTGTTTTCGAATCTATGTATATATATATATATGTTTCTAAATGAAAGAATGTTTTATTTCATTATTTTCAGTGTATGAAAATAGGATCAAGCATATGATTATTTTGTGTTTCTCTATATAAATGTTGGATCATGCTTATGAATGAAATGAGAAAATGATTTATGTTTAAAGAATGATTTTATGATAGCTACGTTTTTATATCCCTGGGAAGTGGATCATCGACACCAGAACTTAGTTCTACGATCCTGGCTAACGGGTAATAGTAGTTAGTAAAGACATGATCATACGACCCTAGCTAACGGGTAATAGTAGTTAGCATAAGCCTTGGCTAACGGGTTATAATAGTTAGCAATGATCATGAGAATGAAATTGTCGATACGGCTAATGTCACGGGTTATAGCAGTGACCGTAGCTAACGATTTGAATGATAATGATGATTTATGATGATTTTAATGATTGATCCATGATTTGATTTGATTATGATATTTGAATGGTAGCATATTTTGCAATGATTTATGAAGTGACATATTTTGACATTAATTTATGAATTTATGAAATATTTGACAAAACGATGATCTTGAAATGTTTTGATATTATGATTTGATGAATGTTTTGAATGATCTATATGGTGTAAGAAAACAATGCTTGATCTGGTAAGGTGTGTGAGCCTATACTTACTGAGTTGTGGTTTGCTCATTCCCTTTTTACTTTTTCTTTATAGATGACTAAGTGATAAGTTTGGTTAGTCTTGTATGAAGCTAAAGATGAAATGGTAAGATTACTTAATCATCGAAGAATATGTTGGCCAATGAGATTTTAAGAGGCAGTTTTGTATTTTATATGATTTGTACTTGGATATATAAAGATGTATCATCAGCTGAATTAAAGATATGAATTTTACTTGGTAGATTGTTTTATTGAAGAATTTTAGAATAATTAAGAAAGAATGTTTCGTATTACTTTGGGGTTTTCTTTAAGGTAATATGGCCGTGTTATGTCTCGATTCGGGACGTGACAAAAACACTCAAGTAGGTGAGATATTGAGTCAACCTGGAGTGCAAGCTTGAAAGGGCATTGAAACAACTTAGGTAGCAAGGTTGAGTGTTGTGGCTTGGCCTAAAAGTGCACTAGAGGTGAGGTTGCCTAGCCCAAAAAATATGTTGATAGAACTTACTTGCACGAGAAAGTCGATGTGGGACTTGATTAGAACTCATAAGATAACATGAGAGATTGTTGGGATAAGGTTCACATGTGAATAAAAAATTTCACATCACTAAAAAATATAAATGAGATGTCTTATATAAACATAAAAGATCTAAGAACATAATAATTTAAGCTTTTAAGCTCAAGTGGTGTATGACATATATGTATAAGCTCTCTAGTTATTCTTATGGGCTCTAAGTGTGGCAAATCTCCCAACAGAGCTATGTTATTCCCTTTTGTAGAAATAATGCAAATTAAGTCATATATCTTTCAAGTTATGTATTAACTTGTTTTGTTTTGTTTTCTTTCTTTATATTGGATGTTAATTTTCTTCTTGCTTGCCATTTCCTTTCGCATGAATCATGTTAACATAGATGCTGGAGACCACCACCAAGCAGCTTACAGCTTTGGAAATCACACTCTAATTCCTTCCATTTTCTTTATATTTGACTTTGAATATTCTAACAGTGGACACCCTTCAATCTGAATTCTTTTATTGTTCTCTTTTATCGTAGTAATTAATTTTTTCTTGAATTCATTAATAAATTTATGGTTAATAATAATACATGAATGAAAATTCTCACCAGTTCTATAACTATATTTATATAAACTAAACCGTCTTTTACTTCAGAAGAATTGCCTACACTCTTCTTTATTGGGATCTGAATACGTCCAACCATGGAATTCTTGAAATTAAACTGTAGATTATGAATTATCTTCTCTTTTCCTTTTATCTTTGGTCTTCATGACTCATTCTAATATATATTTAATATTGCAGCATAAATGCTTAAAATTGAAGACCATGATCTTTACTGTCCTTAAATAGGACCATCCAATTATTCAATGCACCTAAAATTTGGTGCATCTTCTCTACACCCATTTTCAATACACTGACTTTGAATTTCAAATTCAAACTGAAAACTCCTTCATTTGGTAGGAGAATTTACTTGCTTTATTTTCTGATATCTAGTGATTTGTTGCTGTTAATTGTTGGTTGAAAGAATAAATATTGCCTCTGCCTGTTCTGAATAATCCTCACATAAATCTTTTAAGGGAGAACTGAACTATTTCCTCATGTTTTGACACGGGCCAAGTTTCCAGTCCTGAAATTGCTGGAATCAGAATAATGTTAGGATTTGAGCCAAAAGTTTATACCACTGGCGGATATATAATATAAGGCTCGTGTTTTAAGAAAGTAACTTTGATATTCTTTTTAACATAGATTGTTACTAGTTTGTTTTTTTTCCCAAGAAACGCGGATGCTCTTGTTTCAACTGGTTTGGCAGGACTTGGATACAAGTATGTAAATCTTGGTATGAATCAAAAACAAGCTTTTCTTAATTCTTTTTGCCCATACCTTTGAATTCTATGGACAATAACAAACAAAATATAATGGTGATCACATGAGTTTTCATTTCTTTCCTAATCGTTTTTGTAAAAGCAGATGACTGTTGGGCTGAAGGGGAAAGAGACAAGAAGGGTAATTTAATGTCCAAAGCCACTACCTTTCCTTCTGGCATTAAGGCCCTTGCAGATTATGTTCATGCTAAAGGCTTGAAACTTGGGATATATGCTGATGCTGGGTAAATGTCCCTCAATTATACTAATCATGTGTACAAAATTTGTTCTTATAAAACAAATATATGGTAAAGTGTTTGAGAGTTTAAACTTTGTTCCAATTCCACAGTGATAGAACCTGCAGTGACAGAATGCCTGTCTCTCTTGGGCATGAATATCAAGATGCAAGAACTTTTGCAGAATGGGTTGGTGTCCTTAAGTTTGAGACTGTAGAATTTGCTTAAATACAGGATTCCGGCTAATGAGGGGACTTCTTTTGTAGGGGGTTGACTACTTAAAGTATGACAACTGCTACCATGATGGTTCCAAAAATCGAAAAAGGTAGAATCGTTTGTCACTAGAGTTTATTACATTGAGCATATTCAGAAACTAATTTACGTGTCCTTACAAAATTAAGAACATTTACTTATGTAAAATAAAATTTTCTTTGTGAAGATATGCTGTGATGAGTCGGGCATTGCGAAAAGCTGGCCCACAAATCCTTTACGCTTTATGTGAATGGTACGTGCATATGAAGTTTAAGACATCAATTTCACACTAAAATTTATGGACTGTTCCTATAACATAATTGTATACTTCCAGGGGACAAGAGGATCCAGCAAAATGGGCAGGTTCATATGGCCATGCTTGGAGGACTACTGGGGATATTAATGACACCTGGGCAAGGTCTAGTCCTTTTTCTTCTTTTATTAATGTACACTTATGCTAATGAACTGATTATGGTTCTGGATTTTCATAGTTTCATAGTTTCATTTTTGTTTTCTTTTTCTTTTTCCCCATTTGCAGTATAACGTCAATTGCAGATGCAAACAACATTTGGGGAAGATATGCGGGACCTGGCAGGTGGAATGGTAACTGCATATTTAACTTCTGCAATCATTTTTCTATTCAGTGCAAAAAGGATGCGGCACTATTTCAATAAACATAATTGATTTGTATCTACTTTGTTTGTTCATCTTTCGTTTAATATTATTTCACTAATTTAAGCCGCAATCACAAATTCACACTAGATCCTGACATGCTGGAAGTGGGCAATGGAGGGATGAATGTTGAGGAATATCATTCTCAGTTTAGTCTTTGGGCTCTTATGAAGGTGTGTCTCTCTTAATTCTAGCCTTCTTTTTCTACCTTGCACTTGTTGTGCTTAATGTATCGTAAACCTTGGCAGGCTCCTCTGCTCATTGGATGCGATGTTCGATCTGCAAGCAAAGAGACTCTAAGTATCCTTGGAAACAAGGAAGTGATAGCAGTTAATCAGGATCCACTAGGAGTTCAGGGGAGGAAAATACGATCCAAAGGCGGCCTAGAGGTATTTTCTTTGAACACTATATTCTTCCATGTCATTTCCAAAGAAGTCTTCTTGTCAAACCCTCCAATGAAAAAAGAAAAAAGGGTAAGTTCCTAAATATAACTGACCGCAAGTTCCTCATCAAAACGATACAGGTTTGGGCAGGGCCATTATCGGGGAAAAGGGTGGTGGTAGTGTTATGGAACAGAAGCCAATGTAGAGCACCTATATCTGTGGGATGGAGAGACATTGGACTCTCTCCCTCTAGTCCTGTCACTGTTAGAGACTTGTGGAAGGTATTGTTTAGCCTTACAGTCCTCTCTGATCTGATGGTTTAAACTAACAGGCCTTATCTTTAGCTGGACTTAACCTTTACGATGTTTCTATTGCAGCACTCATTTGTTTCAATGAATAAGCGTTATAGAATGACTGCATACGTTCCTGCTCATGGTTGCAAGATGTATGTTATGACACCATTGAAAGGTTGAAGGAGGCCCTTGAAACGTACAAGTTCGGGGTCAGAAAAGAAGAATTCTCATTTGATATAACTGAATTTGGGATAATTTAGTGAATGTCTGTTTTATATTTTAGCCTTTTCATTTCTTTTTCTGATAGTCCAAAAGACTATCTGTTGCAAAATAAAGTACTCTTTCAACAAAAGAAATAAATATAATTATGTTTGAGTTAAACCCCGATAAATCTTCGATTTTCTGTCTCATATGGATGTAAATTTGTTGTCTTGTGATATGAACAAAGCATGTAATCTCACTAGCATCAAAAGCTGACTGTTCTTGCCTAAAGAGCAAGTGAGTTGGCACAGGTAAGGTTGTTGGTAGCCTTTTAGCTCGGCTTATGAGACCTAACCTTCTATGAAATAGGATACAAGCAACTCCACATGTGTGCAAGCCACAACTTGGACAAATCTGAATATTCAAAGATTTTCTTTGGAAATCTTGAGTATGCAGCTTGGATCATCATTTCTTGGTTCAATTTGCAAAGCTTCCTTTTCTTTCATTCGTATTTTCTCTCATAATAATCAATTTGCAACACTGTTTCTTTGGTCTTCCCTTTGATTGCCTGAAGTTAAACTAAGTTGTTTTATTGGTTGTATGTACCATATCCTAATTGTTTCAAGTAAATCATCGAAATGACACCTGATTTCTGCCCTTTCCAGTTTGTAAGTCTATTTTTAAGTTTTACAATAAACCATCAAAAACACATGTTATTACCTCTATTGTTTTAGAAGTCAGCTCTGCAGCCGAAACGTGGCTGGTATTTCACCTTCTGTTAACAGTAAGAAACCATTATTATTTTGTCATGTACTTGTAAGTGGCAGTGGACCAGCATCTTTCCTGATGAATTTTGACTAAGACATCCATTTGCGTAGCTGTACTGCTACAGATATCTCTTTAACCACCTTTTAATTTTGAAAGGGAATTCATTGCTTCACAATTATGAGGACAATATGACAAAGATACTGTCAATCTCTATCGAAAATTAAAGAACTTTCATGAAAATTATTTTCCCCCTTTAAGATTTGTTGACCGGGAAAAAGAAAGAACGATATTAACATGAAGTGCCATTAAACATGAAGTGCCATTAGGATAAATTCTGAAAGATCATCCCTGTATTTACAAACAGGCTCTTTTGTCAGATTACAACAAAGGTTAAAAGGCAGTTTTTCTCATACCAATGCTCCTACTAAGTGCATCAGATTTTTTCGGTACAGCATCATTGTTGATTAAAGCTCCAAACTTTTCAGTTTTAGGCAGTGAAGCTATGGAATTCCTCTATATGGATAATTGTCCAAATCCTCTTTTAAATTTGTAATGTTTGGATACAACAGATAAGCCGAAAATGAAATTCATTAGTTGAGAATGTTGTGGCTAGCCAAAACAAGTATCTTCAAACAACAGGCTCTTTCTCTAATCAATCATCATTTTTCCAAACTGGTCAAGGCAACTAGCTAGATATTCTTAGTATCAAGCTACTACAGCTTTTGACGCCAACGCATATGCATCGGCATTTACATTATCATTATAGCATTTCAGCCACGCAAAAACAAAGACAATTAGAAATGAAATTACATTAACATCATAGAGTCGATTTTCTTAGTTAGGCATTTAGGTAATGAAATTGCATTTCCCTCGTGCTTTTAAGAACTTATTTAGTGACAGCGTATCATCCATTGAAAATAACGTTCAACTAATTGGCTCTGTACTTGAAGCAGAGAACGGTAATTTTGGCCGCAGAATTCCTTCTAGTGGCAAAGAAAAGAAACCAAATGAGAGAAAAAGAAAACATATATAAAAGGGGCTGCAATTCTTGATTAGATTTTTCTTAAAACAAAAAAGAGTGAAGTAAATAAAGATGATTAGAGTTAATAGTCAGAATATGCAAGAGTAGAACTTTGAACTTAGCTTAAATAATTCACTCACTTTTTTAAAAAGTTCAATCTCCAACACTTAAACAAAATTTTCTTCTACAATTCTCCTTAAATTGTGGTCTCCTTTGTATAAAAAAGAATATGCTAGAGTGAATAGGCAGACACACATAAGGCATGCATTTTCTGAAGGCTATAGTAAGTAAACTCCAAAACATAAAGCGCTATCAAGGAAAGCATGCTACCTGTAATCTATATTTATAACATGCATTCGGATCGATTATATAGAAGGAAAATGACAACTTGCCGGGTCAAAAACGTCCCTTGTTCCATGGATTGTGCCTGTTCTTCACTTGTTCTCCAAGTTAAAAGAATACTTTTTCGCATTGTTATAATTCCTATATGATTTCATACTTCTTTAGTATGATCTAAAGGGTAATCTTAAAATAAACTATCCAATTTACAAGAAAAAAAATTTCAAAATACAATCTTAAAACGAACTTACTAATGAAGCATGTTTACATAGGTGAATTTTTCATTGTTCTATGAAATTAAATAAATTTAAATTTAAAAAAAAAATAAAGTATGGCTCGAAAACTCACATGCTTGCACACGTTACACGCTCCCTTTTTCTCTTGAAAATTAGTTTTTTGGACTGAGGTTGAGGCTGTTACATAAGAAAAGCATGACATGGAAAGCGTGCAGGCAGTTCCAAACCTCCGACGATCCCAGAAACCTGTCCCTTACCAATTTTCTTGCCTTTTGCCCGCTTATGTGGTCCCTACCACCCATTCCTTCCACGAGTCACCACAACCTTCACCAAAACTGCCACGTGTTATCTGATCATCGGTGCTCACTGGGCCCTTCATCAGAACCTAACAGTCAGCGACTCTTTGTCCCCCACCAGCCCATACCCCTTTCCTTAGCTTATAACATTAACATATAATCTTACTTTGTCCATTATTTTCATCTACCTTATCAGTAGTCTTCAACTCCATAGATATAAATGGAGAGTACAGATTCATCATCCGCCTCACCGCACCTGCAACTCCCGCCAGGATTCCGATTCCACCCGACTGATGAAGAGCTAGTGGTTCACTACCTCAAACGGAAGGCCGCTTCAGCTCCTCTACCTGTAACAATCATAGCAGAAGTTGATCTTTACAAGTTTGATCCATGGGAGCTGCCAAGTATACATTAAAATTTTCTGCTTTCATTGATCAACTCATATTTACGCAATTACTTGATGTACAAGTCTTTAAAATTGTGTAAATTTTGTAGGTAAGGCAACTTTTGGAGAGCAAGAGTGGTATTTTTTTAGTCCTAGAGACAGGAAATATCCGAATGGAGCAAGGCCTAATAGAGCTGCAACTTCTGGTTATTGGAAAGCTACTGGGACTGATAAGCCGATTGTAACATCTAATGGAAATCAAAAGGTTGGTGTCAAAAAAGCTTTAGTATTCTATGGAGGTAAGCCTCCAAAAGGGATTAAAACAAATTGGATCATGCATGAATATCGCCTTATCGACAATAATTCTGCTTCTAAGCCACAAATTGCTGATGTACCGAACAGGAAAGCTTCTTTACGGGTACGTGGATAATCTGTTAAAGTCCCATAAATTTAAGATCTAGATCATTTTACTGAGTTTTCTGTTTTCTCCTTCTCTTTTTGATTTGTGTTTTGGTTGCTGGTTTCAGCTTGATGATTGGGTTTTATGCCGGATTTACAAGAAGAACAATACCCAAAGGCCAATGGAAAGGGACAAAGACTATTCCTTGGAGGGAATGGTAGCAACACTGCCAACTTCTAGCCATCATAATCCTACCTCGAAAGCTACAAGTTATGGTTCATTGCTAGAACATGAAGAGAATTTCTTTGAAGGGGTATTAACAGGACAAGGCATGCAAAACAGTTCCATTTCACAAATAGCAGTGTCTTCAAGCTCAAAGCAAAATATTCTTTCCATGGCCTTATCTGCTACAACAACAAATTCAATCCCTGTTAAACGTTCACTTCCAGCTCCACAGTACTGGAATGAACCAAATCCAATAGGTTCACAATCCGGCAAAAGGTTCCAGGGTGATCTAAATAGTAGTACTACGGCTGACATTGATGAAACCAACTCCTTTGTTTCTTTGCTCAGTCAGTTACCTCAGAACGCTCCATTTTACCCTGGCACGCTCGTTGGATCTCTTGGCGAAGTGATGGTTTCTCGGCAACAGTTTATACTTCCTAGCATGAATTGGAACTCTTAGTTTGGATTGTAAGGTCTTGATGGGTGTAAGTAAAACTAATTAATACATCTTTTTTATAATCTGTGAAATAATTCCCCTCAAGCAAGGTGATCTAAATAGTATTTCATGTTTTTATTCATGTCCTTTCCTTTTTGTTCTTTAGTACTTTTTCTTCATTCCTGAGTAATAATAATAATAATAATTTTTTTGGCAAAATAATAAAGATATTGTGTGCAAATTTATTATAAATTAATATATATTAGAATTCCAGTAAAATCTATTTGATTAATAATAAGTATATATAGGTTATTATCAATATTGAAATAAAAATTCAATCATAACCTTTTTTTTGTATAATTAAATGTATAATCGTCTATTATTTTGTTATTCATTCAACTTTTAATTTAATTGTTTGCTTTATATTCAAATACATTTTTAAAGCAAAAAGGAAGTACTAATAACCACGAAATGATCATTGCATGCATGATTGGTAATGAAATTAAATTTTCAGGTGAATATTGGAATTATGTATAATATATATAGGCATAAAACAATTGATTAAAGTATATATATATATATATATATATAAGATTAATTTGCTATAATGTTTAGCAAATTAAAAAGTAAAAACTACAAATATAAAATGGGGAATGCCAAGCCAAACCAGAGAATATAATGTGATAGATACGAAAGAAACTGTTAGGGGCCATAATTTCCACAAATGACGTATGATTATTCCAAGCCCAAGGTCATAATCAAGGCTGTTGATTATGCAACATAAAAAAGAGAAGATAAAATCTTGTTGGGTTTCAAAAATGTCAACGTGGCCAACATGTGCTTTTACTTTATGGAATGTTGTCTCATGGCTCTAATGTTTCGCTCTCGTATTGGCTCCTCATAAAAGCACTTTGCCTAATTGTCTTGCCATTTTTATTGGTTCAAACAATGTCGATCATGTCCTTTGATCATTGCTTTTAAGAATGAAAATAACTCTATAGGTTCTATGTTTGGGTTTTATAAATAATTAAATACAGGTTAAGAATAATTAAATTATTATTTTAAAAAAAGCTTTACTTATAATAAATAATCATGGACTTTCATGTCTGTCATTGAAAATTTCTCGAGTTTTAATCCTTTGGATAATTATAATTAAGGATATGATAGGGATTAGGATGCAATTTTCATTGAATTGATTAGACATAAGAAATTAAAGCATATCTATCCAATTAATTAGGTCAATATGAATCATGACAGCAAGAAACTAACTATATATACCTCCACAAAATGGTTTTTAACTTGTTGAGTATTGGGGGAGGGGGGAAATCTTACCTCATTGCTTAATTCCAAATTAATTCTAAGTCCACTAATCACTTTTCTTTGTTGGCAAAGATAACAGAGGGACTTTTCAAGTATACATATATGCATGTAATTTAGTTGAGAGAAATGGAAATATTAATCATGGTGAATTTGGGATCCTCATCTCATCTTATCTTGTGGAAGAACATTTCTTTATTCAACTAGAATCCTCTCTCAGCTTATCTTTAGGAGTATTTGTTTTTGTAATAATTAAATAAATTAATACCATTAATTTCACTATTAATAGTACTCATTTATATACTCCATTAAATAACAATATTTTTTTTTTGTTTAAACCACAAATTAGTACAAATAAATCCTTTTATTTTTTTATGATTATACAAAAAAAAAAATACTTAATTCTACAGTTGGCTACAATTTCTTTTATAAATCCAAACACATGCAACTCCTCTTGCTTTATAAAAAATAGTTTTTCATTCTAAAAGACATTGTTTTGGTTCCTTTTCGGGTCATAAACTTTGAATGAGCCCAAAACCTCGTTAGGCTTGGAATTTTTTATTGTCGGCCAATTGAGAGAGCGGCGAGTAGATTCTGAATCGTCGATAGTCCACAAAATGGTCTTAGTCTCTATTGGATATGGATTGGAAGGTTTTTAAAGGGGCTTAGCGGTTTACAAGATTGACTGGGCCAAGGCCCTATTATATCCATTGATATAATATTGGTTTTTGATTTGATTTTCTTTTGTTATTTTGATGAGAAAGAAAAATATACATGCAATCTTACTCTTACATATAAAAAAAATTAAAAATCTAGGAATATGTAATAATATAAGAAATTGGCAAATAAACAATTAATATTACATTAACTTAGAAATTAAACCAAAAGAATTAGGATATCATATGATACAACATTTTAATAAAATTGTTCCACATGTCAAGGTAAATAGATTCACAATCTAATAACAATAATGAATTTTATAAATTCAAGAAAAATTTAAATTTGTTTAAGAGGACACATGATAATTTTTTACTATCTTTTTTTTTTTTTCTACTTAAAAATAACCCGGTAGAAATTGTAAATATGTTATCTTTGTTTTTGTTTGATTAGGAGAGAGAAGAGAGGGACTGCCATTCGCATGTCTCACGCTAGGGCTTGGAAATACAATATTTGTCATTGTCCTTTAATACAGTCCAGTCATGAGTGGACCAAACAAACACGTTTTCATGCGTTTCGTTGACAAATATGTAAATATTTGAAAATTAGTTTTTGGTTTTTTATTTAAAATTATCAATAATTGAGTTCTGCCATTCAAATTGAAAATTCGAATATTACGAAACAGTAATGTCATTTTCATGCTTATGTAATTTTTCAACAAATAATACGTACATTGACCCCTTCCAACAACCAACCTCATCAGGTTGGCCGTCACCCTTTCTACATCTTCCAAAACAATATTGTTCGAAGTGACCTAACATTTCTGTTTTTTTTTTTTTTTTTTTTAATTAAAATTTCAAACAATTAATAAAGACCAAACTTAACAATGGAAGTTAAATATATAACCTGGAATCCGATAAATATATATATATATATATATATATAGCCTGGAAAAATGTGTGTTAGATAAAACGTTTTAATGCATTTAGATGAAGACAACCACATTATAGAAATTTGAGAGAGACGCAACATGTGTTTCATGCATTAAAGTCAAGGGAATTTTTCAAATAAGTTAACAATGCACCATTAACGCTGCCTTCTGTTATGTACAAATTGACGAAGACCAAATGTCAGTAGTTGTTTCCATCAGCCGCAAATTCGTGCATGGGTTCATATAGCACGGAATTAATAACCAAGATGGACAATTTATGTGGTTTAAAGTTAATATTAAAATATAAAAAACTATAAATATTAAAATTTGAATTTTATACATGTTGAATGTTATATTTTAAGAATAATTGCATGATTTTAAATTCCGGCTTTCGGTTTCAAACCTACCCTCCAATTAGGGCAATTTGAGCCAATGCTTTCGAGGGTCATTTGTCTTGGCGCCACCAACGCCTAACCCGGTTAAGCTTTTAGATAGAAAACCAGTTCAATTCAAACCACAAAAAGGCTGAACCTCACGTGGACCACGTTCAAGCAGCTAGAAGCTAGAAATTCAAGCGGTTGACAATTTGATCACTCGACGGTTGCTATTAGTATGTGATTAAGTGCCGAATGCTCAATCACATCATGCATGCTTTTGAGGTAGAGAGAAACTGACTCTCATATTTAAATTTGATAATTTTTATATTTGTGTTTGTATATTTTATGTTAAATATATGTAAAATACAAAAATTATTATCTTATAATTTATGTTGGCAAATCAAATACAAAATATGTTTTTTAATTTTTACTAAACTTGTATATGTTTTTGGGTAAAATATATAAATAGTCACTCAATTTAAAAATCTTTTTAAAATGATCACTTAAATATTAATTTTTTTAATTTAATCACTTAAATTTAAATAAATATTTTTTGTTATTTAACTATTAATAACTAACATTTGATGTGATAATATCACGTTAATTATCAGGTGTCACGCTACATTGTCACGTCACAATTGAGGTAACATTGTTGATTTGATATTATAAAAATAAATAAATTTCAGTCACTTAACTTTTTAAAAAATTTCACTTAATTTTAAAAATTTATAATTTGATCACAACAAATAATTTCTCAAATTTTATAAAAAATTAAAAATGAGTATTTAATATTTTTATTGTAGAGCAATAAATTATAAATTTTTTATTTTGTTATAATTATATAATTTAAATTTGAAAAATGAAAAAATATTATCCACTTGAAAAAATTACTAAAATAATGTTACTTCAAATCTTTGTCATTCAACTTATTCAAATAAACTAAACTAAGTATTTCATATTTTATAATATCAAGATTTAGTTTTAATGTCATGTAATAAAATATTAAAATAAATATAAATAACAAAATAAAATAAAATAATTTATTATATTAAATTTCACAAATCATTGGTGATTAAATCATTATAAAGTTTCGTTAAGAGTGACATCCAAATATTAATATTTTTACAAACATGGGTGATCAAAATGTAAAAATTTTAAATAATTACTTGAATTTATTTGGATTAACTGAATGATAAATATCTAAAATAATTATATATTTAATAAATTTGATAATTGATTAATATTTTTTTTATTTTTAAAATTTAAATGATATAATTATAATTAATAAAATAAAAGTTTATAGTTTAATTTCATACAATAAAAATATTGAATGTTTATTTTTTTTATAAACTCCAATGATTTATTTGAGTATTATTTCAATATATTTAAGTATGTAACATAAATAATAAGATAATTTATTATAATAAATTTTATAAACGTTGATGATCAACTCATTACACTACCAGAAATTAAGGTATTACCAACAAAATTTTACGGATGAAATACTCCTGTCGATAATTACTCAAGATTTATCGATGGATTACTAATGAACCATAATTATAAAATAATGTGATATTCATTGACGGAATACCGATGGAATTTATCGATGGAGACAATTTTCATTTGTATTTTTTAGGTAAAAATTGAGCGAGATTGAAAAAAGTTGGTGTGAGAACGTCAACATAATATTCCATCAGTAATCTGTTGGTACAATATTTACTAATGTCTTGTGTGTCTAAACAAATACAATTATTTGAGATGCAACTAGAACTCACATTTAAAGAAATTTTCAATTACACTAAGACGTTTAAAAAGATGTGGTGATTTACAAGTCCAATGTTATCAATGTATGTAACTTTACAATGACTTTGTGAATGCTTTCAAATTGCCTTGCTTTATTAAACTAGATAATGTCTTGTGTGTTTTGAGATGCAATGACTTTGTAAAAGGTGAAAACTATTTCATATTTTACATTATGATTCTTATTGTGTATTGTGTATTGTGCTCATTTATGAACTACTTTTTATAGTAATTCAAAACAAAAAATTTGTTGAAAATTTTTTATTGAACTAGATAGTGTATTGTGTGTATTAAGATGTTATGACTTTGTGAAAAGTGAAAACTATTGCATGTTTTGCTTTATGATTCTTGTGCTTGTTGATGAACTACTTTTATAGTAATTTAGAACTTAAAATTTATAAGAAATTCAATATTGAATTAGATAATATTTTGTGCGTATTGAGATACAATGATTCTGTGAAATGTAAAAACTATTACGTATTCAATCATGACTTGTCTAGATTATTATTTCTTTTTTCAATAAATCTTGACTTTGTAAATTGTTTGAAGTTGTCTTACTTTATTAAACTATATAGGTAAGATGGAATAATAATTATTTTAAAATTTTTGTAAGAGAACTATATTGCTTTATTATTTCAAAAATATGATGAAAACACTTTCAATCATCTAGATTTTAATCCACAAGCATTGACTGAAGCAATCAAAGAGGTTGAAGCTCTATGTACTCATAGATATGGCTTTGGACTTACAAATAGATATAAGAAGCTACTTTACTTTAGTCAGTCCAATGCTACAACAGTGACATCCCATTTAGTTTGTGATTTGTCATATGTGCCTCATCAACCTCAGATACAATAACAAATTGATGAGTTAAAGACTTAGCTAAGGACTGAGCTTAGATCTTTCGTAGATCAAATGATGAAATTAATAGGGTTTAGACAATTTTCTCCAACATAATCAGAGGTACCTTTTAGACTTGACGACAACAATGCAGATTCTAGATCAAGAGATACAGCACAATTATATGTTTTTCAAGACTTATATTATGATGACTTGAGTTGTTTTACACTACTATATTTTATAGATTTCAACTTTATAATTTGAATTGTTTTAGAATTTATAATGAGGATTTGATTTTTATGCTTTTAATGAATAATAGATAAATAATAGACTTTTAAAAAAACCACACATGTTTTATTTAAAATTTAAAGATTTCTTCAATAATTATCGATGGAATTAATCAAATTATCTATGAAATTTAGATTTTGCCAATGGATTTCATTTACGTAATTCTCGCTTTTACCAACAAAAATTAGCAATTATCAATGGACTACCAATTGATTATGATGAAAATTAATTTTGACTGACAAATTATTAACCAATTATTGTCAAATTAGTAATGGATTACTGATGGATTGCTATCATAATTATTGATGAAATATTACCGACGGAGTGGTGACATAATTACCAATGAAATATTTATCGACGGAATAATTATATTATCAATGGAATTATAGGTTGGTAATTATTGATGGGATACTATTACTTACTCACTTACCATTGATGAAAATTTTCATCGGTAAATTCCGTTGATAAAAGTTTTACCAATGAAACTTAAGCTTATATCAACAAAATTTTTTATCGGCGATGCCTTGTTTTCTATTAGTGTTATAAATTTACAGTGACAATGAGCCATTAACAATGAAAATCAAAATATTAATAAATTTCATATTTCATAATGTCAAGGTTTTAATTACTACCTCTATCCCATTTTTCTTTTTCCATTCTTTTTTTCTTTTTTGAACATCTAAAACTCTTACTTTTTATTTTTTAAAAATTTTTTAATATTTTTTTACTTTTTGACATTAAAAATTATGAAACTTTAGTTTTTTTTTTTTAAATTAAAATTTAATATTAAATACATTAAGTTCAAAGTTTTTTTTTTTCTTAAACTCCGTAAAAGTCAATAACATCCAAATAATTTGGGATGAAGAGAGTAAAATAAATTTACGTTATCTATATTTTTTTAAAATTTTTATTGCATAAAATTAAAATTATGAATTTTTATTGTAATTAGAATCTTGACATTATGATATATGAAATACTTATTTGAATTTATTTAGATTGACTGAATCACAAAATTTTGAAGTAATATTATTTTAATAATTTTGACAATTAGATAATATTCATCTGTTTTTCAAATTTAAATAATATGATTACAATAAAATTAAAATTTTATAATTTAATTTCATACAATAAAATGTCAATGCTTATTTCTATTTTTTTTATAAAAATTAAAAATTTATTTGTTAGTAACCAAATTGTAAATAATCAATATAAAATTTTTTTTAAAATTAAGTAATTAAAATTTATTTATTTATTTAAAAATTTATAATATCACATTAATAATGTTACGTGACTTGTCAAATGTTGTGACAATGCCACGTAACACCTAATAATTGATGTGGCCCTGCACACTATTAGTCATTAATGGTCGAGTGACTAAAAAATTATTTATTTAAATTTAAATGATTAAATTTAAAAAGTTAATATATAAGTTATCATTTTAAAAAGATCCCTACAATTGTATAACTATTTGTATATTTTATCCTATATTTTTTATTAAAATTTTAAATTGAATTATTTTCATATTGTATAAAATTTCAGTCTCCCATGGATATTTTATACTCTTCATTTAAGAGGGAGTGCTCACTGAAGTACAATATATATACATATATATATATATATATATAATATCCTTTATTAATACAAGGTCAACTCTCTCTTGAATCTTGATAAGGGGGATTTAATAGATCGAGCTAGCTAATTGCCCATAGTATATCTTAATTCCAAAAAATTAAAATTGTGGTTTATCACATAGTTAGGACTGCTCATTAGCACCTTTACGGAAGTTATATATGCAGTTAAACATTAGATTTCAGATCATCGTTCTCAACAGAGACTGGACCTAACTGAATACGTGCTGGCCCTACAATGGTCTTGATGACTAAAAAAGGTTACGTCTATAAAATCTTTTGTGAAGAAAAAGATCCCTTTATTCTTTAAGTTATCCAACTTAATCTATTAAATAAAAAATCATTGCATAACAGACTTACAATTGAATAAATTTGTTATTTTTAATCAAAATATAAATACTCCACACCTTTATTATTTTTTAAATTTGAAATACTAGATGTCAGGTTCATGTGCAAAGTTTGTATAAGTAACTAGTTAAATTATATATGATTTGATCACTAATAATTTTGATGAAGTCGTATTAATAACTTTGATGAGGTTGTATTAATTGCATTAATATTTTAAGCAATGAATTGCATTTTAACCGTTAAAATAAATATATAAAAATTTAATTTTAAAAAATTATTCATTAATGAGGTGATGTAATTTTATTCATTTTATTAATAAGATAAAAGTATTTGATTTATTAATAATGTATAAAATTTATATACTAAAATAGTAAAATCTACGCAAATCTTTCTATTTGGTCAATTTTTTTTTCTTTGATTCACATTATGATAGTGATCGTCACGAATTGGCATTCATGGCTTGACAGCTCCGCCTCGAAGTCAGCACAGACGTATCGGGCATGCAAATTTCATATTTGGGCTCGAATTAATTAGAAATTTGTTCAAGGAACTTCTATAAATAGATCTCATATATTCACGAATTATATATCAAACTCACAGGGAAGAGAGGAAAAAGGAAAATTGTTTCGTTGCTCTTGTTCTTGTTTTTGTTTTAAGCAATGGAACTCTTGCTTATTTCAATTAAAGCTCTAGTAAAAGAGATAAAGGAAGAGATGTTGTTGAACGTTGATCCCTACTCATTTGTTTCACCCTCAGCTTATGACACTGCCTGGTTAGCCATGGTTCCTGCAGAATATTCCAACCAGACATGTTCAGTACCCATGTTCAAGAATTGCTTAGATTGGGTGGTGAATAACCAGACAGAAGAAGGGTATTGGGGAGAGCGAGACGCCCATGGCAATCCCACCATCGAGTCTCTACCTGCTACTTTGGCTTGTGTAATTGCACTCAAGAAGTGGAATGTTGGAAATAGAAATATAAAGCTAGGTACTCTCTCAAATACATCTACATTAATTAAATTCATTATTTAATTTTCATATTATATCTCATCCATGTTTTCTTATATTAAAGGTCATGTTTGATTTATAAGATAATGGATATGATATGATGATAATTATGTTATATTATATTTAGTTTGTATCTAAAAAAAGAGATAAGATTATAAAAAAAAATTAATCATTATTTTGGTATAAGATGATTCAATTTTTTTAAAGTGAAAAAAATTATTTTTAATCTATGAGATTTAATTTATATGTTTTATTATAAGCTTTGAAATTACATCAATAATTTAAATTTTATAATTTTGAGAAAAAATAATTTTGATCAATAAATAAATTATTTTATTTTAATCCTTATGCATATCCAATATAAAATAAAATAATATTATTTAATCTAATATTATTTATAACATCACCTTATCCTATCATATCATAGTTTTGTATACCAAATACATCCCAAGCTTATAATTCCGTCTCTATCTATAGCTAGTTATCCTTAGATTATATGGTTACATTTCCCACCGAACATTTTTACATTTGACAATGATAAGTTACTGTTGGCTTAGGTTTTATCTGTTAGATGTAAGATGTCATATAATCTTAAACAATCAAAAAACTTTATGACGAGAAAGCGCGGTTTTAGAACAAGGATTTCAAGGGAACATGTTTTCCGCGCGCCCAAAAAAAAAAAAAAAAAAGGGAGAGAGAGAACATGTTTTCCACACTATTAACCACACAATTGCAGTCGATTGCTCCTACATGCCGATACTAACATGCATGCCGTTTTTTACTTATATCGTACCAAGCATTTTAATATGCTTACATAATGAAGGTTGATTGGATTAGGTCGGGCTTATATTAGATAAGATAGAGGTGACAAAATGAGTCAAATGAGTCAACAAAACATGATTATATGTTTGGCATAGTATTATAATGAGTCGGGGTCCAACACAAAAAAATACAAATCAGTCCAACATAGTCCATAATCCGATGATGATATAGGTTGTGTCGTGTTAGTTTATGGGCCATCAAATAAATTTTTTTTAAAATTTTTTTACATTAATTTTTAAAGAAATTGTGAGTTTATATATATATATATTATTTTAGTAATATATTACGAAAAAATTAGAGATATTAAGTCTATGGGAAAAAGGAAAGTTTTTTTACTATGAATAAATAAATTTTACAAAGATTAATTAACTAAAAAATAATAAACTTTACAAGTTTTTCTTTCGATGATATAATTTTTTTTTAATGATACAACTTATTTTTTTGAATGATATTTGATATCCAATTGATTGATTTTTATGAGTTAAAAAAAAAAAAAAACAAATCGATACTTTTAAATGTGAATAGATACTTCTATTTTGCCATAACAAAATAGAACGTTCCGTCAAAAAAATAGATAAATTTTTTAAAAGAATTAATTGATAGTAAATTTTTGTCAATAAAATATAGGTCGTACCATGCTGGGCTTATGTTGTGGGCCAATTCTTGACCAATCATGGGCTTGTGCCATGCCAACCCACGAGACTTGAAATACTGTACTGCACGACTAATAGGGTCAAGTTCGGCTCAGCAAGATTATTGTAATAAAATGGATCGTGTTGGCACAGCATAACGGGTTGAGCTGTGTCGTGCCACAGGCAGCCCATCCATTTTACCTCCTCTACGACAAGATATAGACCAATGGGCAGACCACTTGTTAAAAGTTTCCTGCTAAATACTCTTTCAAAGCTCTCGTGATTTAGATTAGTCAATGAGTTTCATGTTAATTATCAACATAGGAAAAAAATTCATTGATAATTACATTTTTTTTGGTTGGAAATGCACTGAAATCATAATTTCATCTGTTAAAAACAAAAATTAAAAATTTTATTTGATTTTTATTCATAATTTTGATAAATTTCAGGATTGGACTTTGTGCATGGAAACGCCGAGGAGCTCCTTGGAGTAACTTACGATCACTTTCCTCGTTGGTTTACCATTGTTTTGCCTGGAATGATTGAACTTGCACGTACAGTTGGGCTCCAACTTGCCTTCCCTTCCCAACTAAATGGACTGTTGTTAGACTTATTCCACAAACGGCAAAGGATCCTTGAAACGTAATTGCTCTCAAATTTAACCTTCAATCCTTGTAGTATAGTTTAAAACTTGATATTCAAATTACCTGAAAGAAAATACTTATTAATTCGTTATTGATGTGAAACTTTTTCTCCAGGGAGGAACTTGTTGACAATCAATATCCTCCATTGTTATCGTATCTTGAAGCCCTGCCTTCATCATATGGTATTAGTGAAGAAGACATAACCAAGAATTTGAATGGTGATGGGTCATTGTTCCAATCCCCTGCGGCCACTGCACGTGCTTTCATGGCTAGTGGAAGGGAAGAGTCTCTATCCTATCTGCAATCGGTTGTAGGAAGATGTGCTAATGGAGGTCAGCTAATTGCTTCCTGTTGTCTTGCATATTCCTAGTTGAGTTTACATTTCAATTTTGCTTTAACTAAAAATTGAGTTTTGATGCAGTTCCACCAACTTATCCCATGGATGAAGAGCTAATAAAGCTTTCTGTGGTCAATCAACTCCAAAGATTGGGTTTAGCTGCCCATTTTTCACATGAGATTGATGACAATTTGGCCCAGCTTTACCGGTAATTAAGAAAATACATATATGTAGCATTCATCCTATAAAACCGAAATTTTCTCTCTTTTTTCCTATGCTTAATTACAATAGCAACCTTTGATGTCAATTTATAGTTAAAATTTAATTTTTAGGAACTACAAAAGCCGAGAGTCGATGGCAAAACCAAGCAATAATGCAAATGTCGCAATCCAGCTGCACAAAGACTCTTTAGCATTTCGACTCCTCCGCATGCATGGTTATAGCGTATCGCCTTGTATGATTCAATCAAAAGAAACCTTCGCTTTTCTTTTAATTTCGTGCAACCATTATTGGAATATGATTATCTATGTTTTGCATATATTTGCAGGTCATTTCTGTTGGTTCTTGAATAATCAAGAAGTTCGAGCTCATATTGAAGAAAATTATGAATACTTGTCAAGCACGATGCTCAATGTTTATAGAGCTACAGATCTTACGTTTCCAGGAGAATATGAACTTGAGGAGGCGAGATCATTTTCTAGGAAAGTGTTGGAGAAAGTTACATTGAAGGCTACTAGCTTTAGATCTATGGGGCTTAACCAAATGGTAATTGACTATGTCTCAGATCATAGTAATTGACATCATTCTTCTATGCGTTTATAGGGATCTGCCTGCATTTGTTAGTTTTGCTCTTTTTTTTTCACAGTTAAATGAAAATTAAATGAATATTAAAATTTATATCTATCACGTGAAAAAACGTATCCTTAATTAGAATTAATATTATAAAGATTTTTTTTTCAAAAGATACAGATTAAGGAAATAGTATACTATGAGATTAAAAGCACTACCGAACCCTTTGACCCAACAATGTACTAATCTTAAAAAGTGTCCTAATGCTTAGCTTTGAAAATAGGATGGAAAATATGCATTCGGTCGTATAAGTTAGTTCAAAATGGCAAAAAAATTAGGAGTGAAAGAAAACGTCCAACCGTTTTAAGCAATTTTTGGAAGTAATTTATTTCTGCACGAAAAAACAGGATATTTTTTCTTCCTATTATTAAAAACTATAATAGTGGTATCGATGTACTTAAAATTAATTTCCTTGTCTGTAAAATGTCTCATAGATGAAGCATGAACTAAGATTTCCATGGATCGCTCGACTGGATCATTTGGAACATCGAGCATGGATTGAAGATAATAACACCAACATTTTGTGGATAGCCAAGGCCTCCTTCCACAGGTATTATATCAATCTGTATTACTTTTTTTGATAATTGATGTTACGATGATTGAATCTTAATCATTGAAATAAAGAATTAAACACTTTATCAACAAGACATATTATTATTGGCTGACTATATTAATTATTATAGTCAACATAAATTGACATTAATTTTAAAGTGAAACCACTTGATTTAAATGTATAACATCTTAAAATTATATTATATTGAAGGTCAATTAACCATCAAACCTTTTGGAAGCAGGTTGTCACCCCTATTAAATGAGAAGCTAATGCAACTTGCTCTGGCGGATTACGAGTTTCGTCAGTCAATATACAAGAATGAATTGGCGGAAGTGAAAAGGTGTTTTGTTTTTCTTTAGTATTTAATCCTAATTTTACAGAATAATTCACTAGCCAAATAACTCAATGTATAATTAATTATATATTAAGTAGGACTTATTCAATTTCCATGGAATAAATAAATAAATAAATATATATATGTATGTATGTATATGTAGGTGGTCCAGGATCAGGGGTATGAGCGACATGGGATTTGGTCGAGAGAAAACTACATATTGTTACTTTGCCATTGCCTCCAGCATTCCACTACCTTATGACTCTGATATACGGATGATAATTGCGAAAAGTGCTGTTGTGATAACAGTTGCTGATGATTTTTATGATACGGTAGCTTCCTTAGATGAGTTGAATACTCTCACTGATGCAATTGGAAGGTAATCGCAGAGAACTAATTAAATTTAACGTTAATGGGTCGATTTTCGATCCTTTTTCAGTGCACTGATGCAATTGAAATGCGTATGATAGATGGGATTCTAATGGATTGGGTGGTCACAGTAAGACTATCTTTGATGCCCTTGATGATCTCGTTAGAGAAATTGTGGCAAAAGTTTCACAACAGCGGGGTACTGATATAACAAATTTTCTGCGGCAGATAGTAAGTTTAACATCAAATAAGAAGTGTATTAATTTCCTGTTTCCTGGATAACTAAAACTGAAAATTGATTGATTGTATTTTTTTTTTATTATTATGAAGTGGTATGAAACGTTCGTTTCATGGCTTGTGGAGGCAAAGTGGAGCAGGGGTGGATTTCTACCATCAATGGATGAATACCTTGGAACTGGAATGATATCCATTGCTGCACATACCATAGTTCTTCCAGCGTCATATCTATTGAATCCAAGCTTAACAGATTGCAAAATCAGGCCAGGGGAATACGAGACTGTTACCAAATTGCTGATGGTTATACCTCGATTATTGAATGACATACAGAGCTATCAGGTGACAGTTACTGAACAATTTGTAGAGGCTAGATTCATTTCTTTCTTCACTTATATTTGAGGAAGATAACTAATAATTTATCGTGTAATATTGACAGAAGGAAAAAGAAGAGGGGAAAATGAACTATGCATTACTCTATCTGAAAGAAAATCCAGGAGCAGACATTAAAGATTCAACTGCCTATGTGCGAGAAATACTCGACAAGAAATGGGGAGAGTTGCTCCAACATGTTCTGATGGATGGATTTGGAGAATTGCCCAAACCATGCAAGCTTCTCCATTTGTCATGCGTGAAAGTTTTTCAGATGTTCTTCCACTCAAGCAATAGATATGATTCCAACACAGATATGCTTCAGGACATCCAAAAAGCAATCTACATCCCTATAAATGTTGGATTAACCTCAAAGCCATTGATGCCTGATCAGCAGGAATATCACCAAACAATCAACTCCCACTCTGGTCGACCTCCCAAATATAAAAGATCACAGATCGAGCTAGTTACTCCATAGTTTTGCCTACTATGTTGGGCATGTTAAATTAATATGTTTGTGCTACCAAAATTTTAATGTTTCTTTCTTTTAGTATATTTCATAAATTGTTAGCCTCTCCAGCATTCATGGATAAGAGGAACTGAAACTCTGAAATGTTGTATATGTTGCGTAGGAGAATCAGGTCCATCAAACTGCATATTTATGTATTACTAAATAAAAGTGATGGCTCCTTTGATGTTTCAGGTGATTTTTGTTTTCTTAAGATTTGCAACAAATATAGTGAAAATCATTGCGGCCCTAAGCCCAAATCTAATCAAACTTTTTAATAACGGGCGCCCATCAGTTTTGCATATGGGCCACTTGAGGGATAGCAATGGAGCCGCGTAAGGGCTTGAATGGTTGATTTAAGGAGGGGATCGGAGGGTATCGTTTTTCTTTGTTTTATTATTTGACAAATAATATCTGCACCAAAAAATTAATTTATTTTTTCTAATAATGCCTTAAAAGAGCTTTTTAATATTATCATATATCAAGTAATTTTTTTTCCGATTGAAATTCAACGTATATGATATTAATTTTTAAATTTAAGGCTTAAAAATTAAAAGAAAACCTTTAAATTAAAACTAAATGATTAATCAAGCTCTTGAACATCTATTTTTACCTAATTAAACTCTTGATTAGAAAAAATTTGATTAATAATTGTCACAAATTTTCATTTAATTAAAAATTTAATTGAATGAAAAATAAATATTTAGGATTTAATTGAATGAAAAAAATGTTTAAGTTATCAATTGACTGTAATAAAATAATAATGGTTTAAATGATTATTTAATTTTAATTCAAAGATTTTTTATATTTAAGGCTAAATTAATTAATATGAGAATGTTATTATCAACAATACTTACTCGAATTCTACAGTGCTTTTGTCAGCAAAACTCGTATTAACTATAAATTCTATTAGACATTAATAATTTATATATTGAAAAATAATAGATAAATAAAAAATTATAAAAAAAAAAAAACCAAAACTGAGGAATTAGCTCAAAGGCACCAACACCAAATTTGTATTAGGAAGCATGTGTTTCATGCATGCAAGACTACTGCAATGATTCCTTTTGTCTTAATGAATTCATTGATTGTGGACTAAATCCAAATTCTCAGGGACTAAACAGAAGTATAAAAAACCAATACGTAAAATGTCGGCCACTGCTTGCATGGATATTGATGATGACAACTGACGCAACAATAGCGAGCAGCCAAAGCGGGCCCTGAAAGCCAAAGCACAGCTGGCTGCGGGAGTCTGATTAAAGAAAACAACAAAAATCCGCTTAGACTTGTCTGACAAGAATTTTCTTTCTTTTTTTTTTTTACTTTCTTTCCTTTTTAGGAGGTTCAAAAATCACCTTGTTTCCCTAGGGATGATTGTGATATGGTTTGACAATTTTTCTCTCATCACCTAGATTTTTTTTATAAATGAGATCATAACATAAAAATAGTTTTTTATTTTTATAGATTCATAACATAAAAAAAAAAATCTAATTACTTTGTTGAAAAAAAGTTTTTAAGGAGACGATTCAAGAATTAAAGCATGAAACTTAAGCTAGATTTATAAGATAGAAGAGAATTATTTTTATTTGTATAATTCAAATTTTAATGTCTTTATATTACTAAAAAAATTCATAAAAACATTTTAGAAAATGAAATTGGGATCATGTGTAAGTATGTATTTGTATAGAAATAAAAGATATTTTTTAAAATAAAAGATAAAATAAGTTCAAATAATTCCTTTTAAAAAAAAAACCTTGTCAATTTTTAATGGTTACATGCAAAATAAAAACAAAAGATAAAAAAAAAAAGGTTGAAAAAGAAAAAATATCAACAAAAAAGAGATTCTAAAATTTTAAGATTTTAGATTCAAATATTATTATGTATAGATTTAGTTCAACTCTATGTTGAATTTCATTAATTATCTTTTAATTTATTTATTAATTATATATTCACTGATTTTTTATAAATAAATGTAATACTTAATTATAATTATAATTTTTTGTATTTATAATTTTATAAATATATATAATTTTAAGAATAACACATGTCTTCACATAATTAGTTAAGATTTGAAAGAATTCAACGACAAAGCCAATGGCAGGCACCACATGATGACGAGGTTAAGATAAATTATGCTGGGGCTTTGGACATACACAAGAGCCTGCGGGCATAGGCATGGTCGTTGGTGACTCAGCAGGTGGGTTCCGAAGAGTCATTGTAACTTCTTTTATATTTGTAATTTTATAAATATATATAATTTTAGGAATAACTCATGTCTTCACATAAACGGTTAAGCTTCCAAAGTGTAATCATATAAATTTCCGCCTACAAAGTACTACAAGGATAATGCTTTTCACGTATAAGCTAGCACAGGTTATATAATTTAACGAATAACTCGTGTCTTCACATAAATGGTTAAGTTTTCAAAGTGTAAACTTATAACCTACAAAGTGTTTTCAAAGTGTAATCATATAAATTTCCGCCTACAAAGTACGACAAGGACAAAAACTTTTCACATTTAAGGTAGCACAGGTAATATAGGAGTGCAACAGAGTTGATAGACAGTTGTATTCAATTTGAGCTATATCGATTTTTTTTTTTAATGTTTGAACTCAATTTGTTTAAATTTGTTTAAATTTAATTTATTAAATTAAATTTGTTATAATAAAAAATATTGATATAAGATTTGGGATATAAGAAAAAAGGGATGCATTCACACATACAAGGGCCATACTCGAGGCATTAGAGCCAGTTTCGAGGAGACATTTCTTTGTGTGTTTTGCTGCGAAATTGGTCTTCTTTTCAACTGTATTGTGTGCTTTTTTCTTGGTCTGTGCATTGTGGTTGAGTAAAAATTGTGGCTAGGGTTTATTTTTAGTTGCTACGCGTTAGTTATCAAACTTGGAGAAATTTTGGTGAGAGATTAGGAAAGTTAGAATTTTGGGTTTCGGGGTTCAAGAGGTTTTGAGAAGTACTTTCAAATCTAGAGGAGGTTGAGGGGAAGATTTGGCAAAAGTTTAGTGACTATCAGAGGTGGTAGATTTAGGTTTTTAGAATTCGGATTTTTTTTTAAATTTTCGTGAAAAAATAGAGTTTTTTTTTAAAAAATTCAAGCCTATACATTTATAAATGAGATCAAAGGAAGCTTTCAGATAAATTTTTGCGATATCCCGATGATGGTCACAACGGCTAACGGTGGCGACGGAGCCGCTGCTTGCCGAATTTTGAGTTGTATGGCCGTTGAGAATGAATTTTCTGGGTTTATGAATTTTCAGAGTATTTTATTCTTTTTTCAATTATTAATGTTTAATAAATTAAAATTTTATTATTAATATTTTTTAAAAAAATTAAATTAAAATTTAAAATTTGATGTGGATTAAAATGTCACATCACCTGACATGTAATTTAATCTACGTTATCACTGGTTATTGTATTAAACAATCAAAATATTATGTAAACAAAGTCAACAGTTACATCTCCGAGCAGACAGCTGCCGAGACAAAAATTTAATAAAGTTAATGATTTCACCAAAATTATTAAATGAAAATAATATAAAAATTTTATTTTTATAAATTATAATAAAAAATTAAATTTTAAAAAATATTAAAGTACAAAGATCGTATAATTTAACCTTTGAACAAATAAAGAAATAGTGGCCATCGATGAAATTTTGATTAAGTGACAAAAAAAAGTTTTTTTAAAATTTTAAAATTTAATATTCAAGTTTCACTTTATATAAGTTTGATTGTTTAATTATATTTTGATTTATTAATTAATTATTTAATTATTATAATTTAATTATGATATAATAATTGATTACTTAAATAATTATGTAAGTATAATATTTAAATTATAACTTAAAAAAAATACTGACTACCCTCAAATGCCATTGTTTTGTCTTTATGGTAGGGTACTGATTCAAATAAAAATAAGTGGGCCAAAATATCTTAATGGCCTAGCATTTTTTGTTGTGCAGTGTTTTGTCTTTATGAAATAGATAGAATAAGAATATTTTGTCTGAGAAAACGTTTCATATTTTTATGTTTTAAAAAATTATTTTTATTTTTTAATTTTTAAAAATGTATTTAGTAAATGAAAATAAAAATTATTTTTTAAAATAAATAAAATATTCAATGATATTATTATTAATGATATCTAATTAAAAATATAATATATATTTATTAATTAATGACATTAAAAAATGTTTAAATATGAAAACTTGCAAAACACAAAAAAAAAGTAAAATACATTTTTTATTTTCACAATTAAACTTAAATAAATTAATGAAAGTTATACATTTAAGGATAAATAAATTTATTAATTTAAAAATTTATAAGGATATTTAAGTCTATTATTTTTAACACTTTTAGATATACACTTTTATATATAGAGATAAATGATATTTAGTTAAAAAAAATTTATATCAAACAAATAGTTAAACATTTTTAATTAACTTGATATTTGACGTGCATAATCTATATAAACAAAACAAGAAATAATTATTGATTGAATTAAACAAAATATCATAATTTAAAATATTATAAAATAATATAAAATTTAATTAATTTTATATTGGTGTAACTAAATTCCTTCTTTTATATAAAGGTTGATGTTATGAATGACTTCTAAATTATAGTAAAATATTCAATATAATATCTAAACTTTAAAATTTTATAATGTAATACTTGAAATATGAATTTGTAATTAGCTAATGTAATACTCACCCCTAATGTGGCTAATTTTAATGAATGACACATAATAAATAAACAATCCTTTAAATACTAAATTAATTAATATATTCATAATTTATGTATTATATTAAAAATTTTTAAAATTCAAGTAACGACATTAAATATTTTATTATAGTTTAAGAACCATTCGTAATATTAATCATTTACATATATATATATATATATATATGCAAATCTCGTGAAAATTACTTCTACCTATTTCCACGTGGCTTATTGCTGACGGACTTTATCAGATATACAAGTTTGGCTTCAGCTCATTAATTGATTTATTGCTACATGTTTATTTGCCTCTTTTTTTACATTTTGAAAATCGTTATAAAACAAAAGTAAAAAATAAAAAATAAAAACCCACTATCATAATTGATTTAAAATTGACAAATATGTTATAATACATGAATTATAGCATATTATAGTCTCGTGCATTTTATCATTCCAAAAAAGTACGAATAACATATACTCTACAAACGCTAGTCAGGGTTTTGCAAGAAGATAACGATATTTTAAGTCGCTAGCTCTTATATATTATTACACCCAAGTTAACTGTTAATGGTTAATTTGGTCAAGGCTTGGTGAATAGAGTCATATTTTGGGGTCGTTCAAATAAGACACTTCTAGACAGCAACGTCATTTGCTTAAAGAAATGACTCCCCCTTCGGCTAAGAAAAAACCAGCCCCGGGTCCCATTGACAACCTGTCAAGAGAGTAACTTCATAATTGATCACTTGATGACTAATTTATTTGAAATTATTCAATGCAATTCATGTTCACCTAAGATCATTAAATATAATTCACATCTATTCAAGTAAACCTTTATCGAGCTCCATATACATATTTTATCAATTATTAATTGTCTCAATCAAGTCACTGCTATAATCTTGTATGAAAGGTAATTAAAAGACTAAGTATATAGAAAGAACCTACTACACACTCTGAGCTTCTCCTCCATTAAAGTTTCTTCCACATGCTTCACCACTTTTATGTCCTTCCTTCCTTACCTTACCTCAGGCATCTTACTGATTTGAACGTAGAAGCATGTCCCAGAGTAACAATTCCGACATTCCTAACTGTGCTTTTTAATTGCAAGTTCGAGCTGTCTTCCCTTCAACTTCTACTCACCTCCGTCTAGCTAAAACAACCCAAAAATACCATCAACGTATACCAAACAAGAAGATTTAAGATCTTGCCAAACATTGATGCATGGTTTTAGTTTTACTTTTCAAAGATTTAATTAATTTGGAATGTTGATGGAAGAGGAAAGTAGAAAGAAATTTGCTATTATTGAATATATTTTTCATCAATCTAAATTAAGAAAATGACGTGTCGCATGCAGTTAGAAATTTCGCGTAAGGGGTGAATTGATCTTTTCCTTTGCAAACATGAAAACAGACCTGTCCATCATTGGACCCAACGCAAAACACGTTGAAACATTAATCACGCTTGGTAGCGAGACAAGAAATCATCCTGCAGGGAACGCGTTATAAATTGATGTCCCAAGTCTCAACCAGTTAGCAGTTCTCACCAGTTATCCAACATTCAGCCATTAGGGAAAATTTAGGTTAAAACTTTAATTTCTTCTTAGTGCCATATGGAGCATTCAAATGTTTCAATTCAAGCTTTAGTTAAAGAGATAACGGAAGAGATGTTGTCTGACATCGATCCTTACTCATTTGTTTCACCCTCAGCTTATGACACTGCCTGGTTGGCCATGATTCCCAACCTGCAGCCATGTCCAGTAGTACCCATGTTCAAGGATTGTTTAGATTGGGTGCTCAAAAACCAGACAGAAGAAGGGTATTGGGGAGAGTGTGACGCCCATGGCAATCCCACTATCGAGTCTCTTCCTGCTACTTTGGCTTGTGTAATTGCACTCAAAAAGTGGAATGTTGGGATAGAAAATGCACAGAGAGGTACCAAATTACATGAAAAGTGATGAATAATTGTTCTTTCCCCCTTATAAAAAATGTGCCCCTCGAATTACTGGAGGAAGGCTAATATTCACAATTTTGTTTACCTTATTATTCTACTTTTATTCAGGGTTGGCATTTATTCGAGCAAACATCGAGAAGCTCCTAGGAGAAAATCCCAACCAGTTCCCTCGTTGGTTTGCCATTGTTTTCCCTGGAATGATTGAATTTGCACGTAAAATTGGCCTAGAGCTCGACTTTCCAAACCGTTCAAAAGGGTTGTTGATGGACATATTCTTTGAACGACAAGAGATCCTTGAAACGTAATTTTATTTTTACCCTGTTTAAAACATGATGAAATTGATAGACGTATTAATTGCCAAATTCATCAATTAATTGACAACTTTTTGTAGTGAGGAACTTACCGCTGGTTCGTATCGTCCCTTATTATCATATGTCGAAGCGTTGCCTTCATTTTATGCCATTAATCAAGAAGACATAACCATGCACTTACGTGATGACGGCTCTCTATTCCAATCCCCTTCTGCAACTGCACGTGCATTCATGGCCACTGGGAAGAAGGAGTGTTTAGCTTACCTACAATCTCTAGTTCGAACCTGTACTAATGGAGGTAAGTAAGCAAGACTGTCATCAACTCCTCTTTTTTTTTTTTTGGCTCCATGTTTATGGCTTTACGTTATCCGTACATACTGAAATAAAGTTTTATTTAATTTGTTGTAGTTCCATCGACATATCCAATGGATGAAGAGCTAATAAAACTTGGTTTGGCCAATCAAATTCAAAGGCTGGGGTTGGCTGAACAATTCGGCCAGCAGATTGAAGACATTTTGACTCAAGCTTACTGGTAATGATATGAGCTTAAATTAGCACGTATTATGTAGATTTGTCCACCGCTTGGTGGCCCGCGCCAAGCGTTGGGCATCAATTTTCAAGTTTGAAACTTTGAATTATTTAATTTTAATTTTAAATGTAATTTAAAATATTAAAATATAAATTTAAAAATATTTTTTAACAATGTCAACTTATTCAGACTTGAATGAACCAAATCATGTTAAACCTTGAATAAAAGTTTCAAAAGAACAATTGAATCTGATAGATCGTATATAAACATTTATGCAACGTATCCCATTTAAGAATTTTTTTTTAATGAACATTAAAAGAGAACGTAATTAATGGTAAAAGATAATTTCTTATTTGAAGTAAAAAAATTACTTTATTATTTTATTTTTTATTTTTTATTTTTTAAGAATAGGAATTTACTTATATTAGAGTAAATTTTATATTTTTATTTTTAAATTAAAATGATTAAATATAAATTTTATTTTGATCAAAAAATTTTAAAAAATTTAATATATATTCTCAATTAGTTTTTCATCTATTTTAAATGCAACTAGTGGATAAATGACAAAAAAAAAAAAGAAAAAACTCCTGTTCTTTTTTGCTTTACTTGTTTAGAAACAACATTAATAGAGGAGAGGTGAGATTAATTAACTTCCCTCATTAACAAATAGAGAAAAGAGTTTGATGTTTACACGAAGCTTATTAAATTTTTTATTAAAAATAATTAATAATTTAAATTGATAAATTAAAATATTTTATTATATAAATTAAATGTGCAAAATTATATAAATACTAGTCTACCACACGACCGGCATCATCCCTAGTCTCTATAACCTGACAAACAAGTTCATCGGGTGAAAATATTTCCTACTTATCCAAGTTCATAGGGTTCATTTTTATAGGATAGTTTTATAATTTTAGAAATTGTTGATTTGGTTAATTGAATTTAATATTGACTGCACATGGACACAAAGTTAATAATTTTAATTTAGTAGTAGTACTTGATTTATTTTTATTTTAGAGAATTGAAAAGAAAGCATATATATATATATATATATATTAAAATGTTTTCAAATGATATAATTTTCAGGAATTACAACAACCAGGCATCATCTGAAAAACCAAGTCGTAGTGCTTCAGTTGCAACCCAACTGCACAAAGACTCTTTGGCATTTCGACTTCTTCGCATGCATGGTTATGACATATCGCCTTGTACGTTTTTACTTTTAAACAAATTTCATGCAATATTGGCATAGATATATGATTTTTCAAACTCTGAACCAAATATGGTTTTCCACTTGCAGGGAGCTTTTGTTGGTTCTTGAATAATCAAGAAATTCTAGATCATATAGAAAAAAATCATGAATATTTCTCAAGCGTATTGCTTAATGTGTATAGAGCCACGGATCTTATGTTTCCTGGAGAATATGAACTTGAGGAGGCAAGATCATTTTCTAGGAGAATACTAGAGAAAGCTGTACCCAAGGGAACCGGAGATGATGATCACTTCACAAAATCCTTCAACCTTCAAAGAATGGTATTCAATTAATTTTCCCTTGATCCAAACACCTATTTCCAATTTTGAATGATGTGGCATTAATTACTTAATTTTTCATGCATTAAATGCGGCTTAGATCGAGCACGAGTTGAGTCTTCCGTGGGTTGCTCGATTGGATCACTTGGAACACAGGGCGTGGATTGAAGAGAAAGATATGAATGCTTTGTGGGCAGGAAAAACCTCCTTTCATAGGTATGGAGAGACTCAGCATTTTTAAAAACTGCTCGACTTAAAAGTTCAAAATCTTTGGATATACCTAAATATCTATTCAATTTGACACGTATGATATTCACTTTTCACTAACAGTAACCATCAAACTTTTTGGAAGCAGGTTATCAAGCCTTAAAAACGAAAAGTTTGTGCAACTTGCTGTGGCGGATTATGAGTTTAGGCAGTCAATTTACAAGAATGAAATAGCTGAATTGAAAAGGTATAGTTACTCAATGCATAATGAAAAGGGAAAAAAAATAGAAAAATGAATTATTCTTCAAGATTATGTTAATAATGGGCCTATTTTATACTACCTTGTTTCTGTGAAACAGTTGGTGCCTGAAATGGGGTCTTAGTGATATGGGATTTGGTCGAGAGAAAACTATGTATTGCTACTTTGCCGTCTCTGCCAGCATTTCACTGCCTTATGACTCCGATATTCGAATGATGATAGCAAAAAGCGCTATATTAATTACGGTTGCAGATGACTTTTTTGACATGGAAGCTTCTCTGAATGAGCTGAACATCCTTACTGATGCAGTTAGACGGTAATCACCAAGAACGAAAGCTAATACGTCCTGATGAATCTTTGGGGATAATTTGGAACGAGTCAAATCTCTTTAATGATTTATTAGCAACTTAATTTTGCTTTTGAATGCATATGACAGATGGGATGCTGCAGGATTAAGTGGTCACAGTAAGGCCATCTTTGATGGCCTTGATAATCTTGTGAAAGAAACGGCAGGAAAACATCTTCAACAGCATGGAACCGATATAACAAGTTATCTACAGAAAATAGTAAGCATTACATCAACTAATCGATTAACTAATTGTTTTCTTGTCGGTTCAAATGAACTGTGAAGTAATATGTATGAACATTTGGTGTAGTGGTGTGAAACGTTTGCTTCATGGCTTGTGGAAGCAACATGGAGCAAAAGTGGATACTTGCCATCAATGGATGAATACCTTGGAACTGGCATGACATCTATTGCTGCACATACCTTGGTTCTTCCAGCTTCATGCCGCTTGAAATCAAGCTTACCAAATTCCAAAATCAACCCTGCAGCCGAATACGAGACAGTAACCAAACTGGTCATGCTTATACCTCGTTTATTGAATGACATACAAAGCTACCAGGTAATTGAACAATTTAAAATGTTTCCTTAATTTATTTTGTTCATGAAAGATAATATATTGTTATAACTTGCATTTACAATCACAGAAGGAAATAGAAGATGGGAAAATGAACTATGTGTTACTTTACATGAAAGAAAACCCAGATGCAGACATTGATGATTCAATTGCCTTTGTGAGAGACTTACTCGAAAAAAAGAGGAAAGAATTGCTCAAACATGCTCTAATGGATGGCTTCTGTGATTTGCCTGTAGCATCCAGGCGTCTTCACTTATCATGCATGAAAGTATTTCAAATGTTCTTTAACTCCAGCAACAGATATGATTCCAACACAGAGATGCTTCAAGACATCCAAAAGGCAATCTACATTCCTCTAGATGTTGGAACATCGAAGCCATTGATGCCTCTTTCCTCTGACTCTGGCTCAAAGAAGGGATTTCAAACTATAACTTCTCATCTAAATTTTCGGCCTCTCAAATATCACAACAAGAGAATCATAGGATGCCAAACTTCTTTGCCCATTGGAAGGCCTGGATATGCTATTAAGTATATCACTCCAAACTTTAGATTGTCTTTCGCCTAGACCGGGCTAATTGTGTCAATCTGCCCTTTGCATACTGATCGAATTGCTATTCTGTAATTAGACAGTGCCCTGTTATGTATAATAGAAATGAAATAAAAGTACTTCTGTATATTTGATGCTACAAAATTAAATTTCCCTTTTAAAAAGAAACAATCTTCGCTCTTATAGACTACCAAAAGATAAAATCAAAAGGAATTTTCTTAGATATCATGTTTGCATAGTCTTATCCATTTACTTTCGTTTTAATTGATGCTTTTACTATTTATTTTATTTTTTAAGTAAAATAAAAAAAAAATAGTGTTGTTAATATTGGAATATTTTTTTCCTTTTTTAGCTAAAAAAATTACCGATTAAATTTCTATTGAAAATTTTGTCAAAAACTGATACTACCAATTGATTTCCAACCAAATATTTTGTCGGAAACTCATACGTCCCCAAGTAATAACAAGGTATGTAAATTTATCGATGAAAAAACTAAGAGAATTCAGTTTTTATCGGTAAATTCCGATAAAAATATTGACGAAATTCGATTTCGTGAGAAACTACGAAAGTCTAAATCTATAGTTGCCTTTGAAAATCCATTTCTAACATAGAACTTTTTCCGGAAAAATTCCGCCGTTGAAAAATTGTTACTATATATTTTAGTGATATTTCTATTTTCCATTTCTCTCATACTCTGGTTACTCCCCTCATCAATTAACATAAATTAATGAATCTAAAATTAACTAGAGAGACCTATTCATAGTGCAACAACCATTGACTGCATGGATTTAATATTTGATGTGCCGGGTAAAGCATGTGAAATAACCTCTTAACTATACTAAAAGAACATATATATTGACCAGCCAATTGAACAAGGCCAGCATGCGAAGGTCGAGAGAGCTAACTTCATAAGCATATGAAGGTGGGGAGAGCTAGTTTCACGACCAAAGTGAATGGTGGGGTTAGAACATCACTCAGAATATGTCTGACAATCCAAAATGGGGAATGATTTCTCCATTTTTTTATATTCAAAGAGAATATTAAATATTACGGACATTACAATCAAGATGTGGTTTCGTGTCCCCTTGTTGATTGGAAATAAGGAGACTATCAAATTGACAAAACTATTCTTGTTGTATAATCCAAATCATTGAAAGAAAAGAAATTTTTAACAAGTGAAAATCTGATTTCAAGAATTCCCCCGAACTGCTTTTCAACTATATTTTTTTTACTTAAATGATCGAATGATGATCATCTCTTTTCAACTATATATATATATATATATTTTTTTGTTGTACAATCAGACAATTCAATTATCGGAAAATAATGATATTATTATATATATTCTCTTCAATTTAGGACAAAAAATTTCTTTTCTTCAATTTCATATTTGTCCTTTATGTATGTTTATTATTGTAGCATCCTAACCCTATTTTATTATTATAGAGCCGAAATGATATTTTATTATTTAAAGTATGTATTAATTTTGATTTTCATGTGGTATCTAATTGATTTTATTTTTCAAATTTCAAAATAGTTAATTGTGTTTCAATATATAAGAGTTTGACAAAAATTAAAAAGATTAAAATAAACAATTTAATTAATATATTGATGTAATCAATAGTAATATAGAAAATTTTATTATTAATAAAGATTAAACTTTTCTGAGAGTAAAATAAAATAAGACTGTTAACTAGATAAATTTATATGGTTAATTAAATCAAATTTGAACTTTAATATAAAAATTTTATCCTTGCCAATGAGGGTCTCTGAAAATTTGTGAAAAAAAAGAGCTATTTGCCAAATTAGCTATAAGCATGACGAAGTAATTAGAAGTAGCGAACAGGTTGCTTGAAATATGAACAAGAATTAGAAGTAAAATAAATTAGAAGTGTTAATATGTAGGGCTCATACTTAGTATTAATAATTTATATATTTATTTAGATTCAATTAGATTTAAAATTTTAAATCTTAAAATTTTGTTCAAGTTCGACCCATATTAAAAAAATAAATTTTAAATTCACTTATTAAACTCAATTTATATAATAAAATTTTTTAAAACATGACTAAATTAAATTTAATGAAATTATATTCAATTCATATATATATATATATATAAATTGTGTTGAAACCCGTTTAACGATTTTTAATTTTTTGTCCAAATTTTCTCATAATTTGAATGAAACTTTATGTTTGAACGGATAACTCGACATTTGAATAAGTCTAAAATAAATATTTTATTTTAAAAAATTATTAAGCAAAAAAACTGATACATGTAATTAATTATATAAATTATAAAATGAATCAAATAATAATTTTTAGGTGAAATAGTAAAAAATTCCTTAAATAAAAATTCAATAATCATTTAAATCTTGCATATTTTATTACAATTAATTAAATTCTAAATCTTTTATTTTCAATAAGTTGAACCATTAAACATTTATTTTTATCTAATTGAACCCTTAAATATTTATTTTCACTCAATTAAACTCATAATTGGATAATATTTTTTTCTCTAATAAGGATTCAATTTATGAAAATAAAATATTTGAGAGTTTAATTTATTGTAAAAAAATAATAAAAGTTTGAATGATGATCAAAATTTTAGTTTAAAAACTTTTTTGATCATTTTGTTAAATTTTTAATATGCATGAAAAAATATAAATCATTAACAAGCTAAATCAATATATAATTAAATGGATCTCATTCATGACCGGATCAAATCTGAATATGAACTTAAAAATTTCAGGGCTTTTTCTTTACCGTACAGAGCTATTGTATCTTAATTCCAAGAAACTTGTAACATTTTAGAATAAATAGTTAATTTAATAAATAATTCTTAAATTATAATAAAATATTTTATTATGATATTAAAATTTTAATTTTTTAATATAATACTTAAATTATTAATTTATTAATTAATATGATATTTGTTTTTAACGTAATTAAATTAAATAATAATATATAATGTATAATTAATTCTCTAAATATTAAATTATTTAATAAATTTGTAATTTAAACATCATATTAAAAAATTTTAAAATTCAAATTATATATTAAATAAATCACTGTCATTCACCAACCACTCATACTATTAATATTTTCTTGAAAATAGGAAGTGTCTCACCGCAAGAAATCTGGGCCAAAATACACAAAGAAATTTGTGGTTTACGTTGGTAAAAAACAAACAAAGAAATTTGTCGTTCATGTTGGTCGCTGCCAGACAGCGATACTGTTGAGTTACTGTCGACAACGACAAATAGAGAGTAAAACGAAGCAAATGTGGAGACATTTTTCCTACCCTTCGTTATCAGAGTGGAATTAGTCGAAGGAAAAGAAAGAGGGGGGCGGGAGGGGGCCGGGGGGGTTGTTCACTTTGTTGCTTTACACGACGTTTCGCAGCCTTCTTGTGTACGGGTATATGTTTGTATCTTAATTTATGTGAAAAAAAAATTGGGTTTTGTCGTCATATAGAAATAGAAAATAAACTACCTTTTTTTTCCCGTGTCATGTGATTTTTTTATTATATTAATCATAATTTAAAATTTTAATTTATATTAATTTTTTATTTTATATAGATAAATAAAAATATTCATAATTATTTATAATTTATAATAAAAATTACAAAAGCCATTTATATATAAATTATTATGAAAAAATTTAAATAAGTATTATGCAAGTTTTTAAAAAAATTAATTTTAATAAAATTCTTTTGTATCGTGAAAGTAAAATTACATACAAAATTTAATAAAAAAGTTAATCTCTTATTCACAATTATATATATTTTTAAAAGTATATATTATTTTAGTGTGAAAACAAAAATTTACACATGTGGCATATTATTTACAAGTTAAAAACCCAAATTTTGTTTTTCTCTAAAAAATTTTGCATGGTAAATTTATAAATTTTAATTTGAAATTTCAATGAAAATGAAAAGAAATTTAGCCTAATAATTAGGATTCACCAATCCAATAAACATGGGCAAAGATTATTATTTATATGATTTTGAATTGATAAAAATAAAATAATTCACAATAAAATAAACAATATTATCATACCTAAATTCTAAAAGACGATTTGGTAAGAAAAATTTTGAAATTAAAAATGTAATTTGTTATCTTTGAATTTTGAATTAACAAAGAAATATTTGATTTTTTCTGTTATATTTTTCTATTAATTTCAAATATAAGATATTGTTAATAAATTATAAGCAATAAGATAAAAAAAGATTTGTTTACCATATCAAAACTAAAAGTTAAATCAAAATAGTAAACATTAAAAGATAGATGTTATTACAATTCAAAAAAAGGGAAGACAATAATAATTAATTTATGTTCTGCCATGATTGAAATATAACATGTAATTATACAACAAGTAAATCAAACAAATTGGATTAGAATGAGAATACACCATAAGTATATATATATATATACATATGATAATTATTTAATTTTAAATCAAACGTGTTTTGATTTCAAGGCTATAAAAGATAATAATGCTTGTGATGATCGGCAACACGTGTTTTGATTTTCTAGAAGTCCACAAATAAAAAAATTAAATCAAATACATATATGAATTGAAATTTCAAGGAACAAATATCACAATTGAAATAAATAAAGGATCCAAGAATTCAAACTCATCACAAAAGGAGAATTTTCCAGTCAACAATCAAGAATGACTTTTTCATGTTTGATTTTGAAACTTTATCGTACCAAGCTTTCGTAACGAAAAATTTGATTGTTCTACCTTTTATAAAGAAGAAAATATTAATTGTGAGAAGAAATCATATATATATATATATATATGATAATTATTTAATTTTAAAAATATAGTTTATCCAAGTATAATTTTAAATTAAAATAAAAGAGGTTAGTATAATTTTAAATTTAGATGTATGTAATTTTAAATTAAGATAAAATATCTTTCTCTTTTATTTTAAATCATAGGAAAATAAAAGCACAAAATTGATAAACAATAATGATTCAACCACAAACTTTATTATTTAAATTTATGTGAATATGAATTTAAATAGTGTATGAGTTTTTATGATTCTTAGATTTAGGATTTAATCTTTAAAAATTTTTTGAATTTTGTATTTCATATAATGGATAAGAGTGAGGTATGAGATATGTTTTTTATATTTAAATTATAATAAAACTTATATTCTTTGAAAGATATGGGTAAATGTAAAATTTTAAAAACTTAAAATTTTTTAAAATTAAATAATTAATTAAATTAAATTATTTAGAACTATTCAATAATATAAGTTATCCACCTAAACATCTATATAAATACCTTATCAAGTTTTTATATATGTTATAATATAATATTATAAATGATATAATACGAAAGTGATGGTGTGGTTAGTTTTCTTTAAGACATGGATGGCTCTTCTCATGTGCAAATTAACATGTGCAAAGCAGACTGCCCGGAAACATTCTATGGCTGGTGCAAACGTTGCGACAACATCATTCACATTTCCATTATCATAGAATTACAAACACTTTAGTTTGGGGTCTAAATTAATTAAGTTTGGTTTAGTTTCCAATCTTTGTTTTATTTTATTTCATATTTTATTATTATTTAGACTTATCTTTTATTTATTTATATTTATATTTTTATATTTATCTTTTTATTTATTTTTATTTTATAATTTTATGATATATATATATCTTCGTTTTATCTTTACGACTATAATATATTTATTTATCTTTATTTTATTTAAATTCTTATTTATCTTCTTATTTATTATATTTATTATATATTATTTTATCTTTAAAAAAATTTAAAAAAAACTCAACATGAATTGATTGGAATTTTTTTGAAAAATATATTTGGGTGAAAATCATGAGTTTTTTTTTATTTTTATTGTAGCATCCTAACCCTATTTTATTAACATAGAGCCGAAATTATATTTGACTTTTATTTATGTTCATTATTGTAGGATCCTAACCCTATTTTATTGTTATAGAGCCGAAATGATATTTAATTATTTAAAGTACATATTAATTTTTCTTTTCATGTGGTACCTAATTAATTTTTTTTTCAATTTTCATAATAGTTAATTGTATTTCAATATATAGGAGTTTGACAAAAATTTAAAAAATGAAACTAAACAATTTAATTAATACATCGACGTAATCAATAGTAATATAGAAAATTTTATTATTAATAAAGATTAATCTTTTCTAACAGTAAAATAAAACAAGACTGTTAATTTGATAAATTTATAAGGGTAATTATGTCAAATTTGAACTTTAATATAAAAATTTTATCCGTGTCAACGAAGGTCTCTGAAAATTTGTTGGAAAAAAAAAAAAAAAAAGGCTATTTGACAAATTAGCTGTAAGCATAAAGAAGTAATTAGAAGTGGCTAAAGGTTGCTTGAACTAAAACAAACATCCTATTTTGAGAAATTTATTAGGGAAAAAAATGATACATGTAATTATATAAATTATAATATGAATCAAATAATAATTTTTAGGTGAAAGGGTCAAAACAAATAAAAATTTACTAATTATTTAAGTTTATAACATTTTATTACAATCAACTAAATTCTAAATCTTTTATTTTTTATCAATTAAATTATTAAATATTTATTTTTATTCGATTAAATTTGTAAATATTTATTTTCATTTAATTAAAATTATAATTGAATAAAAATAATTAAATATTTTTATAACAAAAATTTAATTGATGAAAATAAATATTTAAAAGTTTAATTTATTTTTTAAAAAAATGATTGATGCTTGGATGATTATTAAATTTTAGTTTAAAAACTTTTTTAACCCTTTTGCTAAATTTTTAACACGCATAAAAAATATAAATCATTAAACAAGCTAAATCAATATATAATTAAATGAAACTCATTTCGGGTCAAACTTGAATATAAACTTAAAACTTTAAGGGCTTTTTCTTTAGCGTAGAGAGCTATTGTATCTTAATTCCAAGAAACTTTATTTTCAAAAAAATAATTAATGTTGAATTATAATGAAATATTTTAGTATAATATTTAAATTGTAAAATTTTTTAATATAATATTTAAATTATTAATTTAATAATTAATATGATATTTATTTTTAATATGATTAACTCATACAATAACACATAACATATAAATAATTTTTTATATATCAAATTATTTAATAAATTTATAATTTAAATATTATATTAAAAAAATTTTAAATTAAATATTACATTAAATATATCTATATAATTCAAAAACCATATTCATTCTATTAATATCTTTTCCCACTGCAATAAAAGAAATATTGGGAAAAAAAAAACAAAGAAATTTGTGGTTCATGTTGCTCAAAAAAAACAACGAAATTTGTGGTTCATGTTGGTCACTTCCTGACAGCGATACGATTGAATTAATGTCCACTACGAGAAATAGCGAGTAAAACAAAAAACAAAAGTTGGGACATTTTTCCTACCCTTCGTTATCAGAGTGGAATTAGTCGAAGGAAAAGAGGGCGGGGGGGTTGGGGTGGGGTTTACAGTGTTGCTTTACACGACGCTCTCAGCCTCCCTGTCCTGTGTACGGGTTTATATGCTTGTGTCTTAGTTTATGTGGAAAAACTTTTAGATTTTGTCATCATATAGAAATGGAAAATAAATATGAAAGTGATGGTGGGGTTAGTTTTCTTTAAGACATGGATGGCTCTTTTCACGTTCAAATTAACGTGTGCACAGCAGACCGTTGTACACTTTCCACGGCTGCTGCAGACGTTGCGACAACACTATTCACATTTTCATTACGACAAAATTATAAATACTTTATTTAATTCAGGGTTTAAATTAATTAAATTTGATTTAGTTTTAAAATTGAATGCTTAATTTTTTATTTTATTTAATATTTTATTATTTTATGATATATTTATCCTCATTTTATCTTTATTATTATATTTATATTTATTTATCTTTATTTTATTTGAATTCTTAGCTATCTTTTTATTTATTTTTATTTTTTATTTTTATCTTTTAAAAAAGGAAAAACAAAAAAAAAAGAAAAACCTCAACATTAATTTATTGAAATTTATTGGAAAATATAAGGTTTTTTAAGTTTGGATTAAATTGATCCCTTTTAAAAGGGATTAGTTCAAAATTTTTGAATAATAAAATTTTTAATTTTTATTCTACTTGGAATCCTTATCACATCAGAATACTCTCCTTATAAATTGTCAAGTATTCAACAAGAATGGACACAATAATTACAAAGGAGAATTTAAAAGTAAAAATTTTAGGCATTTCTAAGTCTAAATTTTAAGCTTTTTTAGTTTTCAATAATTTTTTAACGAGATTTTTAAGCTCAAGCAAGATTTCTAAATTGTGGTTAGTGAGTGTTAAAGTTATCAATAGGGACTCTGACAATGATTTTTAGTTTTCCTATGTGTCAATCTTATCTAACCTAACTTATAATGTCTTACACGAGATCTATTACCTGTTGAGCCACTGCTGAGCTGGGTCGATAAGTCAAACTGAGTTGTTATGCTAGTTATCATAATGTATAAATCTATAGACTTACCGTTAAACTTGGAATGAAAAGGAATTGTCATCAATTTTTTTGATTAGGTATGATTGGTCATCAAATTTAAGCTGATTTACAAAACAGAGGTTAGGTTCAAAAGTCGATTGTACATGAAAAAAGTTGTAACACCCCTAGAACGTCCATCCAAGAAATAAGACCTTTTTTATTTCAAATTATCCATAATTTATGAATTTTATCAAAACAATAAAACCTATCCAAAATTTTTGTTCATTTATTTATTGTTTTGAAAACATTATTTTCAAGAAAGTTTTTTTTTTTTAATATTTCCCTTTTTTAAAATATATTTTTCAAAAAAAAAAGATATCAGTGGCAGAGTTTTTATTTTTATATTTTTTTACAGAAAATAATAAAATAAATAAAATGGGTTAGAAATAAAATAAAATAAAATCAAAAAATAAAATGAAAATGAAAATGGAAAAAGAAAAACCTATGATCAAGTTGGGTCAGGATGCGAGTCGGGGCGCAAGTTTTCAGGCCGACACATGGATCTTAAGCGGCCAAAACGATGTTAGGTTGAGGTAGTATATAAGGCATCCTTTAGCATTTTTTCTCAGAAACCCCAGAGCTTCTCTCTCTCTAACCTCAAAATCATATATCATCTCTTTAGAAAACCCACCGAAAAGTTCAATCGAAAATTAAAAATCTCGATGGTTTTTGAAAAAGCTGCTAGATTTTAAAAATCTTGTCAGAATCTCACTGAAAACTTTAACCTTTGTCAAAAAATTCCACTAAAAAATTCAATGTTCTTCAAAAAACCCAGAAAAAACCTAAAAAATTCAAAAAAAATTCAAATAAAAATAAAAATTTTTCAAATAGTTCTAAATCTTTCCCAAACCTTCTATGGCCCTAAATTCACCTCTAAAAACCTGAACTCACTTTCAGAACCACAAATTAACTTTAAAATTTTAATTCTCGAATCCCAAAAACCCCTACTGCCAAAATTTTCTCAGTAATTTTCTCTCTGTTCTCTTTGTGTTTTTGTGTTTTTATTCTGTAAAACTAGTCCAATTTATAAACAGCCTAGTGATCAATTCAAGAAACAGATATAATCAATCCTAGGCTTGATTCCTGGGATTGCATTCTGTTCGAGATTTTAGTTCTAAAATTTCAGCAATCCAATTATTTTGATTCTATGTTGACTTGAAGGATTGTGATCCTGATCTCCATTCATGTGCAGATGGAGTAGAAAAAGAAACAAAATAATAATAACAATAATAATAATAATAAAAGTATCTAATTAGACCAAGATGGGCCTAATTGGGCCCGAACCATAATGAACACAATTAGGTCTGGACCAAAATGGGTGTTTACAGTTGTCCTTATTTGCACATCTTTGTTAGACAAAGATGTTGCAAAGACCTAGACACCCCATCTGGTCTCGAATTTGAAAAATGACATGGACTAAGCCAAAGTCAGATGATCGAGATTAAATTACGAGTCAAATGAAATGACCAGAATCGAGTCAAGATCAAAAAGGAATGATCGAGACGAAACCACAAATTATAAGAAACGATCTGAATTAAACCAAGATCAAGTGACTGGGATAAAATCACGAGTCTAAATAAAGTGACCAAGACCAAGTCGAGGTTAAAAATGAATGATCGAGACGGAACCATAAATCATAAGGAATGATCTGGACTGAGCTAGGATCAAACGACCGAGATAAAATCATAGGTCAAAATAAAGCAACCAGGATCGAGTCGAGATCGAAATTGAATGATCGGGATGAACCCATAAATTATAAGAAATGATCTGGACTGAGCCAAGATCAGGTGATGTAAATGCATGCTTTGTTTATGATACAAATGAATCATTAATTGTGATACTAAGGCTTCTGCCTTTTTTGTTTCTGTATACTTTTAGCGAAAAAACCATCGAACACTATCTTGAAGAGATCCCTCTTCACTCATGGCAAAGAAGCTATTTTTAGCTATCCAAAGGTGTATTTTTGGCAAAGAAACTATCTTACATTAGCTTGGAGGCATGCAAGGAAACCATTTTTAATCAGCTTGGAGGCATGTTTTTGACAAAGGAACCTTTTCTTCTGCCAGTATGTTTATCTAAAAAAAAGTCGTGAAAGTCAATTTTTTTTTGTAAGGTTCATCTTTTGCCTTTATCTCCTTCAATCCTTCAAAACAACACACTTTTTATGATTTTGTTCAATTATTAATCATTATCCCAATTTAAAAGCATGAAGATGCAAGTTATGCATTTTTACCATTCATGACAAAATATGATTTTGTTCAATTATTAATCATTATCCCAATTTAAAAGCATGAAGATACAAGTTATGCATTTTTACCATTCATGACAAAATATAAAGAAGGAAAGCAATGTATAAAAAGAGAATAATGAGATGGCTTTCATTTATTCGGATAATCAGTTACAAATGATGGTGTGAAGAAAAAGAATGCACAAGGGTAACTATTTTGGGGTAATAGTGCCCTAAGATAAATGCTTAGATAACCATGACAACGAATCCTGGATCTTTTTCAAAAGTTCAATTAAAACATGATGCCCTAACACTTTAAAGCTCTTTGGCATTTACTATCCTTTATATGCCTTCCCAAATGATGTCGATTAAAGCTGCCTTTTCAATCCAAACCTTTTATTTAAACGCAAGCTGCCCTTTTGGGTTTTCAGCTTGAGCTTCTCTTTCTCTTTTTTTTTGTTTTTTTTTTTATTTTTTTTATTTTTTTAATCAAGCAAAGTACTTTTTTACTATATCAAAATTGAAAGAGCCTAAAAGCTCATCTTCATCCATTTTTGACAAGATCAAAACTCCTCCCAAAAAAGCTCTTTTTACAATTCGAGTCCATTTTCTTATATCATCATGTTGACTTGGAAGAATCTTTTTTAACACCAACCCTCTTTCTTGGAACTATCAAGGTTTGACTTTTTTATCATAAGCTATCATTATTCTTTTTTGGTATAGTTGGCCATGGCACAGTGCCGTCAATTTTTTCTTTTCAATAAAGTTTAATTGCTCATAGCGTTCTCGAATCAAGTCAGCTTCTTTTAGCCCCACCTCTCTTAGGACTCTTAGCGACAAGATTTTTACTTTTATTGGTAATACAGTTTTCATCTCATAAACCAAGAAGAAAAAACTTACTTCATGGAGATGCGTACAGAAGTTCGCTACGCATGTAAAGCAAAAGGTAATTTTTCATGCCAATCCTTATATGTTTCAGTCATCTTCTCTAAAATTCTCTTGATGTTCTTGTTTGTAGCTTCCATTGCCCCATTCATTTTTTAACGATAGAGCGTTGAATTATGGTACTTGATCTTGAACTAAACACATAATTATGGTACTTGATCTTGAACTAAACACATACTTCTTGCATCATCTTGCTATTCAAATTCTTTGCATTGTCTGAAATGATTCTCTCAAAAAGTCTATATCTGTAAATTATTTCTCTTTTAATGAACTTATAGATCACTAATCTAGTTATTGTCATGAAAGAGGCAACATCAACCCATTTAGTGAAATAATCAATTATCACAAAAATGAATATATTTCCATTCGAGGCCTTTGGTGTCATAGGCCTAATGACATCCATTTCCCATATAAAAAATGGCCAAGGTGGTGCTATGACATGCAAGGCACTAGATAGAGCATGAATCTTGTCAGCATAAATCTAACATTTATGGCACTTTCGAGCATAATCGATGTAATCATTTTCCATTGTCAACCAGTAATATCCAGCTCGTATAACCTATATTGCCATCATATGCCCATTTGCATATGCTTCACATACTCCATTGTACACCTTCTCAATAATTTTTTTGGCTTCAGATGCACTTACACATCGTAGTAACACTTGGTCCTTGCCTTTTTTGTATAAAATTTTTTCATCTAAAAAGAATCTTATGGCTAATCTTTTTAAGATCTTTTATTATTTTCTATAACTAGATCTGGGTACTGCTGGTTCTTTAAATATCGTATAATATCATGATACCAAAAGTGGCTATCTTTCTCTTCCTCCAAGTTAGCACAATGTATTGGTATGTCTTTGATATCCAATTTGATAGGCTGAATCTCTGCAGTGTCCCTAATCTGTACCATTATAGCCAGGGTAGCCAAGACATCTACAATTTGATTTTTCTCGTGAGGTAAATGTTCAAACTAAATTATCTTGAATTACTTACACAGCTTCAAGATATATCTATGATAAGAGATGAGTTGAGAATCTCTTGTCTCTCATTCACCTTTCAATTGATAAATGACTAAAGCTGAATCCCCAAACACCTTTAATATTTCAACTTTTTTGTCCAAAGCCACGTGCAGCCCTATGACACAAGCTTTATATTCAACGACATTATTGGTGCAATTGAAATTTAATATTGCTGTAACAGGATAGTAGTGCTCTATTTAAGATATCAAAATTGCTCCAATCTCGTGCTTCATAGCATTTGTAACCCCATCAAAATACATCCACCATGTTTTTTCCTCATCATCATCTTCTTTCAATTCTGAGATGATCATTAATTCCTCTCAATTCTGAGATAATCATTAATTCCTCATCCAAAAAATCAAGTTTCATGGGCTCATAATCATCAGGAGTCCTTCTGTCAAAAATTTAATAATGATACTTCATTTGATCACTTTTTGGTTTACATATACTATATTATATTTTGAAAGCATCACTTGCCATCTTACGATTCTTTTTAATAACAAAGGCTTCTCAAAAATATATTTGATGGGATCTAGTTTAGTTATGAGTAAAATTGTATGATACAACATGTACTACCTGAGTCTCTTAGCTGTCCAAACCAAAGCACAATACATTTTTTTCAAGGATGAATAGTTAGACTCATACTCCGTGAATTTTTTACTCAAGTAATAGATAACTCTTTTTTTCTTACTAGATTCATCTTGTTGGCCCAGTACACATCTCATTGAGCCTTCATGTATCACTAAGTGTAAAATCAAAAGTTTTTCTAAAATAAGAAGAGCTAATATTAGAGGGTTTGATAAGTACTACTTGATCTTATCGAAAGCTTCTTGGTATTGTTCATTCCACTCCTCAAGATTATTCTTTCGAAGGAGTTTGAAAATGGGATCACATTTAAAAATGAGTTAAAAAATGAACTAGGATATATAATTCAATCTACCTAAGAAGCCTCGAACCTCTTTTTATGTGCTTGGTGGAGATAAATTCTGGATAGCCCATATTTTATATGAATCCACTTCTATCCTTATTTTGCTAACTATAAATCCTAGCAATTTTCCTGACCTAGCTCTGAATGTGCACTTAGCTGGATTCAGTTTAAATTAAAACTTTTGTAACCTTTCGAATAATTTTTTGAGGTTGACCACATGATTCTTTCTTTTTTGAAAACTTGGTTATCATGTCATCCACATACACTTTAATCTTCTTATGTATCATATCATGAAAGAGTGTTACCATAGCCCTTTGATAAGTTATCCCAGTATTTTTTAATCCAAAAGGTATAACTTTGTAGTAAAAGATTATCTACATGATGATAAAAGTAGTTTTTTCCATATTATTTGAAGCCATTTTTATCTAATTGTAGCTAGAAAACTTATTCATAAAAGAGAATATTGAATGTTGGGCTATATTATCCACCAAAGTATCAATGTGAGGCAGAAAAAAATTATCCTTAGGGCTAGCTCTATTCAGGTCTCTATACTCTACACACATCCGCACCTTGCCATCTTTTTTGGGGATAGATACTATATTAGCCACCCATTCAGAATATTTGGCCACTTGCAAGAAGCTTGCATCAAATTACTTTTTAACTTCCTCTTTTATTTTCAATAGCATCATAGGTTTCATTCTCTTTAGTTTTTACTGCACCAGTTTGCATTTTGGCTTCAATGGTAATTTATGCTCCACTATTTCGATACTGAGTCCAGGCATATCTTGGTAGGATCAAGTAAATACATCTACAAATTTTTAGAGTAAACCCTTTAGCCGTTATCGATCACCAATTGAAAGTGAAGTGCCAATCTTGACCTCTTTCTTATTTTCAACATCACCTAAATTGACCAATTCGACCACTTTTTGATGAGGTTCAATGGATTTATCTTCTTGTTCAATTAACCTCATTAGGTCCGGAGATAAAGCATATTTTTCAAAATCTTTTTCAGTATCAAGTTCATTGGTATTAATTGAATTTTTAAAGTTAAACACTAAATCATTATCATGATTATCTTCGCATTCATTTGGTGACTTGAAAGTTAATAGAATAGGAAAATATTGGCAAAAGATTTTAATAGGGGGATGAATGAAATGGAAGAAATGAATAAATTGCATGTTCCTACTTTTATTGAAATAATGAAAAATAAAAGGCCCAAACATAAGGGTTCTTTCCAATGCTCATGGGCATAAGTAATTGAGAGGTATGATTACATTGAAAAAAAATACAAAAACAATAGGCATTTGGATAACCCTCAAATTTTACAATTCATATCCCAGCAGGTAAGGGTAAACCATGGCTTTCTCGTTTTGGCTTCCATCATCCATCATATGAATAGATAACTTGGCAAAAGTTTCTTCCTATTTTGGTTCCTCTTTTGGGTCTTCTTCGACTTTTGGAAACATGTATCCTCCAAAAGTGAAAATCTTATTTAGGTGGAGAATAGCCATCGATTCATTTTTTGCCTCTTGCTATAGTTTGGTATTTCTTCTATCTCATAACCCAATCCTGCTCTACCACTGTTATCTTCGAGTTTTAAGAATTCTCTCACCCTTTGAAGATTCTTGCCCAGGCCAAACCCAATACTTCAACCTTTATTAACCATCTGATTGATCACGATCTGACTGAATTTAAGCCATTTACCTACTGCATTAATAGGTTCAAAAGATCTATAAGATCATTCCAGTGATTCTTCTACAGCATTCACATATGAGACATTTATGGGTTGGGTTACCAGTTAATCTTCCTCTCCGATCACAATCACTAATTACCCTTCTACATTGAATTTGATTTTTTGGTGTAATGAGAAAGGGACAGCGCCAGCCTTATGGATCCATGGTTTTCCTAATAAACAATTGTATGATGAAAAAATATCCATAACTTGAAATTTTATATTGAAAACACATGGACCAATCTGTATGGGTAGCTCAACATCTCCTAATACTTTTTGCCTAGTCTCATCAAATGCTCAGACTATCGTTTGACTGTCTTGGACAAGAGACATATCAAAAGACAGTTTAGCTAGAGTGGACACAGGCATAACGTTAATGGTTGACCCATTATCAATAAGGACCTTAGCTACTATATGGCCTTTACAATTAACAGTGATGTATAATGCTTTAATGCTTCTCTTACCCTCCAACGAAATCTCATCATCGCTGAAAGAGATATGATGTGGCACTATTAGATTACCTGTCACGTGATTCACATATTTCATAAAAATATTATGGGCCACATAAGCCTAATTCAATACTTTAATAAAGTATTACGATATAGTTTAAAATTTAGAATAAGTGATAATAAAGAAATTTTGACTGGCATCTTATTCAACTACTCCACTATAGAGTACTCACTGTACTTGACTAATTTCAAAAACTTACAAGCCTCATTTTTAGGCACAAGTTTTGATGTATCTTTTTCTAAAATCTCTAGTTTAATTTATTTTTCCTTTTTTTTTTGTTTTATTCAAAGTTTTTGAGGTATAACATCTTTCACTTCTAGTTATACCTTTTACTCCTGTTATATGGATAATTTCAACCTTTATCATATCATTTTACTGCCCTTGTATGATCACCACACATTCATAGTTTCCAGGGTACCACTTTGTTATTTTTATCAAGAAAAAAATGTGAAACTTTGAGGGCTATTGGTTTGAGAACAAACTTATTCATAGCTGATTATGGTTTCTTTTTACAACGTATAATTATAAGTTTTGGCACCCATCTGTTTGTCATAGCTACCTCGATGTCTTTTAAGGCTTTCGATTCTTGATATAACTCTATTTGGTAAGAGTCCATAAGTTTTTAAATTTCACCATGAAACTATTTACAGACATCAATTGAATGGCCTGGCACCCCACCATGGTATTTACATCTTTAAGTTGGGTTGTGTTCTCTTCCATAGGTGTATGGAGCCATTGGTTGTATCATCTCAGCTTTATATAAAGCTTCATATAGTTAGTCGAATGGCATTTTAAGCTCATATATTCTTCTTTTCACATATTTTTCTCTTGTGTCCAATGCATTAATTATACAACTGGGTAAAAGATTCTCATTGATATTAGGTGTAGAACTTTTACTTGTATCAAAGCTTATCAGCCCTTCTTTGATCAAGCTTTGTACTCGATGTTTGAAGGGAATACAATTTTTAGTAAAATGTCCTGCCACTCCAAAATGATAGTTTCAATGAGTATTGAAATCATACCATTTAGGATAAGAAGGTTCAAGTTGCTTTGTAGGGACATGGGCTATCAAATGGCTTTTGTAAAGCTCTTGATATGGCTCCGTGTAGCTCATGGGTATGGGGTCAAAGGTTGGTCTTTCTCTGGTTCATGGTTCTCTGGTATTGCTTATGGCACTGACTAGGTAAACAGAGGATCTTGAAGAATATGGATAAGATGGTCGAGTAGTTGATTGGTATGAGGATGCAGAAGTATAATTTACTGTGTGGTGATATATAAAATAAATAGGTCGAGTATAGCTTTTAAATTGCTATCCCTCAAGACTCACAACTTGAGTCTCACTTTTTTCTTTTTAGATGCTCTTTTGAAAGACTCACCTTCTTCAAGCTTAGCATTCTTAATGGTATTTTCAATGATCTTTCTCAAAATCACCATGTCTATAAAATTTTTGGTTGTATTCTCAAATTATCCTCTCATAATAAGATGACTTTAGAGTGCTCACAAATAGCATAATGGTTTTTTTTTTGCTAAAAATAGTTATACTTGAACAGTTACATCTCACCATCTTTGATCATACTGCTTGAAGGATTCGGATGTCTTTTTTTTATGGCTTATAAGGAAAGACGATCGAGAACCATGTCAATGATGTGACGGTATTGATTAATAAAAGATATTGTCAGATCTTTCCATGTCTTAATGTAAGTCTTATCTAATTGAATGTATCATCTTGTTACAAATCCAATCAAACTATCTTGAAACACATGCATAAGTAATTTTTCATTGCTAGTATGTGCCACCATCTTGCTACAGTACATGATGATATGCATGATAAGACATTTGGAACCATCGTACTTTTCAAACTCTGGTACTTTAAACTTTGGTGGCATCACCACATCTGATGCTAGGCAAAGTCCCACTATATCCATGGATCTATAAAAATCTATTCCCTCTACAGCCCTTAGTCTTTCTTTAAGCTTGTTTATAGCCTGATCAATTTTAGAGTTTTCTAAAGGCATAACTGCTTGTGGCTTTTTCTTTACCTCATCTGTAGTAAGGAGTTAAACAGGCTCAGCTACTTTTTTAATAAAAATAAAATTTTCGTAACTTTGGATATTTTTATGACCTGGTGCATAGGTCATTCCTGGATAATTGTATTTTGAAAAGGTTGCCTGTTAAGGTTGAAAGAACAATGCGATTTATTATGGACCAAAGCGTGAAAGATATGCCAAATTAGTAGCTTCTTGTGAAATATCTTCCTCCACCTCTATTTATATTTTCCAAGGCCTCTAGATTTAGTTCAGCTTCTCCTTTAATGCTTTTTGGGCTTTTTCTATCCTTTTAAAGTGATTAACATTGTCTTGTTCTATCTTTCTAGCTCGAGTCCGAGTATTGTATTGATGAGTAGCTATTATTGTACTTTAGTACCATAATTAAAGATTCAATGATAATGTTATAATAATGAATGCCTAAATGAATGTGATGTGAATGCAAGACAACAAAAAAGAAAAAGAAAAATATTTCCCCTTTGAAAAAAATCTAACAAAAAAAACTTGCATTTATTCCGCAGAAGTCTGTTTTACATCAAACCTAATATTGTTCTTTTGTAGAAACGCCTAACTTGCTCATATTGGTATTTAGCTTCCTCAATGAAGTTTAATAGTTTCTGCCCATGGTCTCCTACTGGTGTAATCAAAACTCTTAATGTCTCAACCTTTTTACCATCTCACATGCTTAGATCACGACCTTGTCTATCTGGGTTGTAAGGTGCTTTATATACCTTTGTCTTCCCAATTCTTCTCTTTTGTCACACCACACTTGATAAGATAGCTCTCTATGCTTTTTTGTAAGGAACCTGACACGATGTTTTATTCACTCAACTTTGATGTCAGAGTCAAAATATGGTTTGAAAGCCATTAGTTCTCTTGCTTGATCTCTATAAAAGCATTTTCTATTTGGTCACGCTCTTTATTTTCACGAACCAATTTTGTATTGTTTATTTCTTTGGCTTATACCTATATGTGTATCCTCTTATGCTCATGTTGTAACTCTTTCAACTCTTTTAGGGTGTCATCCCATTCTCTAACAACTTTTTTAGCATTGTTGTACTCCTTGGAAACCCTGTGGACTTGGATCTCTAATTTTTTTTACTTTATTCTACCACTGATCCTTTTTTTCCTGCAGTTTCAATATTTTTTGCTTTAGTTTCTCTTTTTCCAATTCATGCTCTAACTCAAAAAGCTTATTGTCTGGCTCTTGGCTCACCGATATGTGATGATCCGAGGTATAAATATAATCTTTTTACTGCTCTTACTTCTTCAAATCAGATATCCCTGAGTGACTCTATCAGTGAACGACCCTAGGCTTACTCTCTTAGGCTTCTTCCAGGCCTTAATCATGTTATCAATCTTTTAGAAAGTTTTGAGCTCCCCATATGAGCAGTCAAACTGGCCAGCTTGCAGGTCATAGGAGTGAATTGTTCAGCTCTATGCTGCCTTCTTACCATCAATAGAGCACAACTTGTTGATCCCCATAAGCCTAAAAGTGGAACCCTGTCTCATTTCCACATTGATATAACATAGGTTTCCTATCCATCTATGAAGCTAACCATTTTACCTGGCTAGCTGTGAGCCCTTGTAGTATACATTTTCATTCTTTCTGAGTCTTTGTTTCTGGCCAAGTACTCTGACAGAATTCTCTAATCGACCTCCTAGTGTGGAAATAAAATTTGGTAAAAGCACTTTTCTTGCATTCAAAGTGGCTTTTCATTCATACAAATAACAGAGGTATACAACCCATGAAACGTGCCTTGTTCATCTGCCTACATAAATTTAAAGATCTAATAGTTTCTGCCAAAATGATTGGTAAAAGGTTACATCCTCTTTCAATATGCTCAAATAGATCCACTACTTCTATTTCAATGTGTCCTAAGACCTTAGAAAAGATGACCAACCCATATATAGCTAGAGTAAATGCATTCATTCCCTGATTATCGTCTGGATGTTTGATGATGAAATCTTGAAGAACTTCTCATAGAATGCCCTTGTGATCTTCTTTCCCTCAGATGTATGAATCTATAGTCTCTTTCCCACTCCTAGCATATAACCTAACTTCTTACTCTGTCTGGATACAGTAAATGCATACCTACTAGAGTTAAGTACTCTTCAATTGTTGACACTAGATTAACCTCGTTAAAGATGAAATATAGGTAGAAAGGATCCTAAAACTGTACCATCATCTTGATAAATGAGTAATCAACCTCCACTGATAAAAGATATGCAATATGCCTAAACTTCTCGTAAAAAACCTCATGCCTTACAGGGGTCATACCATTTTCATGTGTCTGATAGGCTTTTTAAGTCATTGTGTTTGAAGAGTAGGTGAACCTCTCTTGATAATGTCAGGATGTGATCATGTGGCAAATAATCTCTTTCTTTTAACTATCTTTTTTTTGATTCCACTCTCACTTCTATAGGAGAGTCATATTTGGACAGCATAGATGATGCATAAACCTAACGTTCTGTGGAATCCATGAAAGTTTTTATTGAAATAGCTTTAAGGGTAAGAACACTATGCAATCTATAAACATGTTCATAAATGTGTGCAAAAAAAAATATAAGAAGACAAAGAAATTAGTTAGTCACTCCAATGAAACATAAAGAAAACATAACAGTTAAGATAATAACATGATCTAGAATTTTGGATCACCTACAGAGGGTGGGAAGTAAGGCTCTATCTAGGGCTGAGCTTTCTAAAGTTAACTATATGTGGTTTGGGCCATTTCTAAAAGGTTTCCAAATTGTTCCCTACATCATGGTCTATTATAGACTAGTAACGCACCTCAATCCTAACCCATCAGAGGCTTCAAGTGGAAAGGGTTCAATCTAGGTGAGAGTGTTTTGTAGGCTCATACAAAGACATAAAATCTCACAATGGCATAGGTACTTCACTCCCTCTTAAAAGTAAAGCCTGGGTGGATGGCTTATGTTATACACATGCAAATGAATGACAAATATAATAAGCATATATTCAAGCAAATAATAGGGCAAACAAATAAACAATTATGTAATAAATAATAAAGCAGATATAAGGGATAATTTCAAATTTGTTGAACAAGACTTGGATAATAAGAAATCTTTTACTGGCTTGACTCTCTAATCGTCCTCAACGGAGTCGCCAAGCTATCATAATGTATAGATCCGTATACATACCGCTAAACTTGGAATAGAAAAAAATCACCACCAATCTTTTTGGTTAGGTATGATTGGACACCTGATTTAAGCTGATCTATAAAATAGAGATTAGGTTCGGAAGTCAATTGCACATTGAAAAGATTGTAGCACCCCTAGAACGCCCATCCAAGGGATGGCACCAGTTTGATTTTAAATTATCCAAGCCTTGCTCATTTTTATAATTTATTAGATAATTTATGAATTTTATCAGAACATTAAAACCTTTCCAAAATTCTTGTTCATTTATTTATTGTTTTGAAAACATTATTTTCGAGAAAGGTTTTTTCTTTTTTTTTTGAAATATTTTCCTTTTTTTAAAATATATTTTTCAAAAAAAAAGATATCAGTGGCAGAGTTTTTTTATTTTTATTTATTTTTTTTATTTTTTATAAAAAATAATAAAATAAAAAATGGGTTAGAAATAAAATAAAATTAAAAAATAAAATAAAAATAGAAAAAAAAAACCTGCGATCGGGTCGAGTCAGGATGCGGGTGGGCACACGAGTCTTTGGATCGACATGCAGATCTTAAATGACCAAAACAACATCATGTTGAGGCAATATATAAGGCACCCTTCAGCATTTTTTTTCAAAAACCCCAGAGCCTCTCTTTCTCTAACCCCAAAATCATTTGTCTTCTCTCTAGAAAACCCACAGAAAAGTTTAATCAAAAATTGAAAATCCCGTCGATTTCTAAAAATTTTATCAAAAAATTCAATCGAAAATTGAAAAACCCTTTAGTTTCTGGAAAACCTGTCAGATTCCAAAAATCTTGCTGGAATTTCACTGAAAACTTTAACCTTCGTCAAAAAATTCAATGTTCTTCAGAAAACTTAAAAAAAACCCAAAAAATCCAAAAAAATCCAAAAAAAATTCTCAGATAGTTCTAAACCTTCCCCAAACCTTCTATGACCCTAAATTCCCCTCTAAAAACCTGAACTCACTCCCAGAACCATAAATCAACTTCGAAATTCCAATTCCCGAATCTTAGAAACCCCTACTGCCAAAATTTTCTCATAATTTCCCTAGCAATTTTCTCTCAATTCTCCTTGTGTTTCTATGTGTTCTTGTTTTGTAGAACTAGTCCAATTCATAGACAGTCTAGTGATCAATTCAAGAAACGAACAAAATTAATCCCAGGCTTGATTCCTGGGATTACATTCTGTCCGAGATTTTAGTTTCAAAATTTCAACACTCCAATTAATTTGATTTTGTGTTGACCTGTAAATTGTGATCCTGATCTCCATTCACGTGCAGATTGAGCAAAAAAGAAAATAAAAAATAAAATAAAAAATAACAATAATAATGGTAATAATAATAACAAAAGCATAATAATAATAATAATAATAATAATAATAATAATAATATTATTATTATTATTATTATTATTATTATTATTATTATTATTATTATTAAAAGGATCTAATTAGACTAATATGGGCCCAGTTGGGTCCGGACCAGAATGGGCCGGGATCAAAATAGGTGTCTACACTAGTCATGAGCCAAGCTAAAAATTTTAAGATATTTTTATTTTATTTATTTATTTAAAAATAAAAAATATTGTTTAAGTAAAATAATTTTTGAAAATAAAAAATAAAACCTTTTCAAAATAATGGAGGTTTTAAAATTTAAAAAAATAATTTTAAAAATAAAAATGAAAATTTACCAATATATTGGAAGGTTGTAAAATTTTAAAAATTGATCTTTTAACAAATAAGTTTTTTTAGAGAATAAAACCTTATCAATATATTATAAGGTTTGAAGTTCCAAAAATAAATTTTGAAAAGTAAAAAAATCAAGCATTACCAACGTATTGGATGGTCTTATGATTTTAAAGATTTAAAATAAAAATTTACCAACATATTAAAAATCTTATTAATAAAAAATATATGTTTTTGAAAAGAAATAGTTCTCTTAAATTTTACTAACATATTGAAAGATATTTTTAGATAAAAAATTGTATTAATGAAGGTATTTTTTGAAATGAAATATTAAAAATGATATTTTATCATATCTTAATTTTTTTATAAAAATTGGTTTTGAATCTTTGATAATGGAATTACTAAAAATGTTGCAAATAACAATTTGATGTAAATTCTTAGGTGAAAAATTATTTTTAAATTTTACTAGTGAGCTGAAAATTTTTTAAAAAAATCAATATTAAGATTCTAACAAAATTTACATTTTTCATTAATAAATTTTTTAAAAATATTAATAAATCTGACAACGGTGTTTCTTCTGATGTAACAAATAGTTTTTTTTTAAATACTCTTAATATGAGAAAATATTCTTAAATTTTTACTAACATATTAGAATAATTTAAGAATAATTTCCTATATTAAAATACTTGGTAAGATCTTGAAGATATTTCTTAAGATTTGCTATATTAAAATACTTGGTAATTTCCTATATTAAAATACTTGGTAACACAAAATCAATTGGTACTAATTTTGGATGTACGTTGTAGGGGTGCTATAATGTTCCCTACATGTAAATGTACTCTCGAACTTTTTTTATTTCATAGATTAAAATTTACCTTTTTAATAAACCCGAGTCAAGCTTGGGATTTTTTTTTTAAAAGGGGGACAGATTCAGTTAGATAACCAATCATACCTAAACAAAAAATATTTGTGGTAACTTATAAGTTTGTGTCTAATGATAAGTTTACAGACTTATACATTATGACAGTTTGGTAACTCTAATGGATATTGCCGAGAGTTTGACCAGTAATTCGTATTATTCAAGCCTAACTTAATAAAGTTAAGAATTTTCTTTAAATTTTTTAAATTTTATTTATTTTTAATCATGTAATATTCAGTCATTTATTTGCATTTCACAACATGAGCTTTTTACCCTGACTTCGTCTTTTATGAGAGAGTAAAATATCTATGCTTTCATGAGATTTTATGTCTCTATATGGACTGACGAAATACTCTAACTCAAATTGAATCATTTTCACTTGTAGCCAATGATAAGTGAGAATTGAGGGAATCTTACTAGTTTATCATGAAGAAGATGTGAGAAACAATTTGAGAATCTTTACATTGTGAATCCAACCCATATGCAGTAAAACATAAGAATCCAATATTAGGTTAGAGACATAGCTACTCATTGTTAGAATGTAACCCTAATTAGGACATATAAATGAACTTTTCTAGTTTCATTTGTATAAACTCTATCAAAGGTTGGAAATTTTTATGGTTATTAAGTCTTTATTTATTATTAAGAGTTATATGTTAGACTTTAATGTATGCATCATTAATATATGCATTCATCAATGCATCACAATGTGGCAAACATTAGTACATATATTCATTTATTCCTTTATACGTTGTTATGCATATGTTCATTTGTTTATACATCTTAATTTTTTATGTGTCAAGCACTAAATGCATGCATTCATTTGTGCATATAGGATTTTTAAACAAGTTAGGAGGCTATTGAAAACTTATTTGCATAAACACTTAGTATCATAAGCATACTAATTGTGGTATATAAGGTTTAAAGATAACTCGATCGTTCAAAAATTCGATCTATCCATTCACTATCAGTGTAATACTTGATCCTAAACCAACGCATGAAGCGAGAGAATGCCAACCACTTTAAGAAAATAGAAAAGACCCAAGAAAAGCTTAGAGGAGAACTAAACAAAATATTAAAGGCCTCAAATAAGCTGAATAGTCATGAGCTAAGCTAAAAATTTTAGGTATATTTTTGTTTTATTTATTTAAAAATAAAATATTTTTTAAGAAAAATAATTTTTAAAAATAAAAAATAAAACCTTACCAACATAATGGAAGGTTTTAAAATTTTAAAAAATAATTTTATAAATAAAAATAAAATTTTACCAACATATGAGAAGGTTGTAAAATTACAAAAATTGATCTTTTAAAAAATAAGTTTTTTTAGAAAAAAAAACCTTATCAATATATTATAAGGTTTGAAGTTACAAAAATAATTTTTGAAAAGTAAAAAAATCAAACCTTACCAACATAGTGGGATGATCTTGTGATTTTAAAGATTTAAAGTAGAATTTTATCAACATATTAAAAAATCTTATTGACAAAAAATATATATTTTTGAAAAGAAATAGTTTTCTTAAATCTTACTAATATATTTGAGGATATTTTTAGATAAAAAATTTTATCAATATACTGTAAGGTATTTCTTAAAATGAAATATTACATAATGATATTTTATAATATCTTAACTTTTTTTATAAAAATTGGTTTTGAATCTCTGATAATGAAATTACTAAGAACATTGCAAATAGCAATTTTTATGTAAATTCTTATGTGAAAAATTCTTTTTAAATTTTACCAATGTATTGAAAAATTTTTTAAAAATTCAATATCAAGATTCTCACAAAATTTACACTTTTTATAAATAAATTTTTTTAAAAAATATTAATGAATCAGACAATGAAGTTTCTTCTGGCATGACAAATAGTTTTCTTAAATACTCCTAATATAAGAAAATTATTTTTAAATTTTTACCAATATATTGGAATAATTTAAGAACAATTTCTGATATTAAACTACTTGGTAATATTTTCAAGATGTTTTTTAGGATTTAGATAATACAAAATCAACTGGTACTATCTTTTAGATATGCATTATAAAGGTACTATGACCTTCCTTATACGTAACCATACTCTCGAAGTTGCTAGTTATCATTAGGAGTTGTTTTAGGAACCAATGAACTTTATGGAGGTCTTTTATATGTTTATCTTATATTTATATTGCATTTCAATAAAATGGCATATGCATTTCATTACATATTCTTCTTTTTACCCATACTTTTATTTATATATATATATTCATATTTCACCCATTCTCATATTCCAAATAATGAATATTCAGACAATTGTGACAATAATTTGGGAGTTAATCTTGAAATTTTCATTCATGATATTGATGATTTGGACCCAGAGTGAACTAAAGTTGACATGTTTTCCTTTTCCATTAACAAGCAGAAATGGAGTAATTTTATGAAAATGTGATCCTTTATATCCACAAGCTTGCTTTCATTTAATATAGATTCTTTAAAGAAAGTATTCACATTTTAAATGATAAATGGTCATATTTCTTTTTATCTTCCACACAAATAAAATCATCCATTTACTACACTTATTGAATAACCTATTATGATTTCTTTGAAAAGAAACCCACCAAAAGATTACCCTCCATAATGGGAGGCAAATTTTGGAAAAAGATCTATTTACGAAAAAAGAAAAGGCAAAAATCATAAATGATTTTTAGGCAAAAAGGAAAACAAAAACTCTTGTGTGTGAATCATTCTTGGAAAAGAAATTTGAAAAGAAAAAGAATGAGATAGAAAGATGAAAAGTGAAAAGGAAAAAAAAAAATGAGAAATAGGGCAAAATGTCGAGATGCTAAGAAACAATCCTTTGGTTTGTAACTCTTTAAATACATTTTTAGCCTAGTTTATCCTATTTTTTTAAAATCCTTTACCATAGCCTACATTACATTCCTTAAAAGTTCATTTATCAAACATAAATGCTTGAATTTAAAATTGTATATTTAATTAAAGTATGCTTGGGTATAGTTTAAGGACTAAGAAAGTATGATATTTTCCTATATTTTAGAATTAAGTTGGAGTTTGATGAGAATGAAGCAAAAATAAAAAGAAAAAAGGCAAACAAAATGAAAAAGACATGACAAAAATGAAAATGAAAAAAAAAAAAGAGAAAAGAAAACTTAAATTGAAAATTCAAATAGGCGATTTAAGTAAAAAGAGACATCAATGCTGAAAACATAAAAAGACAACTTGTGGTTAAGAAGAGCAATATCATTTGATAATCTTGTTGCATAAGGGCAAGATGTGATTTAATCGCTCAAAAGGATTTAAAGTGTTGATGAAATGAGTTTTTGATAAAAAATTTTGGATTTATGTTAAAATTTGTATGCCTATTTATTATGTGAATGTTGTTATGCCATCTAAACACTTATCCTAATAATATACTTTAATATTGTTTATTAGCTTATTTATTTTTTACTAGATTTATTTTTGCATTGAATACCTGTTTCCTTCAATTTACCTTGTTCTTTACCATTTTTGATATCATAATAAATTACGATGAATTGCATTTTTTATGAAATTGAAATGTTGAGAAATAATTGATAAAATACAAGAAAAGTCGAAAGTGCCAGGGACAAAATGAAGATGAAGAGATGAAAAGAACTTATGAAAATGTAAATGTTCAAAATTTTCAAAAGAAAAAGTTTTTTGTAAAAAGTTCTGACTTGGTGATTAAATTTGACAAAAAACATTTGGTTTATGAAGTAGTTGAAAAAAATTATGAAGGTAACTAGTTTAGGAGATGGAAAAAAAACCCTTGAAAACCTTTTTACCATAATTATGGATGCATTCATTACATTTCATACACGGCATTCATTGTATACAAGAAGTTTTAACTTTGGATTCTAAAATTAAAATTAGTAACAAGTTGACAATTTTTCAAGAAAAGTAATCTCAAACTTGTCAATCCTCCATTGAGGAAAGTTTTCAAAATTGTAGACACCCTATTTAGTTATGGCCCAAACTAGTTGCGTTCAGACTTGCTTCAAGCCCAATTATTAAATTTGATAATATTATTTGAATTTTTTATTTTTTTTATTTTTATTTTTGTATTTATCCTTCATTTTCCTATTATATATCTTTATTATTTATCTTTTTTATTTTATTTTAATTTGTTTATTTATTTATTTATTTTCTTATCTTATTCTTACTTCTAATTATCTAATTGTCTAAAAAAAAAGAGAATTTTGAAATTAAAACAAGAAGTTTGGTGACAAGGTTAAGAGGAATAGAAAGAATCTGGATGATAATTTATGCTTTATTAAAGTTGGAATTAGGTTGAGACTTTTAAGGATAAATTTTGTTTTTTTTGTGATAATTTAGTGTTTCAAAATTTGAGTTTGAAGTGATAAAAAACTCTCTTAATTTTTCTTATAAATATTGCTACAAGCTACACAACAGGGCACATAACAATCACAGAGGAAAATTTAAAAGAAAAAAAAGTTTTAGATAGTTTAAGTTCAAATTTTAGACTTTTTCCAATTTTCAACGATTTTCTAGTGAGATTTTGATGACGATTCTCAGTTTCCCAAGCATTAATCTGATCTAACCCATACCATAGGTTTTGTCTTTTTTGTTTGTTTTTGTTTATTGTGTTTTAATTGGTTTATTTTATGTTATTTTTATCATATTTTACTTATGGTAGGAATTTTTAAGTAAAATTAATTAATAAAAATAAATAGAAGTAAATTAAAGGTAAAATGAAAATTTAACAAAATCTTGAAAAATAAATGGTAACTATCCAAAGATGAAATTCTTAAAAATTATAAAAGGATAATTTTCTAAGAGATTTCTAGTGAAAGATTTTTTTTCTAAGTTTGATCCAAATAGAGGAAAAATTTATATAAAACTTCAACAACAATTGGTATTTATTTTCAACGTAAAAATAATAATAATAAACTTTATAAAATTTTGGGAATGAATAGTAATTATCTAATAATGAGATTCTTAAAAATTACAAATGGTTAATTCTCTAAGAAATTTTTAGATAAGAAATTTTCTAAATTTAGCTTGAATTGTGAAATAATTTAGATGAAATTTCAACAAAAGTAATTACATTCATTTTCAAATTAAATCAAAGAATATAACTCATAATTTTTTTTAAGTATATGGAAATTATCTAAGGATGAAATCCTAGGAAAACCACAAATAATTGATTTTCTAAGAGTTTTCTAGGTGATGAATTTTCTAAATTCCGTCGAAATAGTGGAAGAATTTAGATAATATTTCAATAAAGATAACTTGTATTTATTTTCAATCTAAAAATTAAAAATGTAAATAAAAAAAACTCTGATGATGAAATTCTTAGTAATCGTAAATGAACGATTTTTAAAATATTTTTTAGTAAGAAAATATTTTTAAATTTGACTCAAATGGTGAAAAATTTATATATTTTTTCAATAAGTTAAGACTTAATAAAACAATTTATTTAATTCTTTTACGACGATGGAACATTTTCAAGAAAACAAATGAAATTCTTAAATACTGTTGAAATGAGAAAATATTTTTAAGAATTTTGCTAGATTAATGGAGAAAACTTAAAAGTAATTTTCAATATTTAACTATCAAAATTTAATAAAACTAAAAGATCATTTAAATTAAGATTTTTATGATAATTTAATATAAATTGGAACCGTCTTTTGGATGGACATGTAGGGGAGCTATAATCTTCTCTACATGTAACTGAACTTTTGAACTTAATTTGAAACGCAAATCAAAACCCATTTTTTTTAAGGACCCTTAGTCTAAGGACCTTTAGTCAAGCTTATAACTTTCTCAAAAATGAATAGATTCACCCAAAGGGCTAATCGCACTTAAATAAAAAAGATTGGTAGGGACTCTTTAGGTTGTGTCTAACAATAGGTTCACAGACCTATACATTATTACAAAATATAAGATTTTAATCATCGATTGAGGAAATGATGATACTTCAATCCTTGATTAGGAAGAATTTTTCATATATATGATCTTAACTTTCAGATGATAGAAATATTTCAAAATAAAGCTTTCAAAAAGTCATTTACCTTTGTCTAGAGGAGCATAATTTAAAAGATGAAATTGATTTGTATAACCTTCGAGTTTACTCTTTAAGATCTCTGGATATGATTTGTAAGACCTCTTATCATAATATGTAAAACCTTCGATTATTATTTTCAAGATCTTGTGATTACATGTTTCGACTTAATCTCATGGTAAATCACATCATTTTTTACCTTAGTTCAATCCTATCGCTTTTATTTTCTATCTTGGCTCAGTTCGTTCATTTTCATTTTCGACCATGATTTAGTCTAATCACTTTTATTTTCAACATTGGTTTTATCATTTTCGACCTTGATTCAATTTAGTTACCTTCATTTTTTACTTTGACTTAGTCCAACTTATTTTACTTTCAAACTTTGGCTCAAATCAAGTCATCTCACTTTCAGAATTAAGCTCAGTCTAAGTTATTTCATTTTTAGACTTGCATTCAATCCAAATTGTCTCATTTTCAAACTTTGGTTCAGTCTAAGCCATCTCATTTTCAAACTTCAGCTAAATCCAAGTTATGTCATTTATTTTTTAACTTCGATTCAATTCAAGTCATTCTTTTAAATTTTAGCTCTGTCTAAATTATTTTATTTTGAACTTTGGCTTAGTCTAAATAATTTCATTTTTCGAACCCAAACGTAATAAATGTTTGTCTTTGCAAAATTTTTATTATACAAAAATTTTATAAAAAAGAGTAACTATAGATATTTTATTTGTCTAAACCAACTGACTCAATCTAGTTTCAAGCCCGAATGCCCAATCTTTGTTTATTTTATTTCATATTTTGTTATTTATATTTATATTTATTTATATTTATAATTTTATGATATATTTTTCATAAATCAGAATATACAAAAAGCGAGAGGCCATAGTGCAATTTTATTTATGAATAAACTATGAAACTTTTTTGGAAGCAGGTTATCTATCTATAACCAAATTGGTCATGCTTATAGCGCGTTTTGTGAATGACATACAAATTTATTTGTAAACATACCATTTAATTCAAAATATTTTAAAATTTGAAATTTATTTTTTGTCCATTAATAAATTCACATTTTTATTTGGATTTTCATCTGTCCCTTGGGTCACACGATTTATTCCATTTGTTTTCCATTTTGTTTTACTTTATTTATTAAGAAAAAAGAAAAGAAAAGAAAGGTTAACAGAAAAAAAATTGAAAAAAAAAATTCAGATGAAGGTTACTGAATTTGAAAGTTACAAGTTCGCTCAAGGTTGGATTTAGATAATAGATAAAATTTTCAGATAGTACAAAATTTATAATTTTTTTCTCCATTTACATTCAGTTCTTTTATATATAATTATTATAGTATAATTAATTAATTATAATTTATTATTGTATAATATCCATTAAAAAATTACGTGGAATTTATATTTTTAAGTGGTGAATTTTTATATAATTTTTTATTATAATTAATTAATTGTAATATTTTAATAAAGAGAATTATAGATAAATTTATAGCAGCAGAATGTTGTCGGTTTCCGGTTAGTATTGTGGTGGTTGAAATTTTGCTATTCGGTTCTAGATTTAGGCTATTTTAGTTTGATTTCAAGAAAGCTGATTAGGTGTTGAGATTCAGGGGGAAGCCAAGTATAATTTTCAACCAAAAATTTTGGCAAGACAGGTTTACTTTTTTTTTTTTTTTATTTGAGTGTTTGGGTTCACTAAAGAACAGAGGGAAAAAAAGGCAACAATTATACACAAACAATTCGAGAGGCGAGAAAGAGGAGAAGAAGAAACTGGAGAGGGAATCACGAGTGGCGGCTAAAGATTGAGAATGGTGACTGTGTTTTATAAACAAAGTAGCCTTTGGTATAGAGAGAGTGAGAGGCGAGAAAGAGGAGAAGAAAAAACTGGAGAGCGAAAGTCTGGCATTTGACCTGATTGAGACTAGGGCTAGGTCCATCCCACAATTTGCTTAGGCCCAAGCATTGAGTTAATCAAGTCCAATATTCATCCCATATAGATTCAAGTTGGTATTTTTCTTTCCTTTTTTATTTGTGTTTCACTTATTCTTTTTTCATTTATTTGTTCTGTTTTATTCATTAATTTATGGAAATTTTGTAAGTATTGGATACAATAACGTAAAATTTAGAAAAAGGAATTTCATAGAATAATTTTGTAAATTAAATTTTTATATAACTTGAATATATAATTCATAAAATTTTTTTTTTTAAATCCAACTTTCTTATTTCCTTTTTTTCTTCATGGAAGCTAAAATCACAAAAAATTGCGTAGGAAAATAGAAGACGGAAAAATGATGTATCACTTTATATGAAAGAAAACCCCGGAGACAGACATTGATGATTCGATTGCCTTCGTTAGAGACTTAATTGACAAAAAGAGGAAAGAGTTGCTCAAACATGCTCTGATTGATGGATTCAGTGATTTGCCTATAGCATCTAGGCGTCTTCACTTAACATGCATCAAGGTATTTCAGATGTTCTACAACAAATATGATTCCAACCCAGAGATGCTTCATCAAGACATCCAGAAGGCAATCTATATTCCTTTATATGTTGGGGCATCGAAGCCATCGATGCCCCTTCCTTATGACTCTGGATCAAAGAAGGAATTTGCAGCAATAAATTCTCTACTTTGTTCATCCTTTCAAATATCAGAGCAAGAGAATTATGGGATACAAAGCGTTTGTGCCCATTTCAAGGCGTGAATATGCTAATTTGTTTCTTTCGCCTAAATCAGTTCTACTTGGTCAACATGTCCTTTCCATACTGCAGTCTAAAAGTCTGTTAACCAATTGAATTGGAAAGATAAACTTTGAGCCAAATTGCAATATAGTTATAATATGTGGGTGCTATTATCGTAGACTACTCAAAGCAAAAGACCAATTGTATACATCAACCTTGTTGTCATCTTTTATTTGCTAGTCCAAGCATTGAATGAACATCTTGACTGCTTTGTGGAATAAGCCAGCTGGAAGAAAATATGCAGTGGTTTGACTGGGCAAACCAGCTCAATCGGACAAAAGAAACCCATCACATACACAAAAAAAGATGGTAATTTGACAGCAATTCCTTTTCAGTTTTTATGAGATAAGCACCATCTAGGACAAATAGGGACACCTTATTATTAATTAATCAGCAAAAAAAAAAAAAAAAAGAAATGCCTTGTAACTGGTCGCACAAAAATCAGAAATAGGAATTCCTCTCCATCTGCCTTATTATGTATGGTAGTCTAGCTCATTTCCTATGCATAAAGCTGAAAGGAATATTTTAGTTGGTGAAGACACACCTAGAACTTGTTATTTTTCTACTGTTACTGTTTTCTGATACCTACAGAGTACTAATTAAGACCCAAATCTTCTAACTCTCTATCGGGAGGAAGATGGGGATTCCCCAAGGAGAAAAGCTGAGAAGAAAGCAAGTGAACTGCTTGGTTTGAAGCAGGGCACTGCATGGCCAGCTCCTCTAAATGTTGCAAAGGTAAGTCCTTTGTACTCTTGAAACCAACCGCTGACCTGACCAAATGAATGGCAAAACTTGAAGTTAGTAAAAGATGTATGCTTGTGCTATGCATTGTTCACGACCAAAATGCAGGATCTCGGTTTTATAAAGATGTTAAGACTTCGAATCTTCCATACATAACCCACAAGATTTAAATGCAAAACTTGATAGAGGGATAGAGAGAGCTTTTTAAATGAGAAACAACAATCATGTACAATAAGCAAATCATATAATTTAGACATTCTTACTCACCATTCTAAAATGTTTAAGTAGACCCTTAAAGTATTAGTATTAATCAACTAAAACCATCACATGGTAGGGCTTGACTAATCAGTTCTTTAGGACAAGATGGCATGATTTCGAGACATAATTAGAGCTGAGAGTTTTTGTCAGTTAAGCTCATAATTCCAAGGTTCAGAACTTCAGATACATTGCTGAATGAACCACAATAAAGAAATCATGGCATTTCAGCTCCCGTTTGAAAAGAGAAGGGAGTTGTTCTTTATCTCTTTTTTTTTTTTTTTTCCAATGACAAATGCAAAAGAAATAGAGTAATGGTACGATCACACTACTAATACGCCCCCCCCCCCTTTACCTTCCTATCTCTCTGTCTCAGAGAAATACTAAGGGGAAGGAGCTTTTGCAGTGGAGAAATATATTAAAATGTTTTTAGTAAGTTTAAGTTGTAAGGTTAATAGAATCAGATTGAAAATAAAATATTAATCAGAGTCATTAATAGTGAAACAAGTTAAACCATGTGTTTTTATTTTCATCTTGACTGTCATCATCAATACCTGTTTGTCATGATACCATGGTCTCCATGCCTTAGTGATGGGCAATCCCAAAGCACTTATGCTGTATCGCGTTGACAGAACAGGAACTCTTCCATCCGTGTCTCCACTATACCACTCAGAAGCTATTACCATGAGACAGAAAAACAATCGACTACAATATCTAGAAAACTGTTTGAAGCATGTGACTTACCTGTAGACCCAAATTCTAACTCCTGCTGCAATAAGCTTTTTGTATATGGGAAGTACCGACGGCTTTGAATCTGACCAATCATCAAATATCTTTTGACTGCGTCATACAAGGGAATGGCAATGTTCAGTTGGCATTAGAAAACCTCAATCCTAATATGCTTCTTCTCATCATTACAGGCTTATAAGAATGATGGTTGAAGAAAGAATTATAAGGAATCATATATAACAAGATATCAACAAGACATTACTTGCAGATGCTCCAGTTCCTGAGATGATAACCATCACTAACGTGGAGAGCTTTTTGAACATCCAGTCTATTGTAGAAAGCTTTTGCATAATCATCAAGGCAGGGATCAAAGCCACCCAAAATCCTTGGCATCTGGTAAGGAAAATCCATGAAACCACCGTATCATAACTTTGCCACACAAGTTAATGGAAGTACTATAACATGGAATGAAGGAAATCCTACACCCCCCCCCCCCAAAAAAAAAAAAAGAAAGAAAGAGGACAAGAATTAAGTCATGAGAAATTCCTCTGACAATGATATTGTATTATAGGTCAATGTAAGTTACAGAAATGAAACATGTGATCACCATGTTGGATGTTCGCTTCATCATGACTTGCAATATTGATTTGGTATTTGAACCAGCACTATCACCAATACACACAGGGGTGTATAGGCTGTAGATATCAATCTTCTTATACTGTTTGAGTACTTCATCTACAGCTTGACTACAATCTTCATTGCTCCATGTATCATTGCTTTTAAAATCACAGCTTTCACTGATTATTTTGTGAGTTTCATCAGATACCACAGCATGGCTCCAAGCATAATCCGTCATACCTCTCCAGTCCTCAGCATCATATGTTTCAGGATTTCCCAACTGTTGACAAGAAAATTTCAGCACGTCAACCAAGCATGCAATGGTCTAGCAGAAAAAACAGGACCAGGTTTACTATCACGCGTTTACAAATAGCCTAAATAATTTATTTTTTATAATTCACAAATGATCATACCAAAATACCCTTGAGCTCAATATGAAGTGAAGGATCCTTGTTGTTGTCATAAATGAGCTCAGCCAACTCTGGCACATATTTTCCTGTGAAAAACAAGTCATCAATTGAGAATCACTCCGTCGAGATAAAGACAAAATAAATTATTAAAGAGGAATACCTGCATAGCTTTCTCCAGCAATATAAAAGGTCCGTGTTCTGTATGATGGAAACTTCAGGAACCAGTTATGCAGAAAAGAATAAGCATCATTTGCTGGTGTCCGTGGTAGAAAAAAACACTAATTAGTTACAAGAATAATTTTATGATAATCTGATAATGATCAGAAGCTCCTATAATAGAATTTTTACGTAGAAGCTACACATTTTTTTTAAAAAAAATTTGAATGAAATCCCATCTTTGACAGTGGTATGACAGAAATTAGGTCATATTTTAGCCACAATTTACCAATAGTATTGGACAGACTACTTGTCTAAAAAAAATAATTTAATTGGCAATACCATGTTAAGATACAGTCGCAGCAATTTACAAGTGTAATTTTGTGTTAAACTCACCGGTAAACTCATCTCCTAGATTATCATAATCAGTGGAAGTATTAGAGTACGAAAATCCAACTCCAATAGGAGATTCCAGGAATAACATATTGGCTTCTGCATCACCGAAGACATTAAAAAATTCTTAGTAATGGTATTGGAATATGGAGAGAGCAACATACAGAGGTTGAAAAGAGCAACCATAAAAGTATATTGATTTTATGTGATGCAATAACAGATATTTTAATAATGATAACAATGATGACGTCCTTGACAAGAACAATGAACAACCAAGATGAATAGATAAGAAGAACATACTTGCAACTTACATATGCAAGTTGCTAGAAAACTACAAATTCCGAACTTTATACCTTTATTCCATGAGAAGTTGTTAAATTTAATTCCACGCCCACCAGTGTCCACTATGAATGGACCAATCTCTTGCGTTGCTCCATATCCCACAGAAGAGCACCCAGGACCTGAAACATAAAGAACTTGTCAGCTTATTAGAGAACATAGAAAAAAAAAACATATTGAATTGTGGAATGAGGCTTATTTCCACAAGTGTAAATGAAAAAAAGAGCAATGACCTCCTCTAAGAGAGGACATGTGACAATGATCATGTATCATATACCCTAGGATATTATAGCAATTATTTTATATATATGGCCCGTGGTCTGTCTAACAACCAGGCAACACTTGAAATGAAGGAATCTGTGATAGCTTTCTCTTTTTCTCTCTTTATGCGATATGTGCGAATAAAAGGATGTAAAGATAGAAATGTATAGGGAGAGATCTTTTGGTCAAAAGATTGGAATCTGAAAAGGCCTGGGGTAGGTTTTAAAAACTATGTAACCTTTGATAACAAATGTATTTCGAACACCAGGATCAAATTTGTTTTGGCCAGCATCTTCCATTAATACAATCTACCCGGAGGTGAACAAGACTGCGGATGTAGAACAAGATGCAATAGCTCAAGATCAAATTTGATCACTTTCCAGATAATTTAATCCATTATTCTTACCTCCATTAAGCCACAGCACCAGTGGTTTTTCATCAGGGTTAGACATAGCCTCATAGAACCAATAAAAAAGTGCTCTTCCATTCTTTTCATTCACAGTAACATAGCCAGCATAATGGCGGAAGTCTACTGATGGCTGGCCAGGCAAGTTGGTAACGGGGTCATCATTCCCCAGGGAACTTATTCCCTTCCTGTTATACCTTCGCCAATGTCTATCACCAGTGATAGGATGCACTGATGATATAGTTGAAACAAAAGCCAAAGTAAGGAAAGCTACCCCTTTCAGTCCCAAATCCATGTTGATACAGACAAACAAGTCAGACTGATTTCAACAGAAGGATTGATGATTACCAAGAAAGATCACATATCTATTTATAATGCCTCGATATAGGGACAATTAACAAAAGTGCCAAGATACAGAAGAAAATGTCCTACGTGGCATCGAAATTTTTATATGATTGGCTACTTTATGGCAATCTGACATGGTTTTTAGACAGTTTCTAGAGTGTTCAAGGGACAGTGGAATCTCTGTGTTGGATCGGTGAATCATGGTAATATGAACTACGTCGATCATTATCCCCAATAATTTGTGCCAAACACATTCCACATGATCTTCTTATTTGTCAAAGCAACGATGACTATCAGTTCTAAGAAAATTTTCGATTCTGATTAAGATATACTTGATTTTCAAAAGTATATGGTCACTCATTGCAATAGTGCTATTGATCCATGATTCAACGAAACGAGACTAAATATACAGTCAACATTTGGTGACCATCATGTATACAAAATTTCTTGTCATGAAGTGAAAAGCAAAGCTCAGTTTGGGGGATATGATTTCTGGCTTAATTGTGATCAAGAATATTTGACTAACTACAGATAAATAAGGGAACATATATTAAAATAGAAATAAAGATAAACAAGGAAAGACATTAAAAGAGAAAATATGGACAGGGAAAGGTGATAAGATTTATTTTTATCAATATGGAATGATTTTCCAAGCAATTAAGAGAGTCAAAGTTGCCATTTATATTTTTCTTTTTTGAAGATTTATTCTTAATTAAGAAAACATTTTAAACGATAGCAAAGATCGGATACATTGTAACGTGCTTGTTTATATCATGGTTAACTTCCATTTTTTTTATGTTATCCACCAATTATTTAATCAAGTTGTGATTTCCGATATATAGCATCAAATTTATCTTTCACTTCATCAGTTTATTGGAACAAATGATCCTAAAACAAGTAGGAAAGGGCCTTTAGCAGATTTAAGGTTAACAAAATATTGGTTTTTAGTAGAAAAGCATATAAATATGGTAATTCATAAATCTATCTTCATTCAGTTAAAGTCTCCATGGTTATTGAGAAAAAGATAAAGCAAATTTTTTTTTTATTGAACCTCTAGATTCTTTTACACTTCTGTCGACAATAATGTTCAAAATGATGGGAGCTCAACTGTGTAAACTTTGAACATAAAAGTTTGACTGGGAAAGGTTATCCAGAAATTTGTTCATTTTGCCATGTTTGTCAATGTTTTTTTTTTGTTTTTAGAAAAAGTGTTTGAATCTAGAATTGACCTACATTAGTGAAACTGTATGTATTAAATAATTAGGCCCCTTTGTTTCATGAACAGATAAATAACTGATAATAAATGATCATTTTGGTAAGCTATGTGGAGAAATGCGACCAATAGATTCAAAAATATCACCTGACACTACGTACCTGGTGATCCATCTTTCTTTCATCTCAAACCAATCGAAAAGATGAAGAAAATCAGTTATGTTTCCACTACAACGCTCAATGAGGGAATGACTGACCAAAAGAGCCAAGACCAACCAAGGGACAATTGTTAACATATAACGCACTTACGGATTCTTAACTGTGGTGCTGAATTAGTTAGCTTCTTTGACAAATAAAAAGATAATTAATTATAAAAGAATGAAGTAACAGATGGATTTTTTTTCAATTCTGCGTATGCAACAGATAAATCAAGTCTAATTGCGCTTTGGATTGATCCTGTATTAAAGAGATACTAGTTAAGGTATTTATTTGTATATCGACCTGTCTGATTGTCCTAAAACTGCATTGCAAGTACTAACAAGTCACAACAACCTAATTGGAGTGCCCTGAATGCAATGTACTATCTGCCCAGTGTTAGTTAAATCATTTAAAGGTCGGAGAGACTGTTCCAAAGTCTACAATGGTCCACTTCTATGATTATACGAAGACTAAAACATCACATGGCAGTATCTTCATAAGAATTGACTGGCTTATTGCCAGTGAATTATCTTATCAAAAAGTAGCCAGTATATATGAAAAGACATTGTGGCATATATTCGGAACTAGTGGTTCTTCTTAAATACAGAAAAAAGCTAACTGTTTCTAAGAATCTCATCATCACAAAGTTGAAAGATGGAATTTTGTGGCGAACCTTGTGCATCGTGACCCTTGAATCTGATGAACTCCAGGTGGTGAAAGGTATGAAAGGAACATCAATTAGGTTGTTGAGCAATGACCTGGATCCTAACTTTATTTCGTTGAATAATGAGATGGAAGACATCTCATAGATATTCAGTGAATGATTTATTCATGTTATTACTTCATTTTCTATTTGATGTACATTTATCAGAGGCTAACTGACCATATATATCATCATCACAAGCATCAAAGATATTCCTAAATAAAGTTTACCTCAAGAGTTTTTGCACTCTTTCTGAAAGCATTAATGAAGATAAACAAATATAGCCTTTAGCATTGTAATGCTGATCAATCCCATTGTAATATGACAAATACTCTCTTTAGCTAGTTAATAAATATGAGAAAAATTAGTGTACATTCTTCTGCTTCACTTATTTTAATGATTATATGTAAAACACAGCTAAATATCCATCCAACATATGCATCATTCTGTTTTTGCACAAAGAAATGGCACCCAAAAAGCAAACTGCCACTTGTAATTCTGACTCATATGCTGCAACCTAACTTTTTTTGGCCTCCAAATGGATGGCCACCTAATCCCTTTATTTAATTCTTATTTTCATTCTCTTTGGTATTGAGCCACTGCCACTAATCAGAAATGAGGACAATGTCAAGAAAGAAAAGTGCAGATCTATGCTTAAGCTCATTATAGAAAACATATTATTTTATCTAATTTATGTGTGTGTATCATGCATAAGCGCAAACATTTATATGATGCTCCACACAGTTATCTGGCAAAAAAATCTGACCAATGAGGAAACAAATTAGCAGACATGAAAAATCAGTGTATCGTTTTTCACTGGAGATAAACATCTGAACTACAATAAGCTCGAGGTCTTTCTTTTTTTTTTATTTAATCTTTTGTACTTTAGCGGTTTTGGGATAATCAAGTCAATGGGCTGAGCAAGTTGAGATAAAACGCACTAACAAATTAAGAGGCAAAGTGCATATGCTTTGGCGCAACTTTTAAAGCAACTTCTCTACTACAAAATGTTGAAGTTGGGAAAATCAAGTTTGACAAGTCAATCTTTGGCTCCTGTAAAAACTAACCAGGGACTAAAAGCTAAAACTCAAAGGGGAGCTTCTGAAAAGAGCTGAAATGAGAAGCTGATAATCACCTTTAATAAAGTTTTAAAATGAGCAAAATATTATAAATTATTTCAAATAATCTCAATCTGACGGAACCTTTTAAAAGCTCCACTTCAGTACTACTCTTTACTCCAGCTCTAGCCCAAGTCAAATGTGTTCTACAGGATTAATATCAAGTTTGCAAAGTGAAGTAGCCAACCTACTCAAATTCATGAGCCCTGCAGAACGGGAGAGTAGGAGAGGAATCGCATCCACATTTTTATTTATATCTACATTCTCAAGATTCAGAAGATAATACAAAAGCATAACTGATAGCTAATCAGTCATACTCTTTTCATGTTTATGTATTTTGAAATTTGGTTATCAATGAGAATAATCAGCTAATGCCTCTTAAACATACAATAATTTTATTTTGCTATTGTTTCTAGCATCTAGTTTACTGTCATAATTCCCAATCAGTATTGTTGTCGGTAAGATAAAATTTCTAAATACTTCCCTCAACAGTCAACATCCCATATTGAAAAAGTCATGCATCCAGAAAGTTCATCTAAAATGTATATTATACCAAGAACCTTGAGAAAGATTGCAGAAGGTTGTTCATTCTAAGTAAAACCAAGTTTGAAGCGTTTCTTCTATCATCTAAAAGACAAATGCAGCCAGAAATTAGAAGAGTAAACATGCTTTGGTACTTTTTCAATGATAAATCAATTAAAATGCACTTTGAATAGAGCAGTACATAGCAAAACCTCCTCTTCATGCCTAAATGGTAAAACTGTGCCAAAAAAATACTCTCAACAAATTAGCATATAAAAGATATGTATGACATTTTCTTTGTTTTCTTATGATAAACTCAATAAAGAGGTAATTTCCGCCTTTCTAGCTTTGAAGGTAAATAAATAGGCTTGCTTTTCTTTATCTGATCACCACCACCTTCCTATTTTTAAATTTCAAGCAGCAGAACCAGCACCCATTTGCCCAACACTGCTGCGTTATTCCTTTTCCACATGATGCAAATATACTAAATTACTAACAGTTTCTCACTTAAGGACAAAGATTTTATGATTCTATTATGTAGAAAAAGTGCTTAAGCCATTCATATAAAGTATTTTTTTACCTATGTTCCAGGGTGTACATATACAAGAGCCTACAAATGGTGGACGACATTGAAAATCAATGGTTTTCTGACTATTCCGACGCATGAGAAGACACGTTTGGCATGTGGAATATGTTACGTATAAAATTCCAATTGAACGAAAATCGTATTCTGATAAGCCTCATCTTGAATCATTCTCTCAAATAACATCTTTAGAACAGCTATTGTGTAATTGATAATATTTTTATTCTTTAGACACAATTGTATGACCATAAAGTTGATGCAAAAGGGACAATTTTCTTTATCTGTTCTCATTTTAGTGGGCACGAGCATTATCGATTTCATGATGACCTAAGAACTTCAGTGTACTTAGTGAGAAGCAGATTAGATTTGTGGCAAGCTGCTGTGTACAATGCATTGACAACCAGATGATAAGAGTACATTATCTTGAAATGAGTTTTTGGATGAACTTATCCCATAACTGTTTGAAAGGTATCTGAATTACTTTGTAAATGTTGACTGTTTGAAATGCTTCTCATCAATGTAACAGCATAATCATTTATTAAATTGAATCAAGCAGACTGAATCTAATTTGCTTCAATAATCAAATTATATGCTACATTTCCTAGAAACCTTTTTTGGCTTGCATAGGCCCCCATTCTTGACCTAGTTCAATTGACCATCTTCTGCATTTATCATTAAAAATTTTAAATGTTACTGGGGGGCCAATACATTAGCCCAATACCTATCTCTGATCTAGGAATATAAATTTCTTTTGTATTTCTCCTTTGTGCTTTTAAAGGTTTCTACTACCACTAACAAAAGAATAGAACTTTTGCAACGCTTATTTGACCTACCTAACATGGGAAGCAATTGTGGATAAACCAAAAGCTCACGGAATCCTTACAAGCTAGCTTTTGGCAATGTTCCTTGAGCATCCAGCCAAGAAAGTGAAAGTGTTGTTATGAAATTACTCAAATCTTTTATAGACTGCAATTACAGCCTAACAGGACCATAGCAAACTAAGGAAGTTATAAGAGTTTTCACTTTCGGTGTTACACTTTTTGTTTAACTACCTTCTCCATTTCCGTTTCTCTGTTTCCAGCTAACCCAACAAACAGAACAGTCAAAATGAAAAAACCTACTTAACCATTTTGTCTTCCTAGGACTGGCCTTGGTTGATTTTTTTTTGCAAAGATAATAATTTGAGAAAAAATTTTAATTTGTAAGACATGTTTTTTGGATGTTTGGGTTTTGAAGCTTTAGTTATAGAGATGCATTGCCTTAGGGCCACTGGCCATATTGAGCTTCTTAGAGGGCATGTTTTCACTATCTCTGATCCTGTTGGATATGAACATTCAAAATTATGTCTTCACTTCTTGTTTGCTTTCACACAACAAATAAATTGGATATATAAATGCCCTGTGAAGTATCTAAATTCATCATGCAATTATCCACTAACATGGAGCTAATTGATACTAAATTATCATTAAGGTCGAGTACTCTCACCATGAAGTTTAACACCAAATTATACCCCAATAAGTTCAACTGCATAACTGCAAGGAATATATCAAAGAAACTACAAATAGAACTAAACTATTTAAATACTTAACAGTCCAGCATCCCCTTGGTCAACTGTCCAAAAAATGAAATATTCAACAGTTTCTTACCACTCCTATGACAAAGAGAGTGAGAATCATTATAACTTTGTGCACAGGACTTGTCCTACTGGATGCTCATAAAGAGTACCGGTAACTAGATGAAATGTAGCAATGTTTTTTAAAAAAGGACAAAATGCAAGAGAAGCAAAATGAAAACTTACCAAAATCAAGAACATCATGAAGTGAAGAGAAAGAAGGAACGGCCAAGGAATGTTGACTAAAGTCATACTATCAAACTATATTTACATACTTCCTTTTCTAGGTTAATTCTTTGACAAGTTTAAGCAACTAAATAGAAGTTGAATCACCTACCAACTTTTTTTTTGTTGGTTTTTTGTTTAACTTTCCCTTTGGGGTTTATGTTGAAACTGCCTTCCCTAAGAAACAGAATCTTTTCTAACTGTATCATTTGAGCCAGTAGCAGATATCTAATTAACACCAACCCCACTAAGCTATATGTTTAGATATCCTAGCTTGAGTGCCTCATTTAATAAATTAAGCCAATCAAATGCAATTATTATCGAAGCCTATGAGACCACTGGATAATCTACACTGGTGAGTGTGATCTGCATAGAGATCCTTGGTTCCAGCATTAATGCTCTCCTCTTTAAGGGAAAGAAAACTAATCCACTAAGTGTAGTAGAAAGACTAAAAGAAGAGCTAGACGTCGAGGGTAGATCGATGGGTACATTTTCAAGGTCAAGGAAGGTTTGTTCTATCATGTTATAACTTCGAAGGACCAAGAAGGCTAATTAATACAATCAGAACCCCAAAGTCCAATGTTCAAGGTCCCCCACTCCCCCCTCTGATCTACAAACAATAATCATCAACTAGGCAAAAGCAAGATGCATTAAATTTTTAGGGTCGGGGGAGGTTGATGCATGATCCAGTTTTAGTATGGTATAAAATTCATGGGCATAAAAAGCACTTCAATCCAGCGCCAGCATATGGCATATAAGTAGGACGAAAACTTTTTCAAGGTTACACATTTGCTTTTCTAGCCATCAGGAAAGGTTACTTGCAACATGTAATCAAATGCCAATAATTCCTACCAATTATATTAAAGTTAGCGTTCTTAAAATGCAAAACAATAAGACGAGTGCTAATGGAACATTATTACTTGTGCAGAAAGAAAGCAGAGCCTTATAACGAAACGAAAAAAAAAATGAAGGAAATGACCAACTGACCAAAACTCCAAAACGAACAGAAGCAGCGAGCAAGACCCGAAATCAACAGAGAACAAGCCCGAGTCTTCTAGCCCAACTCAACCAACACCACAGCCCAATACAAGAGTCAGCCTCACCAAATCCAAATCCAGTAACCATTAAAAAGCAAACCACAAAGTCTCTACCAATCAAATAGCAGACCCCCCAAAATTTGATCATTCTCTCTTCCTCTCAGAAAATGATGGAAAAAGAAGAAAATGTTAACTATTGGGGAAGCTTCTCAGAGGAAGAGTACTACAAGCAGCAAGGAATCAAGGGATCAAAATCATTCTACACCTCACCAAGAGGCCTCTCTCTCTTCACAAGATCATGGCTTCCCATCTCTGGGAGTGCACGTGGCATCATCTTTGGAATCCACGGGTATGGCAATGACATGAGTTGGACTTTCCAGTCCACAACAATCTTCCTTGCTCAGAAAGGTTTTGCTTGCTTTGGTCTTGACCTTGAAGGCCATGGTAGATCTCAAGGCCTAAAATGTTATGTCCCAAATGTTGATTTAGTTGTACAAGATTGTCTCTCTTACTTCAATCTCATCAAGCAAGATCCTAACTTTGATGGGTTACCTTGTTTTCTTTATGGAGAATCAATGGGTGGTGCTATTTCTTTGTTGGTTCATTTTGCTGATCCAAATGGGTTCCAAGGAGCAGTTTTGGTAGCACCCATGTGCAAAATCTCAGATAAGGTAAGACCCAGATGGCCATTTCCTCAATTTCTCACCTTTATCTCAAAATTCATGCCCACTTTACCAATTGTACCAACTAAAGATCTTTTACACAAATCAGTCAAAGTAGAAGAAAAGAAGATTGTAGGAAACAAGAATCCTTTAAGATACAGGGGAAAGCCAAGATTGGGAACGGTTGTTGAACTCCTGAGGGTAACTGAGTATTTGAGTCAAAAACTATGTGATGTGAGTATCCCATTCCTTGTAGTACATGGCAGCGCAGATGTTGTTACGGATCCTGAAGTGAGTAGGACTTTGTACAAGGAAGCATCAAGCCAAGACAAGACGATAAGGATCTATGAAGGAATGTGGCATTCGTTGTTGTTTGGTGAACCTGATGACAACATCGAAATTGTTCGTAGTGATATTTTGTCTTGGTTGAATGATAGATGTAACACAATTTCTGTCTGAATGGGTTTAAATTATGCTGTATGATTTAAAGCACATTAATAAAAAAAAAATTTTAAAATCATGATCCAGGGTTTGATTTACTTGTTTATGATTGAGGATTGGAAATTCAATATACAGAATATTTGGACTTGAGAATTGGGACGGCAATTTTGGAAGGAAAAATCAGATTCAACGAGGGTCACCTGATTTCAAGTCCATTCATATGTTTCCTGTGCCGTTTTAACGATGTCATTTACGTCGTTTTAGATATTCTTTGTGGCTCAAGTGTGCAGCAAACAAAGCCCTTTTATTGAGGGCAGGCAAAGAAACACGATACCAAAGAAAAAATGTGTCGCATTTGTGTAGCGATTGATTCCTTACGTTTCTAATCCGTCTGGTGACTGCCAGTTAGGCTTTGGACTGGTCTCTATTTATTGTTCTCATTTGCGCATGGAATGAATCAACAAGCAGTTCAAATTTAATACTCCGTTCACTCTTCGCTCTGAGAAACACCAATACACATAAAAGTAGAAGGTTCCAATTAGCCTTGAAATTAATGAATGAATACACTACAGGGAAATAGTATACTCAAAATTACCGATGAAGCTACAAACTTTCAATTTCTGTATCTTTGGAAGAGAAAAGAATAAGAAAACAAAAATTGGAGACCTATCATTTACAACTCTAACTAACAGAATCACTCGTTCAACTCTATTATGTTACGTGTTATGGCGCAATTGCCTTAAACCCTATACAATGTCACAGGTGATTAGAGGTTGAGAACTATCAATGGCCAGATAAAAAACCAATAAAGAAAAATAACTTTCCTTTTGTGACCAAGAGTAAGGGGATCATGAGGATTCTTTCGTGACTATTCACAGAGTGTCTCAGTAGAGCCTTACTCGCTCTCATGTCCAAAAGAACCTACAATCGGTATTTGGGTTAGCAAAATGGCATCCGCTAGGCCGGGAACATGGATCAGGAAATGGTTCTAAACGAAGAAGCTGGGATCCAATCATTCCACCACCAACAAGATGCACCGACCTTGGCATGCAAGTCTAGCACTACCAATTTAAGAATGCAAATCTACCATTGTTATCTTAAAAGTGAAATGTCATGCCATAAACAAGTACTCCAAGTCTTCTACTGTGAGCCGCGTCTGACGACCACCAGTTTCATCTTCCCCAAACGCGGATGCAACCATCTCCCTCTTCTTTTGCTGTTAATTTAAAAAGTAAAAACAAAGTTAAATTAAAATTCAAGGATAAACAAAAAAAAAAGCAAATATTTATTGCATGAGCTAATATTTCAGGCTAAACAATTAAAGTTCTGGGTCTGGGTGAAAGTAAGCACAGAATTCGTATTGGTGCCAAGAAACCATTTCAACAGGGACATTTAACCAAGCACAATTTAATTTTAACTTAATATTCCTGACAGCTACCAGGTAGAGAGGTATCCACTGGCTGGAGCAAATTCAGGCCAGGGCTTTGAAGAGCAAGCTCCTGCCTGCCCATAGGCCTGAACTTATGATAAACAAATTTAAAACAGTTATATTGAATTATAATTATGTTACTTAGCTAATGATGAAATAAGCATTCAGAACAGGCATAGCCCAGGTACAGGCTAAAAATTCTGTTTAGCGTATGGACTGCTTTATCTATGTCTATAACACTGACAATTAACTTGTCAGAACAGTAACACTATCAGATACATCCAAGTTTTTCTAGACAGCTAAAAACCCTATCCATCATCACATATTGTCTTCAGCTCAATAAAAATTACAGCATTAACTACAAAAGAGAAAAGGAAAAAGGTGTTGTGCCTGCATAGGTGGGGGAAAAGCTTACCTGAAGAGATAAAATACGATCTTCAACTGTATCTTTTACAGTTAATCGTAAAACACTTACAGGGCGAGTCTGCCCAATACGATGTGCTCTATCAATTGCCTGGTCCTCAGTTGTAGGGTTCCACCAAAGATCCAGCAGAAGAACATGGCATGCAGCAACCATGTTCAGCCCAAGACTGGCAGCTTTCAAAGACATAATCATAACGGATACCTACACACAAAGGAATCAATTTCACAAGTAAATAAGCGGAATCGCTAAACACCAGAATCTCACACTCCTTCATGACATAGAGGTCAAATAATAGATATCATTAAAACCTCTGGTAGGATGTTGAAATCTTTCACTGCTTTATCTCTAGCAGCAACTGACATAGTCCCATCAAGTCTTCTGTATTGGATGGAAGAACTTTTAAGACAGGCTTCAAATAAATCCAGCATCCTTGTCCACTGGGAAAACACTATGGCTTTCTCTCCAGGTACCTTACAGGAATCATTCAAACTTTCACCCGTAACCACATTTTTTTCATCAGGAAAACCATTTGGTGAATCCCCAGAATGGAGATCTGATGAACCTTCTGGACAGCCACTAGTCCTTAATCTATGATCTTGAGGTTTAGCTAGTGATTGCAGGACCTCAAGGGCAGCCTTAATTTTGGAAGAATCATTCAAACTATCCTCAGAACAAGGCCCAATTACCTCTACAACTTTAGAACCAGGACAATCAGGGGAGCTATCCTGACCATGCGGCTCAGAGAGAAAACTGTTTAAAGCAGCATTTGAAAACACAGAAGATGCACTGAGTCGAACTTTGCAATTTGTAGTGGGACACTGGTTGTCATCACCAGTAAGATGTTCAGAGATGCATTGGTTGCAGAAAACATGACCACAGACAGCGACAACAGCATCTTCCGGTGGATCCTACAAAACATAAGCAAGGATGTTGGAACGGAAATTAAGCTTTAAAAAGTTCAAGGATAACTAGAGGAATAGCTAAAATAATTATGCCAAAAGAGATGATTATGGTAGTTAGCCATGCAAGGCAAAACATGCCTCCATGACAGCACAATATGATCCTTCCGCATACCCCAAGCTGAAGCATCTAAATATACCCAAACAAGTATTTCATCTATCCACATTGAGTGAATCATTATTTGATCACTCAAATCCTTTCAAAACCATATCAACAGGAAGAAATGTGCCTAGGCAAGTGAAATCATCAGAAATATTGCAAAAAGGAAGCAGTTCTTAAAGTAGAAGGAAAGCAACTAAAGAAACAAGCTGAAAAAGCTACATACATTGCAGATGCCACAAAGAGCCAAAGATGATAAACGACTCAGAAGAAATGTTCGCTTCTCCTGAGGAAGCTTATTGGCATTCTCAATCGATGATCTCCATGAAGAGTTCGAATCAAATCCCCTGACAAGAAGAGGATGATCACAGGCTTGGCGAAGGCGCAAAAGCATCAACAAGATATTCACATAGTTTTGTTTGACAGTCCCAGCAGCTGCATACTCCTGAAAAACATTTCAAAATTAGAAAAGAAAAAACAGAATGTACCATAGCATAGTAATATAACCACATAAACTACTATTACTATTAGGAATATCCTATAAAGCAACAAGAACTGTAGAAGATCTGCAATGAAAATTTAAATTTAATTAGACTAAAACCATACTTTAAACTGAGCACGTGAATCACTCTCCAATCTGGAATAGAAGTCACGTTCATCCTTTGTGAATTCCACCTTTTTCAATTGTATCACTTTAGGTGGCAAGTTTATAATTGGTTTCCCATCAAGAAAAGTACCTGAAATGATTGCGAGTGATTGCAGTTAGTTGCATGCAAATAACAACCTCAAGGAAATTCTACAACCAGTGATATATATTGGATTTAGCACATCACAGTAGAACCACATTTCACTGCAAGGCCAACCAAAATTAATTAAAAATTGCATACTTAGTACCTTTGGTGCGACGTAACATTATTGTCTGCAAGATAGCTTGCAATTTTGGATACCCTTTCGCTGGATTTTTAGTAATCGGAATCTTTATGGAAGAACAGAATGACTTGTAAGCGGCATATGGGTCATATCTCAGAAATCTGAAGTAGCTATAAAGGTCATCAATGGCATTTTGAATTGGAGTTCCAGACAAGCACCATCTACGTTTAGCACGAAGGCCCCAACAGGCCCTAGCAACTTGTGTTCTATGGTTCTTTATGCTTTGGGCCTCATCCAGAACAATTCTAAACCATGCAACTTTTGCAAGAGGTCGAGAAGCAGAATCAAGAAGCAATTCATCCAATTGCTTCTTGTGCTTCACTCCTTTTTTATTAGAACTAGGAGGGTATTTCCTTTTCCTGCTTAGTGGAAAATCGAGAGATGAAGCATGTTCACCTTCCAACTTCCCTTTCTCATCATTTTCTCCACGAACAGGAGGCTGCTTGGGGACCTCCATGCTAACAATTGAATATGTAGTAAGGACAACATCATACTTTGCTAACTCAAAAGGATCCTTTGTTCTGTTGCTTCCATGGTATACTAGAACGGAGAGATTAGCTTTGCTCGTCACCTTATTGTGTAGCTCCTCTGCCCATTGCCTCAATACACTTGTGGGACATACAATGAGAGTTCCACCAGCTGGCCTTCCCTTTGCTTGCCCTGATGGAGAAGAGCTTTTCTTTGGAGCACCATTTGACATAACTTGACTGTTATCAGATTCTTGCTTCATCCCTTCATCATCATCATCATCCTCATCATCATCCAAATTTAGTGTTTCCATCTCACCCTTTCCCATATCTTGAGAAGATGCTGTAGAAGATGGGGGCCTCTCACTGAGAATAAGTGCAATTGTTGACACAGTTTTTCCTAATCCCTGCAAGAAAAAGATATATATGAAAACATAATTCACTAATGGTATAACTAGTGTAGGACAACCTCAGAATATGGCAACTGACCTGATCATCTGCAAGAATTCCTCCCAAACAGTGCGAGCCAGCTTTCTCCTTCTGGGTCATCCAAGACAAAGCAATTCTCTGTTCATGGATTATGTTAGAACAGAATTGGAACAGAATCATAACACTCACAAGTGAACATGTAAGAGAACTTTGGCACCCACCATGCAAACATACAGAAAATCAGAAAAGAAACATGGAAAAAGCTATTTTCCACTTAAAAATCAACAGTTACACCATAGTTAATAATAGCATAGAATCTTAAATCAAACTACAATAAAGAAAACAACATAATCTCTGCCTAAGGTTTCTTCTTTGACTGCATCCATAAATAGTAAGGAAATATCTAACCTTCCAAAAAACGAGCAAAAGACTCAAAAAATTAACATTGCACGTTGCAAAGAAAGAGGGTAGCAAACAATCACCATATATAACTACTTTTAAGTCCAATTTTATCCAACTTGATCAAGATAAGTATATTTTAGCTATGTTTATTCCTTCTTGTAGATAAGTCACGCCCATTTTAGGCATTCATAGATAACCAAACCATAAACCATATGCAAATGTCCTTTTCAAATCAATTCTTCAACTGGAGCTATTTTCACCTTAACGCAAATACCATTGCCCAATCTCTGAAAGTACAAAACTTCAGAGAACCTCAACATTCACAAACTGAAATACAAAGAAAAAAGTACAATATGGAACAATTCAAACCTGATGTCGTAGAAGAGGTACTGCCAAAACACCATCCGGAGTACTAGCTTCAGACTTTGGCTGAGAAAGACCCTGTGAAGCATACCACAATCTCATTAATCATGCCAATATACAGACATAAACATTAAATATAACATTGATTCCAACAGAAGGGGGCACCAATTTAAGCTTAGAAACAAGGCAACATCAATGCTTTATCCACACAGGAGTATCAAAGGAGCCTAAACATCCATCTTTGAAAACACTTTCACAGGATAATATCTCCACTGTGAGACCCAATTTGATTCAGAATCAAATTAACCTGAAAAATATTTTGAGAGAATCTAAACTCTAAAGATTTTTAGTTGAAATCTTTTATTACACATTATAACAGTTTATGCAGCAGAGTCTTAAGAAAGTGCTTCACTCAAGGTCACAGTTGCATTAAACGGGGTTTGATATTGGAAGGAATCACAATCATCTTTCAACAAGCCTTCAGTTTCCCCTCTTTCAAAGTTTTTTTTTTTTTTTTTTTTGCCTTTTGGCAAAACAAGCCAGAAAAGGACATCAAAAAGAACATTACAATGTTTTAGAAGTATTAATCCTAACAAGGTTCCAGCAAAGAGATAGCCAAATCATTAACAGCCCTATTTTATTTGACCACTCCATTACACATAATAATTAACTTTTTTTTTTTGTGGTGAGAGAAATTAAATTACTATGTTTTGGAAATAAAATTCTTCCAAAAAGTTCAATGAACTATTAGGGGCACAATTTCATTCAACCACTTCCTAAAGGATGACATTTTTTGCGAAAGATAATGCATAACTAAATAAAGATGTAACTTAAAATGAGTGGAAAACTGTTTCCTTCTAGCCATTTATGCCACAGTGCACTATAATGCAAGCAATCCCCAGAAATTCATCCAAATTCTTTTGATTCACCAGACATAGGATGCTAATTGCAGACCAATTCTCAATTTACAATTTTAAATATGTTCAGTATCTGCAAAACTTCGAAGATGTCAAGATCAAACATTATTTTAAACTTTGAAGAAATTTAAAATCAATATTGCAGCAATAATGCTAGCACATTACCAATCCATAACTGCTAAGAGCAAGAAACAATGCAATCTCAAAAGAACAGCACTTACCTGCAATGCAACCTGAAAAATTAACTGCTCATCATTTCCCTTGAGCCTGATACCCCCCATTCCTGAGTTATGAATTGGACTACTAAATGCAGTATTTGGACTACTAAACGCAGTATTCGGCAAACTAGAAGTCTTCTTTACAAGCACCAGGGATTGATTTGGGCGGGCAGGTTGACAGATATCTTCAAGAATACATATATCAGGGTCATCATCAAAATGAGATCTGCAATCTGATGAATTGCTGTGAATAGATTCGGGACTGACTTTTGAAAGACCCATACTCCTTGAAGGAATCAACTTACTCTCTCTTTCACCCCCAAAACAACCTATCTGCATCTTGGTTGAAGGAATTGGGTGAGCACTGGAAAAATATTGCTCTGAGGAAGTTAAATTCAAATGTCCACTACAGAGGGAAGATTGACTACTAACATTTAGATTAATGTCATGATAATAATGATGAGCACCCTTGCCATTAACCAAAAACTCCTGATTTGATATAGAAGGTGAAATATCAGACAACTGCTTCGAGTCTTCATCAACAGATAATGAGTCATCAACCCTGTTAGTAGACCTTCTACAGCTAGCCTCATCTAATGCTTCAGCAGAATGACATAAAATGTTGCCAGATGTAATCAATTTATTATCTTCATTCTTTACAGAAACCGCTTGCTTGTTTTTTGAAATGTAAGGTTGAGAATGAATGAATGGCAGCACCGATCCTTTGTCATCAAAAACGTCACCATTAGCAATGTATGACAAATTCTGGCAGGCCGGTAAAACATGCCCATTCCCTTCACCTTCCATATGCTGTTGCTTTACATCAGAGAAATCAGTCATTGAGAGCTGTGACACAGACCTATTATCAGTCCCACCCTGAGCATTGAAAATTATCCTACCATTTGAGCACGCACTCTCATTCAAATATTCCACTACTTCACCCTCCTTACTTTCTTCAAACATAAAATTTAAGAAACCAGGCCAATATTGCATTGAGGAATCAGCAAAATGTGCATCATCTCCGTTCATGTAATGAGGTATAACAGAACAAGGATCACTAACATCACTAACAATATCAGAACCATGACAGATGGTAGACTCATTAGAAGTAACATTGTGTGAAGTCATATCTGCATCGAAGGACAAAAAATCCATAGACCTATCTACCTTATTTTCAGGCGCTTCCAGGGTTTCCAAGGTATTAGTTGGAAAATCAACATAATGATCAAACATTAAGTTTGTATTCTCAACAGCAGGGCTGTGCAAAGCATCTGTAATATTCAGTAAACAAGAATCAGCATTTCCACTAAAAATTTCAAAACTGAGCTTTCAAGCAATGATACACAAAAATTTCAAAAATGCACAAGTGAATGACATTGTTTAAGTTTACTTAGGTAGTGGCTAACATACTTTTGTAGTCAAACTCTACTGTAGTATTCTTGAATTGTACACCAGTTTTATTATCCATAAGATCAAAATTCAAATTATCTCCATGATCCAACATATGGTTGCCATCTATCTAAGCAAAACTTGATGCTATACTACAGCTGGGCATCTCAAGCAGAGATATTCCAACCCTCTCTGTACAGGATGCCCCATAACCAATCGCAAACAACTCTTTAAAACTTGCAGAAGATGTTTGGACCCTGAGAACAACCATGCGCAGGGGTCCTAATTTCCCATGATAATCAAATGAACCACCTACAGACCCTGTCCTAGCATTTGAAGCCTCAGAATTATGTCCTAAAAGATCTCCAAAGTAAACCTCGAGGATGATGATTCTTCAAATTTCAAGCAAGAAAATATATAAAAATTCATTATATCAAGAAAAAATTTTTGGCCTAACATGATTCCTCTTTTTGGCCTTTGATACAGCCAACCCAAAGTTATGGGATAAAGCTTAGTTTGTTTTTGTTGATGCATCAAGAAAAAATTTAGAAAAACACTTGTGTAAAGAAAATTTTACCACTCAGAAACTGGATGGCTTCAGGAGCCGAGTCCCCTTGAGACATATTTCTAAGTGATGGATCTTCTGGATTACTCTGCAATTTAACACAGAAAAGTTACACAACCCAATGAAAGAATAGAAAAGAAGATTGAAATTTAATTGAGAAAAGGGAACACAAAAAGCTACGAGATATGAGTTCAATCTTTTATATCCATAAGTTTAAGACTAAAAGCACCGCAAAGTAAATTACAATTTCAGCAACTTAAATGAGATGACTTTGAATTCCAGAATCACAAATTAACGAAGTACTAGGATTTATTAAATTCACAAAAAAAGAAAAAGAGCAGTAGAATCCAGTGGTCCTCAAATAAAATAAATTCCGTTTCATTTGATTTCAATCAAACTATAAAAATCAATGTTCTCATAAAATCAGCTAAAATTAAGCTGTCATTGACTCGTTGCTTGTTACACTACGTGAAGATATAAACTTGTTAGGGTTTTCAATACAGAGTACTTGATCTACACAACAAAATCCTTTTCAAAATTTCACACTTGAGAGTAGGATTCCACCAGAATCTTCACGCACGAAACCCTAAAAAACGGCACCGAATCTAACCGAGAAAAAGTAACTACCTGCGGAGGATCAAAATTCTCTTCAAGAATGCTATTGAAGATGTCGAGATCGATGCATAGACCATCGGCAGCTAAGTCATCGAACTTATAATCAGCCGAGGGATCGCCACTTGGCAATAAACCGGATCTATCGTTATAGTCATCATCCCCCATCATCAACATCAGAAATAAAAGAACAAAACGGAAAACCCTAAATTGCTTTTTTTGGAAACCCTAACCAAAAGCTCTTATAAACCGCGGCCAATTTACCGGAAACAACAAAGGCTTGCGCCCAAACAACCCAAATCGCATCACTTCAACGAAGAAAATAAAGAGAAGTTTCCTAGAAAGTTCGCGTTGGCGGTTTGGAATGAGTTGCGACTTTTTTTTTGTTTTGGAAAATTAAAAAAAAAAGGGCAAGAGAGTCGTGAAGGATTTGATGGCTTTTTTGCGGTTTAAATAGGGATTGGGTTTTGGAGAAAGACTTTTTCGCAGACGATTTTTCCTTTTTAAAAATTAATTTTTTTTTTTTTTAAATATTGTTTGTCTCGGTTTCTTCGATTGAGCGAGAGGGAAGGGAAAACGAAGAAGAAGAGGAAAGACTTGGTGATTCTACGTCGTATTGTCGTTTTCACGTTCGATATTTTTTTGGGGTATTTCGGTGTTTTGAGAAAACAGGAGCTGGCCGAGTTGCTCAAGTCGGTGGGTAATTGAGAGGCGACTTTAACGCGCATGCCTAAAAAGGTCATGGAAAAAGCTTTGAATTTGCATGAAATATATTTCATTTTTATATGGGTTATTAATATTGAGCAAATTAGCTTGTCACAATGATATTTTGCTAAGAGTAATAATGTTTAATTTTTTATTTTCTAAATTAAATTATCAAATTTCTGGCCAAAATAATAAAATTATCGAAATGAATTTAATACATGTAAAAAGAATTAAAGATTAAAGGTTTTAATTTTTTTCTTTAAGCTTTGTATATTTAAAAAAATACACTAATAAGTATGTTCCGTAAATTCCATATATAATACATATTTATTAATAACTACGTAATTTATTTTAAAATTTTAATTTTAATGATTTCAAATGAAAAAATTGTATACATTCGCTTAATCATTCATGCAATCATTCTGATAAATCAAGACATGAAAATTTCATTTTTGTTTTCTCTACTCAACAAAGAAATGAGTGATAAGGAAGTTTCAAAAGATCATATATATTCCATCATTTTTTTTTCCAATCAAAAGAAAACGAGTTTTAATTGTTAAATATTATTATATCATAATAGATAAAGTTTTAACAGTATGTTTAGATTGAACGAAAGGGAAGAAAAGGAAAAGAAAATAATAGAAACAAAAAAAAATTTTTTATTTGAATAAACTTTTAATTTAAAAAAATATATATATGAAAATTCAATAACTTTTGATTTTTCATATAATCTTCATTTTTTTAATACCCAATTTATGGGAAAAGCTAAAGAAATGAAAGCTAAAAAAATTTTATTTTTGTAAAAAAATTATTATATTCAATTTTTTATTAATACAAAAAATCTAGTAAAAAAAACTTAACCACATCATAATTTTTTTGTAATTTTTTTTAAGTCATTTTTTTTTTCAAATAAGTTTCACATGTCTTTTCTAATATAAAATTTTTTTATAATTTTTTGGTGATTTAATTTTGATGAATGATTAAATATGAATAGACATAATTTTTTAAGTTTATGAGATATCAAACTAACTCAAAATTTTTATTTTTATATGTAATATATTATAGTTTGAGATGTCGGTAATTTTATGAGATGTTTCATTGAAACACAATTAACTTGACTATGATTATAAACATATCAATACGCTTCCCACACAAATTTAATTGGTAAATATTAGTTTTATTTTTCTTAGGATGGAAATATTTATTTTTTATTTTAGTAAAATAAATTTATGTTGAACAATTATATGGTGATATGTTATTACTTATTGTTTGGTACAAAAATGACATATAATTCACTCCTATGTAATATTTTTATGTGATTGTATTTCTTATATTTAATAGTTTTTATGTGAATATATCGTCAAAGTGATAATATACTGAAATTTTGATAATGACCAATAAATCCATCAATAAATATTTGTAAAACATCTTATTGTTTCACTTTATTAAAAATCAATGATATAGTAACAATTGCGAGATTAAACAAGATAATAAATATATTATGGTCCAAAAGTATCCTAAAATCACAAGTAATGAAAAATTATAATTTGAAAAAATTATTATAATGAATCATTTATTTTTTTTACACAATTTATCCAAACAGTGTTTATTAGAATTCATTTCATTTCATTTCATTTATTAATTTTAATTATTCAAATAAGGTATACATATATAATTTCATTTCATTTATTTTTCTTTCATTTTTTTTCATTTATTAATATTTATCCAAACACAATGTAAGATTCATAATTGTCATATCATAATAGTTAAGACCTAAAACTTAGAATAAAATTAAATTCCCGAGGTTTATTAATAATATTCACATTACTAATATTTTGATTTGAATAATTTTCTCTGTTAGTTTGCTTCCTTTTTCATGTAAATTACCTCATTACCCAGGTAATCAATTGCGTTCCGAAGGAGTTGAAAAGGCTTTTTACTGATTAAAATTTCATTGAATTTGCGTTTTGGAGGGGTTGGCAGCAAAGCAAAAAAAAACAAAAACGTTGAAGTTGGGTTCCTTAATATGGAAGCAAATGGCAGCAATGAAATAAGTTGAGGCGCACGCACGCGCCACCGAAAGGTAAGTGAGTTTCCGATTTTCCAAAAGAGGAGGAGGAAACTTCCTCCTGCCACACCCTCAATTTCTAATTTTACCTTGGGACGAATTTACTTAGCCTAGGATCACGTGTTTTGTATTCAGACACAAGTTGTTCCCTAGGAGCGACCAAGACTTAAATAAAAGTAGCAAATATTTAAAAAAAAAAAAAAAAACTAACCAAATTCTCGAATAAAAAATAAAGCACATTTGCACTTATCTCATGTGAACTTTACGTAAAGCTGTAAATCAGGAAATGCAGGCGATAAATTTCTCAATTTAAAATATGATATAATAAAATAAAATAATATAAAATAAAAATATCAATATTTTATAATATACATTATTACGATCCACTTTGAAAGCTTTTACTCGTGCTTTAATATACAAAATTTTAAAGTTAGATTCCGACGATTACATAAATAAATCATCGGAGATAAAAAAAAAAAGGGGGGGGGGGCGCGCAAAGATCTGCATGAATCTACTTACTGTTCTGTCCCTCTGGATTTCCATTTTCAACGGCTTAATTAAAGATTCTCGTGAAAAGCATGCATGCCACATCCTTTGAGAAACATTTGTCAAAAACAATAACAAAGATAAAGCCTTTCCACATACCCTTTCTAATTTTTCGTTATAATTGATAAGCACTTTGCTTAAGATTTAATAATTCGTGAATATATTTAATTTTTATTTATTTATATTTTCAAAATTTATTAATTAAATATTTTTTTATTAATTTACATTTTACACCCCTAACTATCGCTGAAATTTCCGCAAAATCCAAGCACAAAAATTTCTCGGAAGGGGAAATTGAGAAACAAGCATCTTTTAGTGGTCCCCCATTTTTTTAAATCTGGCAAGCAACTTATTCCAAAATTTGTTGAAAACTTTGCTTTCTCTTCGTGGGAACTTCTGGGCTTCAAGCAAGTTGTTTTGTGGTGAGAACAGAATAGTAGGTCATTGTTGACTTTCAAAAAAAAAAAAAGGACAAAAGAAAGTTAGAGCAAGTTGTGTTTTTAATGCAAACAATGAGGGGTTTGGTTACGTCGTGTGACTTTTTGGCAGCAATAATATCAAATGGTTGGTCCAAAAGCATTAACACAATTGTTTATTAATAAACCTTACTTTGATAGCTGCAGATTTAATCTAATCCGATTAGCTATGAGATGTACTGGAAAATATCTTGAACAAAGCATGGTAAGAAAGAATTATCTTATTAAGATGGGTATTGGGCTTAACAAAGGCCCATCGACCAAGAGATCCAGAGTTAACGGACTGAAAAGAACGAAAATATATGAAAGCCTAAAACTCATGTCTTAACAACGTAGGTTAAGGCCCATCAGCCTCCAACCAAAGCCAATCCGTTTAAACCGATTTTTTTTTCTTTTTCATTGAAAGAACCCGGCCGGAAGCAAGCCGGAAGCAATGATGAACCAGAGCAGCAAAACATAAAACGGGGATAGGGATCTTAGCAAGAACTCTTTGGAAACCTAAATAACCCTTTTTTTTTTTTCATATAATACGTAATTGTTACAATTTCAGTTATTTCTAAATCCATCTCTCTACGGTATTTCCTTTTCCTAATTTCAGCAAGATTAGGGTTTTTCTTTTCTTGTTAACTAATTGTTCGGTGGAGTTTGGAGATGAAAAAGTTAAAATCTTTTTAATGTGAAAATTTAGGGTTTTTGTTTTTTCTGATATAATTTTCTTTATAAGGTTTGGGTAAACAAATGGGAGTGAAGGTGGAGCAATGATGCCACTATTCTGGATTGTTAGTCGTCAGCTAGCTGAAATCGCAGAACAAATGGTATTTTTCTTTTGGTTTTTATAATTAATCTTGATTTGATAAATTGGGATAATTTGATCACTGGTTTTTATTCTTTTAAGAATTTGAAGTTGTTTAATTTTTAGCTGAAAAGTTAATTCAAAGTTAGCTATACATTTGGGTATTGTTGAAGCAATGAAATCTTTAATCTTGATAAAGAAAATTTTAACTTCAGCTAGTCGTGTTTTTCTGCTTTTAAATTGTCAGCATTTTATTTGTATTGAAATATGCATGAGAACCATGATAGATTGCCTTTAAACGGAATATTGAAGGCATTGGAGAAATAGTTTATGGGTTGGAGTGTATTTATGTTTCGAATTGTTTCCTTGACAGGCTACCTCAAAGAAAGTGATTACACGGGAAGAGTGGGAAAAGAGATTGAATGATGTTAAAATCAGAAAAGAAGACATGAATAAATTGGTGATGAATTTTCTTGTTACTGAGGGTTATGTTGAAGTTGCTGAAAAATTCCGGATGGAATCTGGAACCCAGCGTATCCTACAAAGAAAATAAATGCTTATTCTTGTGCTCCGTTATTGGTTTTCTTAAACTATGTTTTATTTTCCTTATCACGGAATAGCAGATATTGATCTTGCAACAATCACGGATCGCATGGCTGTTAAAAAGGCTGTACAATGTGGAAATGTTGAGGACGCGATTGAGAAAGTTAATGATTTAAATCCCGAGGTAGGATGTTTGATTACAATGTGATGAGCTCTCTAACTACTAAATTTTCTGTTTGATTACTTATAATGTTAAACTATTCAGTTACTTGTTCAAAGGATCACAGGATCTGTTTCCTATCATTGATTCATTGGTACTATACATCTTTACTTCCACTAGTCTCTATGAAAATCTAAATTTGTCTTATGAATGTAATGGAAGAAGTAATAATGTGCTGAAAGGGACATGTCACTGTTGTATTTTTTTCAATTTTGTACTAATGAAACTGGGATGATTTTATATTCCATGATATCTTGCTTTAGCCAGAGCTAGATCAACTATTAGGAAATCCTTTATTAGGACCTTGTTGTACTTCCAGGGAGAGTCGTGTTTCTTAGTTGTTTGTCATCAACCATGGTATTGATAGAAGTTGGGTGTTAAAAAGGGCCACTCTTATATTTAATTATTTTGATTGGAAATGACTAACTCCATATTTACTGGTGGCTAAGTGATGTTGGAAATCTTTCACCAGGGTGGAGGAACTCTTTTCAGATATGAATATATTTCTGATACTTGCTGTAAAGGAAAATAAACGTCATACTACTCTTTTGAAAATATCTTCACTTTTTGAAATTCATTTTGTTGCAGATATTGGATACAAACCCCCAAATCTTTTTCCATCTCCAACAGCAGAGACTGATAGAATTGATTAGGAATGGAAAAGTGGAAGAAGCCCTGGAGTTTGCCCAGGAGGAGCTTGCACCTAGGGGAGAAGAAAATGTAACTTTTCGTCATTAATGCATGAGAACTTTCTTATGCATACTCGTTTTGCTTCTTAACATTTTGTACATTTAACAAGCATTAATCAGTTGTTGCTAATACTTGGATCTAAGATCACAATTTTTTTTTTCTGCAGCAAAGCTTTTTAGAAGAGTTGGAGAGGACTGTTTCCCTCCTTGCTTTTGAAGATGTTTCAAACTGCCCAGTAGGAGAGCTTCTGGACATGTCACAGCGCCTTAAGACAGCAAGTGAGGTGAATGCAGCCATTCTTACCAGCCAGAGTCATGAAAAAGGTTTGTGTGCTGGTCTTTTTCATTTTATATTTATCTACTTTTGGGGAGCAGATGACCGATTGTTTGCAAGTTAGTATACCTAGTCATTAAAGAGGTTTGACCTTCCTGCCTTGGTACCGCAACAATGTTTTAGCAACTTACTTGGTACCAACTTTTCTAGGCTTTATCATAATGTTCTATGGGGTTGGAACTTTTAAATCTGATCGTGTATTTCTCTTCTAGATCACCTTCCAATTTTATGCACAACCCACTTAGTCCTTTACAAGTCTGGCCTTAATACCTTATTATTGATCAACAAATAAAGAAGAATGCAAATGTTTTCCGTGTAGCATCATCCTAGAAATACTTTACCAATCAATTGGCATTTTATTTGCCATCCTTTCTTTAATTCTTGTGTCAGCAATAAAATATTAGTTTTCTTTTAGTGGTAAGTGGCAACATTCATGCAGCTACCATGTGACTTATTTATCTGTTTGTCCTTCAGCTGAATACTGTCATCATTAAATTGAATATAGTGCCTAGTATGTACAAAGTATACAAGAAATGGTCAAAGAAGCCTTTCTGTGCTCTTGTGTGATTTAGAAGGCATCAATAATCAGATCCTGACGTATTTTGGTTACAGAATTTCTTAAATTTGGAGGGTAAGTGTCAAAATTGTGCATCAAATCTCTACCTATTTTGGTCCAAATAACTTTTTGATGTTCAACAAGCAAAGAAGATTTCTGTGATTGCTGTGCTATGCCAATTTCTTTTTAAATTCCAACCGTTTACTTAAGTTGATACCCGCATGTCTGGGTTTGATTTAAAATTTGAGATTATTTCTTCCATCCTCGAGAATTAATAAGATTTGCTTAACCTGCTTGCTGGATTACAGACCCAAAGCTTCCAAGCTTGCTAAAGATGCTGATATGGGCTCAGAATCAACTGGATGAAAAGGCTGCTTATCCTCGCATAAATGACTTGTTAAACGCCACACTTGAAGATCCTGCAGTATGAAAGGTTTGCGAGTCATTGTGGGGGAATCAAGTTGTCTTGGATTGACCAGAGATAGAGCTGAACGGAATGAAGTGTTATGCTTGTATCCTCTTCACAGGGACTGTAGCTAGGAATTTGTTGGATGTCATTTGTTAATATGTGATTGGTGTTTATTTTCATTTTAGAAGAATTTAGTTGTCTTTGTGGTTGGTGATTACTTTGTTTTTAGGTGAAGCCAGTGCCCTTGTAAAATTGATGATCATGCATTCATCCCTTCAAAAGGGGATTCCATTCGACAATTTGAAGCAAAAAATAGAAAAAGCTCGAAGCTTTGTTGTTATTGCTATGTTTACCCTCCTTTCTAGTTCTTCCATATTCAAGCTCTCTCATCTCATTGGCATTGCCAATTGAAATCAAGCGTAACCAACAGATACGGTGCAAATAGCCGGTTCAGCGGCCATGCAACAAGTATAAATCAACACGTCCATTTATGTCTGCTAAACTGTCTTGCATGTGAATTCGTTACCATAAAATGAGTTTGAAAGATGGGAGGACGAAAATCTGCCATAGAGAGAGCAAAAGAACAAGAAGGATGAAAATGTAAATTATTGAAAGAGCAAATCTTCTTAACAAAATACTCGTTTAACGTCCAACCGAAAACAATAACGACAAGCTTTAACTCTTCTGCTTTCTACTGGACAGAATGAACAAAGAAAGAACATAAAAAACAAAATATTGATTTAGGATTTTATACAAAGAACATAAACCCACATGATATTCTTGCACTCTGAATCTGAACAATCCTGAAATCGAGCAAGTTCGATTGTATTTGCTCGTATACCCGAATCGTAAAAACCATCATCAAAATTGAGAGCATAACTGGAAGGATCATACTGGAACTTGAACTGTTGTTTGCTCCTACTCTTCACAGCTTTCTTCAATGCTGCTTTCACTCTCCAAAACAGACTTCTGCATTGCTTCTTACCATAGCTATTCACCCATTCCAACCTTCCCATGAAATCGACATATGCTCCCATTTTTCCTCTTATTAGAAGCAAAACTCAGTGACCCTTTAGGCTAAAATGTATAGAAAGATGAGGAGAAAGAGCAAGAGAGGAGGCTTTTTATAAAGGAGAAGCAGAATAGTTTGCAATCCAGTTATGATGCAGAAGAAAAATGAAAGAACAAAAAGACAACAAAGAAAGACTTCAAAAACTTTTGAATAGGAGAGCTGAGGTAAACAGGAACGGAAAAAGAAAAATGAAAGTGGGTGCTGACTACAGACTACAGACTACAACAGAGTGAAATTTTTTTGGTCTTTCAAATAAGCTGCGCAGCTTCACTTGCAATCTCAAAAGCAAAACTGCTTTCTTTGAAATTACATTGGGATGCTAAAATTCCATCCAAAAGCAAGAGAGAGAGAGGAAGAAAAAAAAAAAGGGGTTACAGTGGGCAGAGAGCCTTCCCTATAGTCGTAGTATCACCATCAGATACGTTTGCTTTCCATCGAGAGGCATCTTTGATTCAACAACCTCATTAGTTCTCAATCTTTTCACTTTTAAGCTCTGTCTAAGTTTCTTGAGGTCCCCTCTTTGTTTTTACTAAACCTTGCTATAGTAGATTTTTTTGGTAATATTTGTTTATATCTTCAAACTTAAATTTCTATTTTAATAGTTGATGTGATTCAATTTTGTAAACCATCTAATGAAAATGTCATTCACTTTCTTAAATTTTTACATATCCCTAACCAAAACTATGGTGGACACTGAATAGAATTGGGACCATTGGCCAGTTTTGCCAGCTGCTGTGCTGTATTGAAATGTCCAAGCTAACCTAATCGCTATCAGATTCTTCTTGGCCCTTAGTATAAACATCATTGAACAACCTGGTTAACCAACAAGCCAAGGACTACAATGAATGAAGCAAAATTCATTCCTCTTCCTTTCTTGTTCTCTTCTTGTACCATGTTTGAGTGAGCAAATAATAAAATTGATCAGTCTGGTTAACGGATGCCTATAAGCACTAGTTAAAGATAGTCAAAATTCTTTTTCCGAAAAAATTTTCTAGATTTAATACACTATTTTTTTATCAACTCAATATGAGACAATGTCATTAGACACCAATTAACATTACATAATTTTATCCATCCAATTTGAGAATTTTTCATAAGATGAAGTTAGTAAATTTTTTATATTTCTTTTGATCTAGAAATATTACATTTATCTTCCTGCTCATCAAATCCATTCCCCAAAATTTCTTTCATTGGCCCTGAAATGGTCATCGGTTAAAGATTGTTGCAGGCAGTTAAATTATAAATAGAATGCAACTTGGTTTAGTACCTTACAAAATCACTCAACGGACTTGGATCTGAATGGACCCCAAAGTCTAATGTCCAGTTACTTTCATATCAAGCACATATCAAATGCATCCAAAAACAATTCCAAGGCCAAAGGTGAACAAAGCTGCAATATAACTCGACAGTGATCGATCATAATCACAGTACCCTTTTATAGTTTTTTCGACCCTAGAAGCTTGAGGCAATGAGGCTCTTTTGCATGATCTTATTGGCTTCTTTTTGTCTTCATCTTCGAAGCCCTTTTATATATTCTCAGTAAATTCCCTTTTGTCTCATCAATGCTGTTTCCCGTTTTGGTTTTTTACTGTTGGCTCTTGTGGAAATTGCTGGTCCCCTGTAAGACTCAGATGAATGTCATTCTAAGCCAACAGGGCAATGTTGGTCCCAAGTTTTGGCACCAATCTCTCTATAAACTATTCTATTTCCTGGTTATGGGCTTAGCTTATGGCCATTCCTGTTGATTGGGGTTTTAAAGTGTCAGGTTTTCGTCATATGGCAATATCTTCAAGTTCGGTTCATGTTCTCAACTGGAAAGTTTGTGATTGGTAAATCCCCTTTTTTGATCAATGGACTCTTGGGGAGTTAGATTAGGAATGGAGTGTTAGAATTACCCTAAGGGAGCCAACTTTAGAAAGTAGAAACTATGAAACTATGTAATATAACAATATGCAAAGCCAAAACTATTCATTCAATGATAAGCTGTCAGCTCAGTCATTCCCATCTCTCAAAATTAGCTGGATTTTCTTGTAAGCGTGCTATCGCTTTCTTTTTTTGATGGTGCTTCCTCATGTGCCTTTTCAGGATTGCTCTGCAACAAACTAGTCCTAGTAGTATTTATGCTATGTATGAGCATCTCGAATAGATATTTCGTTATTTTTGGCCTCATATCAATTTCATTCTGTCTGGAAGGTCGTTGGGCACAATTATTGACTTGAAAACTACCAAACTTGGTCTGTCATTGATACTTTTTTTTTTCATTGATTGTTTTGTTCGGAGTTGTGCACATTTACAACCACATAGCACCTCAGAGAAATTGGAACCCCATACATTGGCGTCATGCTGATGAAAAATATACGTATAAGCTTGCTCCCAAAGAAGTACCAGTTCAAACTTGGGAAAAAAGGGCTTTTCCCATGGACGAGGGCTTTTCCAATGGATGTGGTTACCCTTGCAGGATTTTCTTTTTCAAGATATGAATTTGGGTTTAGGACTTGTCTATGTCTGTTGTCAAAGTTCTAAATACTTAGTATTTCATATTCATATTTATCTGAAGAAATAGTAAGTTTCATTAAAAAAGAGAAAAAAAAAATCATAAAACTGTTTTTTAATGAGCGTATATCAACAGGTATTGGCTCAGTAAGGAGCAGTCCATTGACTTTGACAAAACTGCATTGGTAGTTTGATTTGTCACAAGTCACATGCCATGGTTTCAGTCTGTTGCCTTAAAACAACAAAAAGATAAAAACAAAGCCTAATGTTCTCACTTCTCAAATCAATATACAGATAAAAGCAGATAAAAGATATTCCTCCTACTGGTATAGTAAAAGATATAAGATCAGATCCCAGGAGCATGCCATCAATATATAAAAGAAATTTTTAATCACTTCATTGGCATGAAGTGAAGGATATTTCTTGATAAGCAAACCTAAGGCCTAAAACAAAGTATATACTGGCTTAATGAGAGCAAAAGTATGAGATTCCAGAAGTTGTATCTTGTAGCAGTATCTCATATGGATTTGCTCCCTACTCCTTTTTTTTCAGTTCTTTTTTTCCCAAATTTACTGTGGGTTCCAAAGCATATGCTTGGTCTTACTATTAGTCATATGTGTGTTCATTGTTGAAATGTTCAGATTTTTCAACAAAATCTTTTGTTGAAAAAACAAATGTTTAGATCTTGGTAGATCTGAGGATAATCCTGACAGTATTATAAAAAAATAATGCACTTGAAATTACTAGAAACTGCTTTATGCCTAAAATATACTGGGTGGCTGAAAGTAGAGATGGAAGAAAGGGAGAGAATATATGGACAGAATAGAAATCTAGGTTTGGTGATGGAAAAGAATGGGTTGGTGCCACTGATTCTTGTTTTATTCTTTCTGGTAAAAAAAAATGTCGAGTAAGTCTGATAACTTTAAATCCCACTGTAGAATATTGACCTTCACTAAAATTATGACTAAATTCATTGATGTTCATAGTTTCAGAAATGGATTAACAAGCCTGAAATGGTTGACTCACTACTGAAACTTAGATGCCTAGAAACATTTGTTACACAACAGCCCCCAAGCTCCAAATTTGATTGATCATAGCTTAAACAAGGCTATAAGCCAATAACTATATTCAAGTATATTCAAGTCATAGAAAACTACGGAGATGTTCCGGCACATAACAAACGATGCAACAGACAACAGCCTACCAAAAACATTCAATCAAATATTTGATCAAAACATGAACAAGAAGAACTCTAGGTATTATCTCCCAATGCTTGGATGATACGCACCCTCCATCCTAAATTCTTAGTCGATGCCTACATACTCAAAATTCTTGTGTTATCCGCCATGCTTTTTTTTTTCTTTCTATATCTTGCTCTAAGCTTTACATTAAATCTTCCCATTTGACATTGAAACAACCATAAGAACCCGTTTTAGGCCTATCACCTTCCCCTACTACTCCAATGGTTTCACTACCTTCTCCGCCACGACCCATAACACCACCGCCTTCACCTGAATACAACCGTTCTGGCTATCGCGTTCTGGTGGCTTTTTGTCCTAAAGAGGCAGGGCCTGATGCTAACATTTTTAACTGTATACAGAGTTACAATCCCTCTAACAACACATGGAGTCATGTCAGCTTAATTCCAGACCTACTCGAAAACCATGTCTTGAAAGGTTTTGCTATGGTTTCTCTAGGAGAGTCGATTTACATTATTGGTGGGAGGTTATGGAACAAAGGGAGGCCTCCAAATTCAAGCGAATCCGTTGAATTTGTCGATGTTGGTGCCGAAGTGTCACCTTTAGTATTACGTTACAATGTTCGATTGGACCAATGGTCCAAATGTGCGCCATTAGGCACACCACGATACGATTTTGCTTGTACTGTTTGTGACAATAAAATTTATGTGGCAGGAGGGAAGTCCAATTTGGCTAGTACTAGAGGAATTTCATCGGCTGAGGTGTATGATCCTGCTCTTGATGAATGGACCCAATTGCCGAGCATGAGCACTTTGAGATACAAAGGTGTTGCGGTGACTTGGCAGGGGAAAATCTACGTGGTGGGTGGTTTTGCAGAAAGAGGAGATTCGGATCTAAACATGCTGACATTTTCTCCACAGCGTAGCTCTGCTGAGGTGTTCGACACACGAGCAGGAAGATGGGACCTCGTGGCAGGGATGTGGCAGCTGGATGTACCACCAAATCAAATCGTTGCAGTGGATGACAAGTTGTTTAGCTCTGGGGACTGCCTCAAGACCTGGAAAGGTCACATTGAGTTCTATGATGGAAAACTGAACATGTGGGATGAAGTGGATGGATCTCGTTTCCAAACTCTTAATCCACCACTCTCCACAATAGGTGCCAATAATGAAAATTGGCCTCCAATGGAACGGCTTTACTTAACAATGGCACCAATTGGAACCCATTTATATTTCTTGGCGGGGTATCGGATGGCAGGTGAATCATCCCGAACACTTTCAGTGGTCTTTATATTTGATACATCAGCAACGGTTGATGCGTGGAAGATCTTAGAACCAAAGGAGGAAGAAGGTGTAAAAGAGCTATGCAGTCATTGTTGTGTCGTTCAACTCCCGTAAGCAGTCCAACCATCGCAAAGATCTTACTTTGGTTAGGTTGGTTATACTGCATAAGGTATTTCTTAATTGATGATATGTACTACCTACCTTGGTTGCCTTGTTTGGATGGTGAACTAGTATGTCTGAGTAGCATATGTTATAACAAATAAGCAACTACTAGTTTCACCACTCATAAAAGAGAATTTTTGGATTCCTGAAAATTTTTTTATTTACAAGGTTTGCATTGATTGATTTATGTGAGATAAACAGAAGAAGGAAAAATATTGTGTGACAGCATTTTGATGATGTTTGTCCAAACTAGAAAGAAACCAATGACCTTTCTCCCTTTCTGATTTACCAAAGTTGACAGGGGTTTAATCAAATCATATTTTAGAATTACATTAATCCTTATAAATATTGTTCTTTTTCATATATTTAAGCAATAAATGATGCTGCTTTCTAACTGGGCCCATATCAAATGAATAAAATTTTCAATTTTGCAAGCTTTTGCCAGACACCTCAGGTCGTGGAATGAAAAAGCCCAAATGGTCAAATATAAGATCTTGTTGAATGCAAAAAAAGGAGATGGGTCAATTTAAAATTAGCCATAGGCCTGCAAACCTCAAAAGAGGGAAGCCCAATCCCATGTCATCAAGTGCTCAAGATCCAAGAGCATCATTTCACTACAGCTTTTTCTCTCCTCAAAAGAAGAGACAGTACACCAATCAGGCCAACCAATAAACGAACGTAAAGGGTCCTTTCACGTGAGACTTGAGCTTAGCCAACTTAGCAAAAGACACCATGCGCCTTCCTGATCCTGACCCTGACCCTGACCCTTCATGACCCAGGGCATGCGGCCGGTACCCTTTGCTAATTATTTGGTCAATGCCTTGCTTGAGCGCAGGAATAAGCGATCAGAATTTTTAATGAATCGTTAGATAATATATTCAGTTTTTATTTATTTAAATTTATTTATTAAATATAATAAATAATTTTAAATATTATTTATATATTTTATTTATTAAATAAATCAAACACAAATAATTATTTATTCATTCATTTATATTTACAAATAAATTTATTTAAGATTCATTTAAAATTTATTCATTTATTATTTATTTATAATAATATTAATAAAATTATGTTTTTATCTATTACTTTAATATTATTTTAAAATTCATTTATATTCAATTAAAATATATTTGTTAGTTTAAATTTATTTGATTATAATTTATTTATTATTTATGAATATATTTATTTATATATATTTATGAATATATTTATTTAATATTTAAAAATAAATTTATTTAATTTTATTTGAATATAAATAAATTATGAGTAATTTATTATTTAAATAAAAAAATAAACGAATAAAATAATTTTATTAACAAACACAAATTAAACACAAAAATATTTAAAAATAATAAACTCATTTATTTGTATTCAATTTGTTTACAATCTTATTAATACGTTATCACACGTGTGATGGTACAGTGCACGCGTGAGAAATTTTTAAGTTTTAACAATGCTTGACCCATTTGACTTTGACCCCCTGCTAATACCAAAATCAACGGCCAAGATCAAACAGAGTGAACAAGTAATCTGAACCGTTAAAATAAGGGACAATCTCGAGAATTTGGATGTCCACATGTTGGTTAGAGCCTGTAAAGGCCGACAGATGCAGCCTGATGTGTCGGATTTGTTACGGGAAAGAGAGAGTGAGGCTTTGCTTAGGCAAAATTTATCCCCTTTATTAATCCCTTTTCCAAGTAGGAGCTTTTTCTTTTTAAGGGATGCACCTTGTGTGCCACGTGGCTGGAAGGGCGGGCGTGACACCTGGAAGGAAGGCCCATCTAGGACCAGGGTGAGTCCCACTTCAACTTCCAAGCCTTCAAGGAGGTTGGGGGGACAAGGGCGCAGAACCCGACACGATACATGTGAAGGGTTACTGAAAATTGGGTTCGTAAATGGGGGTTTCATGGGCTAACCATTTACCCTATGGTTGGACGGACATTAATAAATAAAAATATAATGAAAACAATAATAAAATAAAATTTTTAAAAGAAAAGAAGGGATATTTGTGTTTATTTTTTTTGCTTGTGTATTTCTTGTTTGAATAGTTAAAATGAATAAAAAATTTTAATAATTATTATTTGGTTGAAGAGTGAAAAAAAATTTTATTTAAATTTTTTAGATTATATTCTTTTTAAATAAAATATTTTATTTATTACATGAATAATTTAAAAATTAATTGTTTAAGTAAAAAAAGAAAAGAATTCAATAAAAGAGAGATTTTTATTAATCCATATAAAAGAATGTATATTTGAAAATATATTTATATTTTCTAAAAATTAATTCTAATAAAAAATTCAAGAATTTAAATATGTATTAGTAAATAAAATTAATTATGAACTTGTATTAGTATTTTCTTGCAAATTTAACAAGTTTCATTCATTTAGATATAATTTCTCCAATTATATGTGTTTTTTTATATACATGTTTTTTTCTTGAATTTGTGAAATAGTAATAAAATATCAAAAAAATAGAAGGTTCTAGCTTAAATTAAAAAAAAATAAAAGATATAAAAAAAATAAAGTAGTGAGACGGATTTAGGTGAATAAAAAAGAAATATTAATTTTCAATTATTTATCAACAAAATTTTTATTTAACATAAAATTGATTTAATATTTTTTTAATTATTTATTAATTTTATAAATATCAAATAAACTAATTTTTTATTATATATTAATTTTAATAATTAATTTTTCATTATATTTTATCTCACTAATACGATAATTAATCTTACCAATAATACTAAATGTTATTATTATAATAATTAATCTCATCTTTTCACTATTGTTTTTAATATCATTAAATTAATTTTACGGTTAAATCAAATGAACCTTTGGCAATGACCGTCCACCCACGGTGGGGTGAAGACGCCACTGCAACTTCCCTAATCAGTAGATTGTTTAACAGATGCTGCTGATTCCTCAATTATTTGATGGGGGCTTCATATTGTTGTTGGCTATTGGCTAATGGCTATGCCTTCTAATAAATTGGCATGTTTACAACATGAACTTACCTTTATGCAATTTTGCATCATCTCATCAACTAAAAAGCCAATTTTTTTTGGTTACGAAAAAGCATGAAAACAAGCAAATGATCATCTGATTGGATAAAACATGAAAGGCATTCAAATTCAATTGAAATTTAGTTTGGCTAGCCCAGCTATGATTCTTGTCCTAGGAGGATTCAACAAGAAGGAGCTGCGAACTAATGATGTGTAATGCCATGTTGGACCACAAAAACTGCAATGTCGGATGCACTATCGCCACAAAGCCTGGGGGTCTTCAGGGACCACTTTTCCGAGTTGCCCTTTTCAAGATTGAAGAAGAAAGAAGAGAAAAAGAGATGTTACTTTTGTTTTCATGATTTTATATCGGTTCTCATGTTGTAAGCTGTTGCGCTTCTCTCTCTCCCTCTCTCTTTCATTCTGTCTGTATCACTGCAATTCTTGCTTTGGACTCTAGCATTCTTCAACTTCTCACATCAATGCTTCCAATAATTTCATAAATACCCCTCTCCTGGAGAGTAATGACAACTTGAAAGAAGATGTACTTTAGTAATTTAAATGGAAGTTTAAGGCAATAAACCAAGCAAACTAAGGTTTTCTTATGGGGGCCTTGGCCCCTGAAGTGAAACAAACTAAAAAAAAAAGAGAAAAAGGGAAAATTTTTTATACCTGGCAATGGCCCATGACATAACTCAGTGTTTTAATCTGTCTCCAAAACCTGTAATAATCATTTGATGGAGTGTACTGTTGAAAGGGAAAATGGAAAAGAAAGGATTATCATACTTATTTTCCTTTGGATCTGCTGGACATTTTTATGCTTTGATAGCAACTCTTGATGGGGGAAGCTCATATCTTTTAATCTTGCATGTTGGATGTCCTGTTGCAGTCTTTCTTTCCAATCAAAAAAGGTATTATATGGATAAAAAATGATAAAATGCTAGGCATGATGGCGAAGCTGGTCAAATTATTTGGATGGAAAGAATGCTCGATTGAACAGGATTTTGATCAAAGCATTTGTTTCTTCAACATGAAATTTTGTCATAAAATTAATCAAGAGAGAGAAAGAGAGGTCACTTTCGACACTTAAATTTGCCTCTCAGTCCAAAGAAAAAAGAAACTTGAATTTGCAAATGCCCAGAATTTTATTTGTTCTTCTACCAACAATTAAAAAGCATAAAAATTACAAGTAGTACCAGTAGCGGTAATAAGAAATAGAAAAGCCTCTCCAAATACTTTTTTTAACCCCCAGGTCACCTCCATATAAAGATAGCCCACATGCTCCTCCCTTTTACTCTCTTCTCTCTGCTCTCTCTTGCAAAGCCCCTAACCTAACCAGTTTAAGTACTCCACGAAGCTTTGATTCCGGTGTAAAAGCCTAAGTACTGCCATAACTTTTAACACTATCAAAAACCATCTCTCTCTTACGAAGAGTTAAGTGATGCGAGCTGAGTGAGAGCTAAAACTTCTTTTTTTTTTTCACTGCTGAAAAAATGGGACAAGAAGAAAGCTACTTCTATAGTTGGCCACCGGTAGGAGCTCCATTGAATGCACAAAGAGAGGACCACTGGAGACATTTTGACAACTATGTCAATTCGGTGTCCTTTGGTTTTGTTGCTACTGCCATTTTCATCTCCATGTTCTTAGTCATGGGCATCTTTGAACGCTTTCTTAGACCCAACTCATCCCCTGATGGTCGTAACCGTGGTGACCTTGAATCTCAGCTTAGTTTCAATGGCAAGCTCAGCCAACCAGCACCAAAAGTGAGTCACCCTTTTGTTTCTACATCTGGGATTTCTTCAGTTTTGTTCAAAGTTTCCTTTTTTTTTTTTTTTGGAATTTGATTGTTTAGCATGATATCCTTGGGGGAGGGGGGGGGGTTAAAGGTGGTTACTTTGCCTTACATGGTTACCGTTGTTTAATCTGACGCTTAAAGGAACAATCTTTTTTCTTCATTTTTGAAGGTTTGGGTTGCTTTATTTTCTTTTCTGAAAACAGTAGTAATTCTTATCTGACCTGACGTAAAGCTTCTGTACATCATACATTTTGTATAGCAGAATAGCAGGCAAATCCTTCCTTTTGGCTAAGCTAAAACTTGTTTGCTTCGTCAGTGATATACATTTCTTGTAAATTGTACTTCTAGTACTTTTAATCATGTTATAGATACTTAATTAGCTATGAATATCTTCACATTCTTTTCTTTAGGCGAAAGAGAAATTGTCGACATTTTTTCTTCTTTCTGCTCGCTTGTCTGATCTCAATGTTTAAGCTTTCTCTTTGAAGTTTGTTCCTCTTTTCCTCCGTCCTCTTTTTCACTTCGCTTGATGCCCATTTTCTATGAATAGTATTTCTTATCAACTGTAGGCTGTGGCCCTTGGCTTCTCTTTTTGTCTTGGGGACCATCCCTTCTCCTTTTCAGCTAGTCATCTACTGAATCTACCTTTGGATTATGTGTTCTCTCTTTGGATTTTCTTTATGGGTTATTGCTAACTGCTTCAAACAATTATATTGGTCAGTTATTTCTTTTTTAACTATAAAGTTATCCAATGAGAGCTTAATTTTCTGTAAATTTGACGTCTCATGACATAAAGCATCTCATTTGCTTTAATTTTCTTTCTTCCTTGCAATTGCTAATTTGCTTCTTTTAGTCAAAAGTTTCATCATTTTTTGGAGCCTGTCAAAACTGTGGTGACGTTGTATTTATGATCGTTTAGGCAATGGTCCATCTAAGAAGTGAAGGATCAGCCGAAGTTGAATGGTTGGTCCCGGTCCAAAGAGTCTAACAAATAGATGTAATTGTTTGTGTTTGGACCCACCATTTTACATGTTGGTCATGGGACTTAACAGTGTCAATCTTTCTGTTGCCGCCCATGTCCGGTACCTCGGATTGGGAACAAATGGTCAACCTTAGTGGACAAGCTTCAGTTGATTGTCTTCTTATTTTCAGCTCTTAATGTGCTTTCTTTAAGCTTCATTATGATAATTGACCCATGGATTCTGTGGATAATGAGATTACGCGTGGTGCACTTTCATCATGGGAGATATAAGGCAACTTAGATTAACTATCTCAGTTTAGGTTAATTTTTTCCAAAGGTATCCTAGGAGTGATCCTGCATCTTGCGACACATCTGTAGTCTACTCTACTTTGTTCCATGGCTTTTGATGTAGAAGCTAGGCTCGCCTACTTACAGTTTCAAACCTATTTTTCCATTTTAGGATTATATTCTGTGGGATGATCATGTAAAGGGTGTTTTCCCTAAATTATGCAATGCTTATTTCTAATCTCTGTGATATTAAGTTGTGTTTAATTAGAAGCAGGTTCAAAACCTTCTAAATGGTTCAATCTAGCCAACTATGGCATGTTATAGAATGTCCATGGAATCCTGCTGGTGATAGGTCTAAATCAATTCACAGGATACACCTGATTTTGTGCTTAAGGATGCATGCTCGCACCCTGGTATCTTGAGACATAATGTCCCAACTAAAGTTTTGAGTAGCACCTGTTGGGGGAGATCGAAATTGTTTAGTTGAGAGTTGGAAATTAATAGTTAGTTGCATTTGAGAGCCAAATCTGCTAGGAGGCTACCTCTATTCAACAAACAAGATACATTATAGTTGATGTGAGCTACTTATCCTGCTCAATGGCAATTACGGAAAAGAATTAACTATAGAAACAGATGATTTGTAAGGCCATAACATAATGTGTAATTAATTATCAAAAATTTTGTCAAATTATGAACCAATTTGAGAAAACTTGAGGGGAAATTGATAAGCAACTTAGAAGGCTCCTCTAAGTTCTTGTAGTCTTATGTTTGATGCTGTCTGATTCAAATAACTAATTTTTGTAGTTCTACTATTTGTTAATATAATTAAAACATCACTTCTGCATTATTAGTAATTTTGAGTTTTGTCCATTTTTGCTTTTCCTAAGCCAGAGGTGATTTGCTATATTATGTCCATATCACGACAACCAGGTAGGTCGTCAGTCTGTGACTGTAAGGTAGTAAGGTCCATGTTTCATTACCAAGGATGCTTTCCTGGAAGCTGTCTACTAGGTGGTTTTATTCAGTATAAACTTCTTATGCAGCTCCTTTCCCCTTATTCTTTGTGCATGATTTTGAGGCTGAGGGTTCTTCTTGTTCTTATTCGTTTGTTTATGTTGTTGCAAGTACCTTCTTTTTTCTAATTCGCCTAAATTATTGTTCATCTCCTACACTAGAACTATCATATGAAAACTTTCAACTTCTAGAGAAATTTCAATGAGTATACATCAAGACTATGATTGATATGCTGGTGCACTGATCTGCAATGAGCCTCGGCAAGGTTTGGCATACAATTCACTCATCCCAGGTTGCATCCTTGACATTTGTTGTTTGTGTTGCTTTTGCATGAGAATCAGTTACTGCTTCTCTTATATATGATTTCTCGGTAGAACTATTATCAGAGCATTTCATTTGGTTTTGTTAATGTGACATGGATTTTGGTGTAATGTTTTTCTGTAAGTTTTTTAGTTGTAGGAATTATGGAACACAGTACTCTTTTATTGTCCTAGAAAACATTCTTAATCTCGATTGGAAAGTCATATAAAGGTAATTTACTTTGTGCAGATGACGACATACACCAGTGGAGTTTCAGTATTAATGCCGGGGGATGAGATTCCTACTTTCATTGCACACCCAGCTCCAGTCCCGTCCCCCAGAACGCCCTTCAATGCCTCAAACTCCCCCATAAACAACACAACTCATCAGTCAATCCTGCCTCAAGCTCCCCCATAAACATTAATGCTAGTTCAGTAGGAGAAAGCTAAAACTGAGAAATAGAACTGCATATGCTACACCAAACAATGATCATTACTACTCTCTAGCAGGAGGCTTTCTATGAACAAGCAAGACTGTATAATTTGGATCAGAGTTGCCCTTTTTTCGCTTCTCGGCCATTAGATCGTGATGTTGTGTATATAGAAATAGTTTTTGGCGGGCTGGCTGGCTTTGGCTTAAATTGCCTTTCTGTCAAGTCTCCACCATTTCATGTTTAAAATGTTTGGAGATAGTGCCTTGGATCTGAAGATGGTTTGGATTGGCCATCAAATGGATCATTTTACATGTAAAAATTTGATGCCTATTATATAATTGTTGTTTGAGAATATGGAAAATCTGTTTCAAGAGCAATTTGTTAGAGGTGGTTAGAAATTAATATAAAACTGTGAATATGAACCTCTACATTTCCACTACACCCTGTGGTTCTGCGTAGAATATTGGTGATGAAAAAACAAGATGTGATTATTCATTTAGGACCCGAATCTGGCAAAAGAATCACTTCCATGGGCCATTACGTCCAGAATAGTAGATGGTTGAAGGTGAGCTTTAATGGAAAAACTTGGTCGAAGTTTTTTAAAAGAAAGTTTATGAAGTTCTTTTTATAAAAAATGATTAAATAAAAGTAAAATTAAAAAATTAAAATTTATAAATTAAAAAAGTTTTATTAAATAAATCAAGTGTACAAAATTTAATAAATTTTAATAAAAATTTTATATAGATATTTTTTAAAAAAATTTTAATATATTTTTTATCATTGAATAAATATTGATAAAATTTATATAATAAATTATATTTTTAATATTTTTCATATATTATTAATCTTTTCATAAATACTATAAATCTATCAATTTAAATTTTTTTATTAAAATTTTTATTAAATCATTTTTAATTAAAAATTTCATAAATTTCACTTAACAAGCTTCGTTAACAAAGTTCATTTAAAACACATCCAACTCTAGCTAGCAAGCAGAGGAGAAATCATGTCCCGTAGTCGAAAACGCCCAACTACCATACTCATCTTTTATAACGGAAACAAAAATGAAAGCCATTTGGTTGAAATTTTTTGAACTTCTGAACTTTGGGACATTCAATCATTGTCTTTATTTATGAAAGAGACGACTATAGAAAGCTAAAGAAACAATCGAAAATAACTGATATCTGATCTTCTCGCATTATTTCTTTCTGGAGGGAGTCCACCAACATATTCCATTAACGGGTTAATATCAAATATTGGACCACTCCCACTGTCTTGACTCCTTAATCTTCAACGGCTATAAATATGGATTTCCCTCTTTCCATTCTCCAAATTTTCAATTTTCACCTTCACATTTTCCTTTTTGTGTTTTTAATGTGGCGTTTAGGATCATAGAATATTTAATTTGGGCAATTCTCCATGTTTCCCTTTTCGTTGTACATCACTTTCCTCCATTTAATGTCTCTCATTTAGGCGTTATAAAGGGGAGTGTGGGACCAAGCATGGAGCCCTTTCTCTGTTTCTCTCTGGCAATGGGAAGTCAGCATGGGAACACATGCATATTCCTCGTGCTCTTGTGAGTAAAAAGTTGGATCTTAAAAGGATTTCCAAACATTTTTATGCCCCAAAATGATTAACAGCCTGCTCAAGATCCCAGTTTCGTAGGCATAAGCATGTGCCTGATTTATCTAATCTAATCGTGATTAATGTGTAAAGATCAACTTACGCTAAAAGTTGACTCACCAGCACCAATAACTGCTTTAACCAAACCCAAAAAAACAATAGAAACAGGGATATTCTACTTTTATTTGAATGTTTGGATTCCGTGACGATTCAAGCCTTAATATTTTTTGGATAAAGAAACAAGGAAAAGGAGAAATGATTTTGTACCAGATTGTATAATTGTTTGCAGAGATGCAGATCTTTTTTCACAGCAGCAAAGAAGAGTAGAGTAGAAAATACAATAGGAAAATAAATAAATGATGATAATCAGTCACCGGTCAATTAAAGGCATCTCGTATCAAGTATCCAAAATTCCAATCCACCAGTGGCAGACAAGACAACGCAGTCCACACTCTCTCAATTCTGAATTCTGAAATACCAAGCTTACACACCAAAATCTCTCCTTCCAGTCCAGATTTTCCTTTGACTTGATCAATATTCACAAACTAAACAAAAAGAAAGAAATTATAATATGAACTTAAGGGTACATTTCCTCATCTTTAGAGAAAGATGAAACATTCAAGGGAGACAAGAGGATTTTCAAGTGATTCATTTGGAGCGCTTGTTGTAGCACCATTATTACTGCTACTTGGCCATTTCCCTTCCATGGTAGTTGTAGAACTATGTTGTTGCGGCTGCTGCTGCAGCTGCTCCACTTTTTTGCTATTACCACACTCTCCTGGGTCACGTCTGACCCTACCAGGAGATTGATTAGTCCTTCTTCCAGATGGGCTTCGACCCATCGCAGATCTATTCACAGCAGGTGACCTTGACCTCCTCCCTGAACTCTCACCCGGATCCTTCCTCGGCGGGTCGGGTCTTGATCCACATCTCGCAGGGAGTTCCCTGCTTTGAACCAGCCTCACTGATGATCCCCCATTGACAACCCCATTTCTTCTGCCAGGTAATTGATCAAGTTTCCGGCCCGGCGACCGACCCACGACCTCGTTCCTTGTCCCGGATCTTGCTGGAGATCTGAACACTTTTTGCTGCCTCACTTCATCTTCTTCATCTATTCTATCAGTTATAGTTGAAAGGCTTTCAGTTAAACTTACGCTGCAAATCTCAGAAACATCTTCAGAAGCTGGCTCTTCAATGACAGGTGATTTTGGCTCAGTCTTGATGTTACAATCGAGGCTTTCCTTTTCTTGGATCTTGACAAAGGCTGGTTTCTCTATCTGGGTTTTCTTGTTCTCTTCTTCTTGTGGGGTAAAGATGTAAGCTTTCGGAGGAACTTTGGGTTTTGGAATTTCAGACAAAACTTCTTTCACTGTTTCTTCTTCAGTCGAAGGTGGTGGAGCTCTGCTTTCAAGACTTGGTTTTTGGTGAAAAGATTCATGACCCCCTTGTAAATGTGCTTTCATTTCACGAGGGGAACCTCTGTTTGTGCTTACACAGCAACCCATTAGAGGAAATGGAAGCTACAGGTTGACTCAGAAACAAGTTGGCATTGTTGGGTTAAGGCCAAAAACGAAGCTTTCTTTCTTCACAAGGTTGGAACTTTGGCAGTCGATCGATATTTCCCGGCTTAGGAAACAAAGAAGACGAGGAGACAATGAGCGGGTAGTTAAATGGGAAGTGAATGCGAAAGTCCTATAATTAAATGCATTTATTCTGACATCGAGATAACTTCTTGCTATTTCTGTTAGTGACCTCCACATTTTGTTCTTTGTCATTCAAGTCCTTTGAGCCTTTTCTTTTATTATGAATTTTCATTTTGTTGCTTTTAAGAAAACAGTACTCCGTCTCGTGATTTGTGCAATTTTTTAACAAGCCGTTGAAGGGGATTTTTGTATGTTCACAGCCGTCGGTACATTTGAATTTGGTGTGAACTTTTGTTGTATGTGGTGTCTAAATAAAATCAGATTGGGCAGATAATGGGGGCCACTATAAACAGTTTAACAGGAGACTTATGTGGGTTAAAGGTGATCATCTGACGGTGATTATTGGCTTTATGGTTTGTGGTCGACCACTTGACCTACAATTTTCATAGATTTACATGAACACGATCTATTCTTTGATTTGCTATCTATATATAATCAATGGGGAATCATACAATGCTAGTTTTCAACTGGATGAGAACCATAATGAAAATCATGTTGGAATGTATGAATCAATCAGAATATATTTGTATAGTTCTTATTGTCTCAATATTTGGAACAAAACTAATAATGTGAGGATATAAATATATATATGTAATGGAATCTTTACTAATAAATTGATAGATTCAGCAGTTGTATGCAGATCTAATTAATGGGCTAGATTTTGTGATAATATTATATAATTATACAAAGTAACATGAGAAACACAAACAGAGCTCTCTTTATGTGCAGTAAGCACATGTATTTATCAGGCTAAATGGGCAGAGCCAGAGTCAATAGGGGAACCAATCTAAGGCAAGAAAAGCATCAATGGATTGGGAGTAGATCCAGAGAATTTGCAAACAACAAACGTATTGAATTTATGCAATGGCAGGTAACAAGAGTGGTAAGTGAAACAATAAACAGGACATGATTGGAAAACAACCTTTCTCTTCTCCCACCCAATTGCAAGTTATTGAGTGTTGAAACATGGGCTGTCAAAAAATGTGAAACTGAAAAAGACCAGAAATGGAGACGTAGCTTATCTGCATTGCCAACTACCTCATATTATCAAAGGAAGCTCCAAAGCATGTATGTTACTAAAACAAACTTTTAATCAAGCAATGATGATGGTGGGATTTTGGTATAGATTCAAAGTTGGAGCAATACTACTTAAAGAACTTTATCAAGTAGTTGAAAAAAAATTTATAAAGCATAAAAGTTGTTTGAAGATGATAGAGTTGTAGCACTAATGGCTATGGTGGACTTAGAAGTTAGTAGTACAATCACCAGCATAGGGAGGAAAAAATGGTTGACATGGATGAAATTTGTGTGTGGCAGTTTGCAGGATTTGATTAGCAAGTTGACAGCCCATGAATCCAGCTTCTAATTTTTCAATTTCATGGTCAACAAAAATGTATGGCCGTTACAACTTACAACGTCCAATGTAAGTAGACAACAGCTCAATGAGACAATGTCCCATTTGGGTTTATCTTATGAGCCCTTTTCTCCAAGGCCCCATCTCTTTTGGGTTTGTCCGGAACCAGAACTGATCCATACTAATCCCAAATTTGCTGCCCAATATGTTATAATGTTTGTTTACTTTGAATTCAATCAAAATATAGTTATTTGTCTAAAACCATGTTAAAATCTTCACGGGTCATTTGATTTAGAAGAATTTAAGAAAATTTTTTATATTGTATTTGTGTAAATGTGATTTTTATGTTTGATTTACCAGTATTTGATTCTTAAAAAAAATTTATATTCTCAATACTATTTAAAAGTCCAAAATTAAAAAAACATATCTCTTTCTGTGATTTTTAAATATTTAAAATATATTTTGGTTTCACATTTAAACTGAATAATTTTTTTTTTAAATATCAAATCACTTTTGACTAAATTACAAATATCATGTTTTTTAAATAAAAAATATGATATTTATAAAAAATAAATTTTAATCAAATAAATACTATATTTATAATGTTAAAAAACATAATATTTAATTAAATAAATACTACGTTGCTAACATTAATAGCAGTAATAGGTCAAATACAAAACAAAACAAAATTTGTTAAAATAAAACGTCAAAAATACAAAGCAAAGCAAAAGAAAAAGAAGTGGTCTTAGATAATACCATGTGAGCGCCCAAGCCACCAATATTGTAAATTTTTTCTTTTACAACTGTGTAGTATAGGCTTTCATTGCATTTCTTTGTAAACAAACGCAGTATTTAAGGATCAAATGGTTTTTAATATAAATGTAGGACATGTAATTATTTATTATGTTTTTTTTTAACTAAATATAATATTTTTTGCCATGAAAATTTATTTTTTGTCAGGTATATATATATTTTAAAATTATTTTTTAAATTTAAAATTTTTTGAATAAAATACCTTTAACAGTATTTATAAATAAAAAAAAAATCAAATGACATATAATATAAAAGAAGAGGAGGTCAAAGACGTTTAATTCGTTTGAACAGGCGGTGGCAAACAACAAAGGTCAAAATCCAACCGTTGGATTAATACAGCTATATGTATATCATTTAGTTGACTATAATCTAAGCCCCTGTTGTTTTATTTTTGCTCAAGGAGTGCAACCTCCAAGTCCATGTCATATCACTTATCATTGCATTTTTCGAACGTTATGCCTCTCCATTTTTTAAACCAAAAGCTTTTTTTTTTTTTTTTTTTTTTTTTTTTTTTTTTTCTGCATTCGCAAGGGAGTCGGTAGGAATCCACCTCAAACTCTACTTGCTAATTGCTAAAAAAAAAAAAAATCAAATGAAAAGAAAAGAAAAAGAAGATAGGATTATTTATTACTGTATATAGTAATATATCATAATAAGGACTTGAATAAAAGAAAGTAATGACCCAAAAAAAAGTAATGAAAGGGAGCGTCATAGAAGGCGTAATGGGTGCAAATTATGTCCATTGTGGCAATCACATCATTGATAAAATGAATGAATGAATAAATTATTTTGGTCCCTAATTTCAAATGTTAATAGCAAAATTCACGTGGAATCCAAGCAAAACTATTTTAGTAGACATTTTATTTTTGATAAAAGTTAATGAGAAAAGAAAAATTTATATATAATTAATTTGAAATAATCCTCATTTTAAATATATTAAATTTTCAATTTTAATAATGAAGATTCCATTCTTAATAGTTTAAATAAAATAAACCTATAATTAACCTTTTACAAGATAAGATAAAACGATGGAAAGCTTTGCTTAAACATTCGTAATTTTGTAGGTGGACGGCTTGGATTAAAATGATCTTTTTTTTTAGTATTTTTACCACTTATTTCTTTTAATGTAAAAAAATTTATATTTTTATCCAAAAATTAGTAAAATCTTTTCTTTTTTTTTTTACTAAAAAAGTACTTAAAAACATTCTCGATATTTAAAAAGATAAAGTCGACACACAGGTTAGCGTGCCGTTGGTTGGTAATGGTTACTTTGAAGACAGAGATAGAGACAGAAGTGAGTGGGGTCGTTTCAGTTTGACACAAACAGAACCTCGAGAAAAAGCCAATACTAGGAAAAAACAAACTCTTTTTCTTCTCTGCCCTCACTCCTTTCTGTAGCTTACTCTCTTTGCTTTGCCACTAACTTTAGCTCTCTCCACCTAGAAGACCTTCATAGCTTATCTTTTTTCTAATAAAATAAATTTGGTCCATTTAATTTCTTTTCTTTTTTTAGAAAAAAACCCAGAAATTCAAATTTCTCTTTACATACATTGCTCGTTCTTTTTGTTGTTTGTTTGCTGGGAAAAGGAGAGAAGGTTGTGGTTTTTAAAAGGTATTTGTTAAGCAAGCAAATGGGTTTTGAGAGTTTGGGGATGGTATGTGTTGGGTTTTTGCTGGTTTTGACTGTGCCGTTTACTGGTGGAATTACTGACCCTCGTGATGGTAAACTGTCTTAGCTTAGTTTGCTTCGCTTTTTGGCAATATTTTTATTCTTAAACGATGATGCTGTGTTTGGTGTTGGGGAAAGTTCGAGGAAAGGGAAGGAAAATGCGAGAAAGTGAAGTCCATTAACTTGCATTTTGCTTTGTTAGCTTCGTTTCTTATAGAAAATCAAAATAAATGTGGTAGCTGGTGCTTCTAAAAATATGTTCATTAATGTTCAAAATTCTTTTTCGTTTACTCTCATTTTGGGTTAGATATATGCATTTTTTGAGCTGTTTCAACTTTCAAGTTCTGATAGAATTGCTGAGCCTAGATGATAGTATTTTCAAGTTTGAGCTTCTATTTACTATATTTATCCAGGCTACAGTCATTGGGTTCAAGCAAATGTCATTGGAGAATAGTTTTATTTCATTTTAAACATGTCCAAATTTTTAATTTAAATGTTGAAACTTGGAAGTTTCTCAAAGCAATTCATAGGAAGCCTGTAATAATTGTTTCTTTGTTTTCTGTTTGTCTCTAGTTTCAGCAATGAATAGCTTATATACTTCTCTGGGTTCCCCACCACTTCTTGGGTGGATTCCTGTTGGAGGAGATCCGTGTGGGGAAGAATGGCAGGGCGTTTCATGTGTTTTCTCGAATATTACAGAACTGTACGTGGATTTTTCTTCCCTTTTCCTTAATTTTCCTTATCCTCATCAATAAATTTTGTATCAATGTTTGTTGAGTTTATTGGTGTTCAGACGACTTAATGGCTTGAATCTGGGAGGAGTTTTGGATGAAGGCGTTGGAAGCTTCGAATCAATAATAGTAATGTAAGCATTTTTCTTTTTTAGTATATAATTTCTAGGTGATGTGCATATTAGCATTGATGACTAAGGTCCGGTCATATTCCCAACCATTTTAATCTCTCATAGATGCTGATGCTTCAAAACCAGCTATACTTGTTTCTTTCTCGAATCACTTGTGAATGTTGACGATATCCACTGAGCAAATGCATTTTCCCAAATGTTTCGTTTTGGCTGATTTTGAGCTTTGTGCTTCTTGGGCAATCAAAGAGTTGTCCAAATGGTTGAATCGTAGGCAGATGAATGTATGTAATGGAAAGCAGGTTGAGTAGGAAACATCAAGTTTCAGTTTTCAAATATCGTATATTGTTTCATTCATTCTGGAATTATACCTTTTCTTTGTAGAGCCTTATGCTGCTTTTTGCTGTTTTACGAAGCAGGGATCTAAGTCACAATCAGATTGGAGGGAGTATTCCATCCGCCTTACCTCTTACCATCAGAAATTTGTATGTTTTGACTCCAATCTTTATATTTATCTGTAGAGCATACTTCATAAGCTAATATAAGCAAATAGTATGTTTTTTTCCTTTACTAAGCTTATCCATGATTGAATCAGCTTTGTTTTTCCTTTCTTTAGTTATCTTTCAGGTAATCAGTTCAATGGGAGCATCCCTGCTACTTTGTCTGCCTTAACTCAACTAACATATTTGTAAGTTTGAGTCAAACTTGCTTATCCTGAAATCATACTCTCAAGCTGTAATAATTTTCTCATTATCATTCAATATTCTATCTTTATTGTCTTCAGGTTTTTGGATGATAACCATTTAAGTGATTCAATTCCAGATTCCTTTCAACAGCTTAAGGGTTTGGTCAATTTGTAAGCTCGTTAATTATATAGCTTCTATTCTGTTTAGTTTTCTAGGTTTAGTTCTGACAATATGTATTATTCAGGGATCTATCAAGAAATAATTTGACTGGTCAGTTGCCTCCATCATTTGGGAACTTGTCATCTCTTACAACATTGTGAGTAATAATCTCATTGAAAGATGAGATCATTAGATTCATTTACACGAAAACTTTTCATGAATTGCATATATGCTTCTTAACATCAAGGATTATATATACTTTTTCTGCTGCAGGCACTTGCAGAACAATAAACTTTCTGGGATCCTTGATGTCCTACAGGATCTTCCCCTTTCAGATTTGTACTCTTTTTCCTCTGAAGTTTCTCCATTCAATTTTGTTTTACAAATTGATCACCTAATGATCTAGCATTAACCTGAAAGTTGCTAAGCATTACAAATTGTTACTTTCTTCTTGTGTAGGAATGTAGAGAATAACATACTTTCTGGCCCTATACCTGCGAAGTTGCTGAATATTCGAAATTTCAGGTGAATTCTCAGATTTTCTTTTGACATTTTCAAGATCTTGCATACTTCTGTTTTAAGTATATATGTGTGTGTTCTAATGATGTGTGACATCTTCTCTGCAGGAAAGATGGAAATCCCTTTAATACTACGATTCTTCCTTCACCACCACCAGCACTCCCTGCATATATAGCCTGGGCTCCATCTCCTTTAGAAGGATCTATGGTACCAGCTGGTGGACCTTCTAGCCTAGAATTTCCTCAGTGGGCAAAGGCAAGAAAGTTTTGGACGAATAAGATAGTTATTGGGATTGCTGTTGCAGGACTTATAGCACTTGTTGTTTTAGGAGTGTTGCTGCTTTTAGTGTGGAGATGCTGTAAAAGAAACAAAAGTTCTGACAGGCATGGTGTGAATGCATATAAGGGCTCTAGTGAGAAGCTCAGCCGAATTAATAAATCATCATCTCAACCAACTTATCAAATGGAGAAAGGTAACTTAATAATAGTCTATCCTTGTGGCCGGTCTTGTAAAATTCTCCACTTTCCTTCTAGACCCTTATCTAATTGGAAGGCACTATGTTCAACAGTTGCTAAAGAGGCAGCTATGAAGCCAGTGGATGGATGTGGAAAAGAAAGTGGAGGAATAGGAATAAGTTCAAAGTTACAAGAAGAACAGTTTCTTGATGAAACTACGATGCCTGCAAGTTCAAGGGCCAAGAAAAATCATGCAATAAACATCAGAGGTGTGGATGTGAAGTCCATGTCCTTGCGGCCTCCACTACCTCCTCCTTTATTTCCCTCTGTGGAGGAGGTCAATATAAGCCCAATCATTCTAGCAGAAGTAAATGGAGGTGGTCGCTCTTCTAGAGGTCAGGACTCATGTTCTTTGACCGTGAGTGCCTTCACCATTGCATCCCTACAGCAGTATACAAACAGCTTTGCAGAGGAAAATTTTATTGGAGAAGGCATGCTTGGTGGTGTGTACATGGCTGAGTTTCCAGATGGAAAGGTAAGATGATTTGAATGTAGGAGTACAATGTGATAGCAAAATTGAGTGTGTTTCTAGCTTAGGCCCCCTTCTTCTGGCATTTTTTGCCTGTAGGTACAAGTCCTTTATGTTACTTTCGTTGTTATTCCAGTTTTGTTAGAGAGAGACAAAAAATACTGTTGGCAGCTTTATTTTCCTTCCTCCCAACCTCTATTTGCTGTATGTTTGACATTCTTATCTATCCTTTTGTAGCTACTTGCCATCAAGAAACTGGATACTAGAGCTTCCAGGTGGAAGAATGATGCTGAATTTCTTGAATTAGTGTGTACTATCTCTAAACTTAGGCATCCGAACATTTTGGAGCTTGTGGGTTACTGTAATGAGCATGGGCAACGGTTACTTGTGTATGAATATTGCAAAAATGGGACACTGTATGATGCATTGCATGTTAATGATGGGATCCATAAGAAACTTTCATGGAATGCACGTGTCCGAGTGGCGCTAGGAGTTGCAAGAGCCATACAGTAAGTAAACGTATTGACAATACAAGGGCCCTTTATTTATGTAACCAAGGAAATTTGATGTGCTATCATGGGAGGAAAATCCTTTAGTTTGGATATTTGAGCAGGTTGTATCATCTTTTATATGATTTGTAGATGAAATCCTAAAAAGCCCATAATTCCTTGCTTGTGGCTTATATGTATGTCTTTAGTCTCTTAAGTTTTTAAGCCACCAATCAATCAAAAACTGAGTTTTTTTTTTTTTGGTTGTTGGTGGTAAGGTATCTGCATGAAGCCTGTCAGCCACCAATCGTGCACAAGAATATAAAGTCTGTGAATATTCTCCTTGATGACAAGCTTGCAGTTCGTGTCTCAGAATGTGGTTTGGCTCCTTTGTTCTCATCTGGCTCTGCAAGTGAGGTAATTTTGGATGCAAATCTGTGTATAGATGTGATATTTGATTCCTGCTTATTTGAGGTTCTACAAATACATTAGTTACTAACAATACAAAATGTTAGTTGGTGACTTCAGACCTTTTTTTAATTTGAATTATACTCTTTAGCTGTTTGCAGTGGACATTGATGGACTACAATTGAACAGTGAGAAAGCTTAAACCAATATGTAGCAGAAAAGTTAACAAACCATGAGATTCAAGGGATGTGTGACACTATAAAGGAATATCAGTTGGGAGATGAACGTGTAAAATTTAGAGTCTCAAAATGAAGGCATGAAGGATCCTTTTTTTTTTTTTTTGGGATAAGTAGCATTTTCATTATCCAAGAAGCAGGAACCCTACTACAGTGTTACAAGAAGCAGTAAACCTCCTACCAAGTTACAGATCAAACATATCTCTACTTAGCTTCCATCTCTTACAGAATTCTTGATTTATATTATCAAAAGCAATACTTTTTAAGTCCTACTAAGCGTAGCCTGAGCATATCTCTTATCTGTTACAGTATCATCTCCCCTGTTGTTTTCTCTTACTTGTAGTTCCTCCTATTCCGTTCTGCCCATATCCAATATATAATGCCCCCCATGCCAGCCAAAGGATTACAGAAATTAGTGCCTTCCCTTTGAGCCTAGTTACAGTGTCACGGACCTAAGGGGGAGTTCTGAATCCCACATCGAACATAATAGGAAGGTCCCTGGGGTATAAAAGGGTTCACACCATCTCCGCCTTGTGAGGCGCCTTTTGTAGGACAAAACCGTGAGGCCAGAGGGGCCAGAGCGGACAATACCTCACAAGGGTGTGAACCGTGGCGAAAGGCTGATCTGGGACGCCGGAAGGTGAATGCCCGGGTCCCGGAGCCGCGCGGGTTCGGAGCTTGAGTCTCGACCCGTGACAAGTGGTATCAGAGCCAGCCCTATACCGTTCGATCCACGCCAAGCACCTCGAGGGAGGTAGGCAGGGTGGCCGGCCTCCGTGACGAGGGCGTCGCAAGGTTGGGTGCGGGAGAATGTCACGGACCCAAGGGGGAGTCCTGAATCCCACATCGAACATAATAGGAAGGTCACTGGGGTATAAAAGGATTCACACCACCTCCGCCTTGTGAGGCGCCTTTTGTAGGACAAAACCGTGAGGCCAGGGGGGCCAGAGCGGACAATACCTCACAAGGGTGTGAACCGTGACGAAAGGCTGATCTGGGACGCCGGAAGGGTGAATGCCCGGGTCCCGGAGCCGCGCGGGTTCGGAGCTTAAGTCTCGACCCGTGACAAGTGGTATTAGAGCCAGCCCTAAACCGTTCGATCCACGCCAAGCACCTTGAGGGAGGTAGGCAGGGTGGCCAGCCTCCGTGACGAGGGCGTCACAAGGTTGGCTGCGGGAGAATGTCACGGACCTAAGGGGGAGTCCTGAATCCCACATCGAACATAATAGGAGAAGTCCCTGGGGTATAAAAGGGTTCACACCATCTCCGCCTTGTGAGGCGTCTTTTGTAGGATAAAACCGTGAGGCCAGAGGGGCCAGAGCGGACAATACCTCACAAGGGTGTGAACCGTGGCGAAAGGCTGATCTGGGACGCCGGAAGGGTGAATGCCCGGGTCCCGGAGCCGCGCGGGTTCGGAGCTTGAGTCTCAACCCGTGACAACAGCCCAATGCATCTCATTGTCCCATCCAGCAACTGCTCTGTGCAGGTTACATTGATACAATACTTGCCTCCAAACCTTCATTTAAAAATTGCAGCTGAAAAACATATGATCCCTTGTTTCTTTCTCCTTCCTACATAGTACACAAACCTCATCTGTCTGGATCCCCCACTTCACTATCCTATCCGTAGTTGGAAGCCTATTTTGCATGGCCATCCAAGCAATTATAGCATGTTTTGGGATTTGTGGCTTGCACCAGACCAGCCAATGCCAATTGACTTTCATTTGCCTTGACCTTATTTCCTCCCATACATTGGCAGCTGAGTAAGTAGGCCCTTTGCTGCACTATTCCACCCCATTCGCTATTTGTACCAGAAATCTGGATGCAGTACTTCTCATCTGTGTTAGTTTTTTCACACTCCAATTGCAGTTTTGTGTGATATGCACCTCCCACATACTTTTCCCTTTAAGCACATAGCTTTTTATCCATGCCATCCACAATGAACCAGATTGAGTTAAGATGGACCACAGAAGCCACAATATACAAGCCTTGTTCCATGATTTTGTGTGCTTCAGCCCCAACCTCCCCTCTGATTTAGGCTTACAAACTGCCTGCCAGCTCACCCGAGATCCTTTGGCCGCACTCGCTTGGCTCTTCCAAAAAAAAAACTGAGCATAACTGGTTACTTTGTCTAATAACTTTCTTGGGAGAACAAAGTGCTTGCACCAATAGTTGTGAATATGACAGATTGTATTAGTTGCAATCTGCCTGCATATGACAGATGTCTGGCTGCCCAACTATGAATTCTTTCAGTTATTTTCTCAATTAGAGGAGTGCAATTAGTCATAGAAAGTCTGCCTGTTATCAATGGCACACCAAGATATCCACAGGAAGATTTCCCAACTTAAAGCCTGATGCTTGTAGAATATCTTCTAGCTCCTACTGTGGCACCCCAGTGCAATAAACTTCACTCTTTGCACAGTTTAATTGAAGCCCTGATAAAGTGCAAAACATCTGCAAAATGTTTTGGATACCTATTACTGAGTCCAGCTTCCCTTTGGTGAATATAAGTAGGTCATGAGCAAAACACAAATGTGTCAATTGGACCCTCTTGCACTTTGAATGATAGGAGAAAATACCATGAGAGACTGCAATGTTTAATAGTCTGCGTAAGACATTCATAGCAATGACAAACAGGTATGGTGACATGGTCCCCCTGTCTCACTCCCCTATCTCCTTTAAAGTATCCCACCAAGCCTCCATTGATTGATATAGAGAAAATTGGTGATGTGAGACAGCTCTTAATCCAGCCAACATACCTCTCTAGAAACTTCATTGCCTCGAGCTGTGATTAAAAATTCCCAGTTTAAGGAGTCAAAGGCTTTTCTTAAGTCTACTTTGATGGCACATCTTGAGGACAAGGCTGCTCTACTATAACCTTTAACCAGTTCCTGTGTCATTAGCACATTATCATTGATGCTTCTTCTATTGATAAATGCACTCTGATTGGTGCTAATTAGAAATGGCAGATACTGTTGCATCCTGGTAACTAGTATTCTAGTGATGCATTTGTAGATAACTGAACAACAAGAGATTAGTCTGTAATCTGATATAGCTTGACATTTTGGCACAAGTTCTATTATAGTTGAGTTAAATGCAGGGAGCAAGTCTAGGCTCTTAAAGAAATATAGGACTGCTGCAATGACATCTTCTCCCACAACACTCCAGGCTGCTTTGAAAAAAAGGGCATTAAATCCATCTGGGCCTTGTGCTTTGTCACTATACTGAGAATATGTGGCTGCTTTGATCTCCTCTCTTGTAACATCCTGAGATAAAACTACCTCTGCTTCTCAGTCAAGGACGTTTGGAGGATATTTTCAAGTAGCCCCTTTGAACAGCCTTCAACATTAGTATCAACTGTTCCCAATAGTTGCTTAAAAACCCCACAGCCTCCTCTGATATTTTGGAAAATGTATCCAACATTTTTCCCCTCCTTATCATATAGCACCTTGATAGTGCCTCTTTTTTGCTTGGCTGTCATTGTTTTATGAAAGAAGTTTGTGTTCTAATCTCCCTTTTGTATCCATTTGATCTTGGACTTTTGTCTCCATAAGCTTTCCTCAACGTTTAACAACTCATTGAGCTCCAGCACAAGCCTTTTTTCCTTTTCAGTATCAGTAGGGGATGTTTCAAGCCTGCAATCTGTGCCGCTGCCAACTCTTCTCTCTTCTCCTTGACTTTCTCCATGAGAAATTGAACTTCTTCAGTACTAGCTTTAACCTCTTGAGTTTCTTGTGCAATATAGCCATAGGCTTCCTAGTAGTTGGTATCTTCCATGATTCCCTCCACCAGCTTCATAAATTTAGGATGCTTGGCCCAGAAATTAAAGAATTTAAATGGCCTTGGCAAGATTGCCTTGGCACATTTAACTTGATCAAAGCTCGACGGTGGTCCAAGACTTCAGGATGTAGAAATTTTATTGTAGAATTTGGTATCTGAGTCAGCCACATGTCATTGATTAGCATTCCTATAGAGTGTGTGATTACTTCAAGTATATAGTGGCCCTAAGTAGGGGTGATCCATAACAGCTAACTTTTGTAAACATTCCTAGAAATCTCTTGTACTTGATTGTGAAATCTGGGAGCCATCATAGTCAGAATTCTCACCAGGATGAGCTACAACATTAAAATCCCCAACTAATATCCGTGGCCAATTATTAAATGTATTCTTAAGTGAGATTGGATGTTTCCATAGCCTCCTCCTTTCACCCTCACTATTGTATCCATCGATGGCAGTAAAGTAAATCTTTTGTGCACCATATAAAATGCTACAAGTAATGCTTTGATCACTATTAGCTACTAGTTCCACGTGCAATTCAGATTTCCACAGCAGCCATATTCGACCATTGTAGGCAGCTGAGTAATTGTTATACATTGACCATCCAGCAAAATGCTTATTCGCATCATATTTTGCTGTTTTATTCTAGTTTCCAGTAAGCATGCTACTTCTGCTTGCAATCTTCTAATCCTACCTACTACTTCTTTTTGTTTCAGAGGGTCATTAAGCCCTCTGACATTCCAGCTAAGCATGTTCAGGAAGCTGTGGGATTACCTCTTGAGGCAGAGTATTCTGCCCTGACTTGCTTATTCTTCCCTTTGTCAATAGGGCCTTTTTTCTTTCTCTTCAACTGCTTCATTAAGTCTGCAACTCCAACAGCAGCTACTCCTGCTTTCCTTGGCGAGCTAATTGCAAGCTCCTCTACCTTCCTCTCCTGCGCAGCACTCACTTCTGTTTCTGCCAGTACCACTTCATCCCTCCTATTATCCTCTTCCACTGTTTCCAAAATGAAAAATCTATTTGCTCAGCCAGACTTTGTAGCCTTAATCTGCTCAACCCTTGCTTCTGCCCTTTCAGAGAGAGTCACTTGTCCTTTCTTCCGTACTTCCTTTGCCAATCTTTCCCCCTCTTTTACTTCCTTGGCCATGACCTTCCCAGGTTCCACATTTGATTTCTTTGGCTGCCACACCTTTGTTGCTGCAGCCTCTGGTTTGTTTGCACAAGCTCTATCTATGCCCAAATATTTGCAATGCTGGCACCTAGGTGGCATCCATAATATCAATAAAACTAGGTATCTCGACAGTGGCACCTACCTCCACACAATTTTTGCATAAGCTAATATTTCACAATTAGCTGTAATCTTATCCATATACAATGGAACCCCAAGTGCACTGGCAATGTAGCTCAGCCCATTTTTGTGTACAATTCCAAAGGCACATTATTCAAATGTATCCACACAGGTAACTTGTTCATCTGAAACTCTAAAATTTTCATCCCTGGCTCCCATTTTCGAACTATGATTGGCTTATTGCTGTGCCATGGCCCCAATTCCAGCACTCTGTCTTGATCTTGTTCAGAGGAAAATTGTAGGATGAACAAATTATTTCCGGCAGGTTTGATCGGTACAGCATGAGGGATCCTTATCTCTATTTGAGAGGGCAGGAATTGCTTTCCCTACTATTGCTTATTTTTGCTGATCTTCTTTTGTATCTTGGCAGTTATCTAAAATTTTCCTGCCTCATTTATTTTGCCTCTAAGCTGGTCAATTCAAAATACTAATACACTCAATTCAACACAAATATGCTAACATAAGAATACGGGATTAAACTCATTAAAGCACATGACAGAGTCCAAGAAGAACATTGTTAACATGTGCATACTGTAGGTGTTTGTGTATTAATTATCTTACAGAATTGTGGCTGATATTGGTGCATGTATTCTCAGTTTTCTGGAAGCCTCTTCGTATCCTATGGTTATGCAGCACCAGAAATTGAGTTTGGAAGTTACACTTGTCAGAGTGATGTCTATAGCCTAGGAGTTGTAATGTTAGAACTTCTCACAGGGCGAGAACCCTTTGACAGGTTAGGCAAATCTCACATCCATATTAAAATTTGCATGTAGATAATTTGTCAATCATTTGAATCCTTTTACCTTGCACTAAGCTTATACTAAAAAAATGTCTAGGTCACGGCCTCTGGGGGAGCAATTTCTTGTTAGATGGGCGATTCCGCAGCTTCATGATATTGATGCATTAACTAGGATGGTTGATATCACTCTTAACGGAGCGTATCCGGTGAAGTCATTGTCACGCTTTGCTGATATAATATCTAGATGTGTACAGGTGAACTTCTTTATCCCTTGTTTTCATGTTTTTACTTGTGTGGTATGCTTTATGTGAGAATGAAGTTTTGCAATGACTTTGGTTGGAGCATTACGGTCGAGTAACATTCCTGGGATTTCATATAATCTATTAATGACTTTGTCTAAAGATTGAATGAAATATACTCTATTGTTGAAATGGAATTAAATTATAATTTAATTAAATCTAAAAATAGGAATAGGATAAGCAAAGTCCACAAAAAGCATGTTTCCGCATTTCTTCCATCTCAGGTTATCTAATGTTTGTCTTCCTAGTACTTCCGTATTTAGAGCTACAGGGCACCTAATATTTAATCTTCTTGCAGTGGGAGCCTGGATTCAGGCCTCCAATATCTGAAATTGTCCAGGATCTTTTGCGCATGATTTAGAGCTGAATCTTAAACAATTGGCTGTATAATTAATGTCTCACAAAAGGAAAATGAAGCAGAAGAGATGTCAGCTTGAGAAGAATGAGTGATTGCAAGATTAAGAAGTTGAATCCGATGAAACTTTCCTGGAAGGGTGCTTATTGCTTGAAGCGGCAGCCTAATTGTGTTAGAAAATCCCAATGGCGATCTAATAGCAAATTTGTTCCAGCCTCACCCATTTTGTTTCTTCTTTTTATTGGGGAGGTGCTAATATTATTGTTCATTAATTTACTATTATCTCTGCCAAAACTGTTTTCCAGTGTGGTCTGGTCATTTGAGATCTAACTAGATTATATTAACATTAATAGCCGTGTTCCCTCTATTTAACTTTTAATTACATTTACTGAAATCATTTTAAAAAAATTTTCTTTTCGACAGATTGTTCATTGGCCCTTCCATGGAAAAAAAAGAAATGAAAATAATAAAAATATGGAAAGTTGAAGACAGATTCTTGGGTTTGATGGGTGTCTAAGATGTAAGCGTTAAGTCTTTCTAGTTTTGATCCGGACGAGGATGGGAGAGGCGATTTAAACAATAAGCAAGCATGTGAACCCACATGGATAACATGTAGACAACTGCAAAAAACACCAAAATCCAAGCAATAAATAAAAGGAAAATACCATACTTCTCCAGTTCTTTAGATTTCACAAAATTGAACCATGATTCCTGGTATAAATACAGGGGAGTTTGGTGCTACTAAACTCCCAATCACCATAGATTGGTGGAACAAGACAATCAGATTCACAGTAATCAGTTAGTAGGTGACAGATGACTTAAGACCAACATTTTTTTTTTTAATCCAGATTTATAGGTAAAAACTAATCTGATATTGCATTCAAATTGATTGGGACTTTCCACAGGTAGCAAATTGGTTAAATTTGAAGATGATGTTAACAACCCAAAGCCATAAAAGATAAGGACGCAATCTATTATGTTGGAAATGGGGTATCCATTTTATCCTTGGCACTGCACATTTTACTGCTGTCAGACACAGATAACCTGTCAAAAAATTGCATTTGATAACTCTTTTTCTTTGACACTTATTTTTAGAAATAATTTAGATCTTCTTTCTAGATTGGATCAGAGTTTCAACGATTTAAAAAATTAACAATAAGAATTAAATCTAAATTTTATAAGTAAAATATTTAATCTTTATTAGCTAAATTTATTATGATTACTTACATTATCACGTGATAATAACTTATATTAATTTAAGAAAAAAAAAAGCACAGAAAATATTAATACGAAATTTTTTAAGTGAAATTCATGAAATTTTTTATTAAAAATGAGTAAATAAAAATTAAAAATTATAATCAATAAATTAAAAAATTTTATCGTAAAAATTAATTGTATAAAATTTTAAAAAATTTTAATAAAATTTGATATATTTATTAAATTAATATTTTTTAATAAAAATATTAATAAAATTTTATTAATAAATAAATATTGATCAAATTTTAATTATAAATAATTTTTTTAATAATTTTTTACATATTATTAATTTTTACATTAAACTAAATCAATTTATTAATTTAAATTTTTTATTAAAATTTTTATTGACTCATTTTTAATAAAAAAATTTTACTAATTTCACCTAAGGTAAATTTTGTCGTGATCATGATATTCGGAAGACAGCAATGTTTTGATCCTAGTGTTTTCTAGGAAAATTCCTTCCTGCCTTCATAATCCAAATTACCCCCACACAACAATTAAGTTTAGCTTTGATAAAATTGACATTTGACCTACTTTTGCATAATTTTTAGGTACAAGGTGGTTAAAACAAACCATTTTTTATGAGTGCTATTATTTATAGTAGATTTTTTTGTATAATACCAACTGCATTAGGATCCTAAATAAATTAAATTTAATGGTTGATGTGGTCACACATAAAAACTTTATATTATATCACATACTATTGATAAATATAGATAACAATTTTTAATTCATTTGGCAACCATTTCCCTTCTATGACCCAAAAGAAGCACCCATTATGGCACTCAACAATCTAATCATTACATTTTTCTTCTTTATTTAAATTCACTGCAAAAATCTTAGCTGTTGGGATCGATAATTACCCATGCATTCATCATCTTTGTCATTACTAATAATCATAACTTGGAAAGCACATCTTATAGCCATGAACCATGAATTTCAATGTAATAATTAAATAAGTTCAGAGAGAATATTTTTATTTGTTGTAATAAAATAATAGATAGTTTCATAAATTATGTGTTTGTGAAGTTTTCTTTTTTTAAATAACAAATTTAATTGAGCAAAATGTATTGAAAAAGAAATATCTATCAATGTGAATATGTGTTGGCCTTAAGAAATAAGAAGATAAGGCAAGTTGACAAATTCCTTCGTTTGATATTAATTTTCTTTTATTTCTCGAAAAATACAAATATAAAAAAGAAAATAAATAAAAATTCATCAAATTTAACAAATTTAATTTTCTCCACAAAAATAAAAAAAAGGAAAAAGACAAGAAAACCTAAACCACGAGAGTTAAATAGAGGATCCAACCGAACCGACGCGTCAACGGGACGAAGACAATGGATAATTAAGTAATTTAACTATTCCAACAGATAAAGACCAAGGGTATTTTGGTCAGAATAATAAACAGTAAAAAATTGTGTTCAATCATGTCTGCGAAAATCTGAATTCAACAGTTTGTAGTCTTTTCCCATCACAAGAAAAAAAAAAAAAAAGGCAATCCTTTTTTTTTATTATTATTTTTCCTTTTTAGTTTTCGTTTGAATTTTTTTTTTTATTTATTTTTTAAGGGGGCTGTCAAGTTCTAACCGGAATTTGATTCCTAGCTTTTCTTGGTGGATTTGCATTCCAAAAAAAGTAAACTTTTTTTTTTCTTTCATGTTTTCGAATTTTTGCCTTTTTTAGCTGAATGTTGAAGAACAGTTTCGAGTGAAGTTGATTTTAATCACGGTTCAAGTTTCGATTCCGATCTCGTTTTGGATTTAATTTCGTGGAAAATGGCGAAGCGTGGATATAAGCTGCGTATCCTTGGGCTTAAATTATTGTTCTTGAATTCCTTTTGTTATTATTATTGAAATGCTTATCTTGAATTAGCCGCTGTCTCGGAAATTTATTTAAGTTCTGGAGTGAATTCTTAGCTTATTTTGCGTTTTTATTATGAATTTCAGCTCAAATTTGTTTTTCTTTTTTAAAACTTTAATTTTTTATTGATTAATTCAGGTCGCGTTTGATACTTTGGCTTTGCTAGCCAAGAAAATAGAGGAAAAGCGAAAAATTGAAGTAATAATTCTTGGTTCTAGTGAAAATTTTGAAGCTTTGATACAGATTTATTATTTAACAGATAATACTAGTCTGAGCTCAACTAATCTCAAGTTGAAGAGAAAATTCAAAAAATGTTTGCTTCATTTATCCAAATATGGAAATTTGCAGGCTTTTGGGGCTTTTTCTGGTTTTGTTTACTATAGTTGCTTCCTTGACGAAATGAATGTAGAGGAATTTGTGGCTCATACATCAAATGTGAATTGTCTAAGTATGGGAAAAAAGACGTGTAGGCTTCTTATCACAGGCGGAGATGATCATAAAGTCAATGTTTGGGCAATTGGGAAACCCACTTCTTTAATGGTAAGTTTTATGTTCTTCTCTCTTGCCAAGTTTAGCTTTCAGGTGGTATCTCTTACGAATTAATTTCTTTCGTTGCTTGAATTCACCCTTTGGATCAATAGATGCCACTAGGAATAAGGGTGATGTTGTATCTTGAATAAAAGTGTAAGGGTATCCATACGTGTTAATGTGCAGAGTCTCTGTGGTCATACTAGTCCGGTGGAATCTTTAGCCTTTGATTCAGCAGAAGTCTTGGTGCTTGCTGGAGCATCTACAGGTGTGATAAAGCTTTGGGATCTGGAAGAAACAAAGAGTAAGTCTTTCATTTTTACTATTGAAATCATGTTAAGTGCCCCATTGAAACAGCTTGTTATAATGTTCTCTATCAGTTAGATATCAGTTGATAACAGTATTGTGATAGGAGCTCGTTGGACACACAGAACTTTGTTGGATAAAGATATTCCAAAACTTCAATTCTTACTTTTGAACTTTCACCCGTTTAACAATTGGAACATGTGGATCATCAGCTTTTTACCAAATTGTAATTTGGTGATAATTAACTTGTAAAGTGCTCGATGTTGTTCTTGAAGTGTAGTGGTTCGCGGACTTACTGGACACAGATCTAATTGCACCGCCATGGAATTCCATCCATTTGGTGAGTTCTTCGCATCTGGTTCCATGGACACAAATCTAAAGATCTGGGATATCAGAAAAAAAGGATGCATTCACACATACAAGGGCCATGCTCGAGGCATTAGTACAATTAGATTCACTCCTGATGGCCGCTGGGTAGTTTCTGGTGGATTTGATAATGTTGTAAAGGTAATTAGGGATCACACCATCAATTGCATTGAATGAGTCATCAATTCTATTTATTTAAATCATTTGTATCTTATCACTGCTGCATAGGTTTGGGATCTTACTGCTGGAAAACTCTTGAATGAGTTTAAGTTTCACGAAGGACATATTCGCTCCATAGACTTCCATCCTCTTGAGTTTCTCCTGGCTACAGGTGAATCTGTGATTTCAGTAGGAGTCAATGAGTTTATAATAGTTGCATTTACTTTTTCTGTATTGCTTGTCAATGCCAGCTTGATATATTTTTTTTTTCCAGGTTAAGGTGGTGTATGTGATAGACTTCCTTGTCTGTTTGCAAAGATTTAATCATTAATTTAGGAAAATGATTTGTTAGTCCATGTCTCATGCATTTTCTTTTGTAAATATATAGAAAATTCACTGCCTTGGAAGTTGTTCCTTTTATCATATTGTATCTTGAACATGTACTCAATATTTCCGATTTGTTTTCTCTCATTATGCCTCTTGAAACCAGCATTTTCTTGGGCATAACGTAATTGATGTGTGACCAAAATTTTCAGGTTCCGCTGACAGAACAGTAAAATTCTGGGATTTAGAAACTTTTGAACTGATTGGATCGTCCAGACCTGAGGTATATAAGCTTATGTGTCTCCAAACTACAGCCATGGAAGTTTGCTCTACTGCTTCCTCTTCCCCTTCCCTGTGCTGGAGATACTCATTTTATGTAACAGCCAGTCATTTACTTTATTTATTCATTTGGAGGGAGGAATTGAAAGAAGTCATAGAATGGTTTTGACTTTTCCTTTTTCTTTTAAAAGGAAATTTTTTTTTTTTTTTTTGCTTTGCCCGACAATTAGTGCTGTGTAGAATGGCTGGAAAATTATGTTACTCTACTCTTCGCTTAACCTAGTGTTTCGATATTGAAGGCATATATAACTTAATGAAATGGTTACTTTGTCATGATCCTGCAAATTTCCTATGAAAAATTTGACACAGCTGTACATGTAGAAGTGTCCTGTTTTGGTACCCATATTTGAAAAACATATTCTCTCACTTTAAAGGAAAAGAAAATTTTAAACCAAAACTTTCATTATTGATAATAAACCTTTTTCATCATATTTCTATAAAATGTTTAAATCCCTTCATTTCAGGCTACAGGGGTTCGCTCAATCGCTTTTCATCCTGATGGGAGAACCCTGTTCTGTGGATCAGATGATGCTTTGAAGGTTTGAACCTTTCATTGTAAATCCAGTTTGATCCTATCTGAATTCAAAAGCAAACATCCGAATTTTCATTGTCGTAATTGTAGGTTTATTCATGGGAGCCAGTAGTTTGTCATGACTCTGTTGATATGGGATGGTCAACACTTGGTGACCTCTGCATCAATGAAGGCAAACTTTTGGGTTGCTCATACTATCGAAATTCTGTTGGAGTTTGGGTATCTGATGTAGCGGTATCTACAATCATCCTTTTCTTATATTGAATTCCCTTTATGTTGGATCAATTTTGTACTGTTGCTCTTTAAGTCTGAACCTGAGTGAAAACTTGTCGGTCTTAACTTTTCTTCTTAAAAGCCTTGTTTGTACATGTCTCAGCAAATTGAGCCATATGGTCAAAATGACTGCACAGAGAAGAAATTTAACCTTGACGGGAGTTATTCTTCAGAGAAAGCAGGGAGGGGCATTAGGTCAACTTTGGGATCACGGCCCCTCTCTCCTGATTATGAGACAAAACAAATAAAGAACATATATGTTGACAGTAAGTTCACTTTTCGGTTGTTTTTAATCTTTGAACTGGTTCATCTACCTTGTGTTTCTTTGTTAGCATGGTAAATATTATGTCTGTGGAGCTTGACTGCTACACTGATGACACAAATAAATGTGCTAGGTACTTAACTTTTTCAAATGTAAAAGTTTTTCCCCTTCTAATTTCTTAAGCTATATATTCTCTGACATGATATTCTCATTTCTGTGAAAAGCTGCTGGCAGTAATACTATTGCTACACAGAAAGTTGGCTCTTTGAATTCTCCAAAAGTGGTACTCCCATTGGATGCCAATGAAAAAAGTAATCTGGCAGCTGAGAAGCAGAGTCCTGGAACAGGAGTTAATGCTAAATCTAATGGACAATTGGGTAACAAGTCTTTCATCACACCTAGTGTTGTTCCACGGGACAACCATGTTGGGAAAGACTCTACCAATTCAGGAAAAGAATCTATCACCTTTTCAAGGACAAAACCAGGCATGTTGCTCAAACCAGCTCATCTTAGAAGACCATCTGTCAACAAGTTTGAGGTTGAAAAGCTGTCAGCTGCAGTTGAATCAGGAACTCTTAGCAGTATAAAAAGCGGGTTAGACAGTGCAACGGATCTGAATTCTCAAACTAGGCTTACATCAGAGAATGGAGCTAGAAAATCCTGTGAGGAAAAGGATTCAAACATTAAGAGTGTTATAGAGAAACCTGAAAAGATGTTATCACCACAGACACCCCCTAATGAAGAAACTTGTAAGTTCTATCGTACACCATGTTATCATTTTTTTTCGTAGGTCAGTAATGGTCATACATTTGTATGTTGTTATGTTTCATTCTTGTCTTTCTTGTAATAACTTGTGTGATATTTATTTATTCTATAGTTGTTAACGATTAGTGATTAGTTTTTTCTTTATCATTTTTAGGTAATGAATATCTCAATAGCAACAAAGACACAAACTCTGTCAAATTTGTGAATGGAGGTTTGCTCTTTCTTTCCATCTAAGTCTTCTAAGGTATAAAACTGGACATTTTGATCCTTAGAAATTTCTCTCTTGGCAGTGGCTGTTGTTCCAGGAAGAACACGCACTCTGGTTGAGAGGTTTGAACAAAGAGAGAGATTAAACAGCAGTGGTGATCCAGCAACTAACACTGCACCTCATGCAGTACCTGAAACAGATAAAACACCAACCATAGTGGTAAGCTTAAGTGTCTTTTCTCCATGTTTGAAATTTCAGTTTTTGCATGATTTAGTTATTAGAAAGAAGCTGTCTAAAACCAAGTTGGACAGACTTAAATGTGCATGCACTTTCACATTTTTGTGACTGAATCAAATTTATTTCTCATGTTTTAACCTGACAGAAAGGAGAGACACAAATCTCCAAGACACAATCAGTCTCTGTCAATGATGGGTATAATGCCAGAAGTCAGAATTCTAGAACCGAACCAACTTCTCAGTGTGAGGGAAGCATTACTGGAAGTCAGATTCCTAGAAGGGAATCAACCCCAACTTCTGAAGGGATCATTACTGGAGATCAAATTTCTACAAGGGAATTAACCTTCACCCCTGATAGGATCATTACTGGAAATCAAACTTTGAGAAAGGAATCAACCTTCACCCCTGATAGGATCATTACTGGAAATCAAATTTCTAGAAGGGAATCAAGCTTTGCTTCTAGTGGCGTCATTACTGGAGATCAAATTTCTAGAAGGGAATCAACTTCTGCTTCTGATGGGATCATTACTGGAAACGTAATTACTAGAAGGGAATCAACTGCCATTTCTGATGGGATCGTTTCTAGAAATCAACTTTCTAGAAGGGAAATAACCTCTGCTAATGATAGGAGTGGACCAAGTGCTACAATTACTGAAAATCAAATTTCTAGAAGGGGATTGAGTTCTGCTAATGATGGGAATGTTACTATTACTGGAAGCCAAATTTCAAAGGGCGAATCATTCTTCGTTAATGATGGAAACTTAATTGAAAGTCTGATGCAAACGCATGACATATTCTTAAGCACTCTTCGGTCACGCTTGACAAAGTTACAGGTAAAATTTAGCTCTCTACTTGTGGATGTAATTGGTCGCATTGTAGCTGTTGCTTTTTTTTCCATTTTTTTCTGGAATTACTATAGCTTTAGGCAAAGATATATTGATACTTACATAATCAATGGAGTGCAGAATATTATACTAGAATTATGGTTCAGAACATGTCCACGTACATCTAAACATCTGTGACAGGTGGCAAACTTTTGTTCTAGTGAAAAGAAAGTTATTTAAGTTTTGTAAAAAGAACATAAGAAAAGAAATTTCCATCACTTATGCTTCAGTTTGCCTCTCAAATGATATTTTTCTTCTATTTTTTTGGTTGGATTTCTTAATTGATTTTCTGATGAACTTGTAGGTGGTGCGGCATTTTTGGGAAAAGAATGACATTAAAGGTGCAATTGGTGCCCTGCGGAAGCTGCCAGATCATTCTGTGGGTATTTATGGGAAGATTTCATGTGTGTAGTGGTAACTAGAGGCTTTGTCATGCATATCTCTCTTTGGTTAGACTGATTTACTTCTGGTGCAGGTGCAAGCAGATGTGATCAGTGTTCTCATGGAAAAAATGGAGATTCTCAACTTAGATCTGTTTTCTGGCCTGCTTCCTGTACTTATGGGCTTATTGGATAGCAAAATGGAAAGGTAATTTTCAAAACAAAGTTTTAGTTCTTGGTATCGTAAGATATGTTCTAGAGATTTACTCTATCCATTGCTTTCAAAAACAAAACGTACCATTTCTTGAAAAGTAAAATACTGAAGGTTGTATCTTTACATAAATTCCGTTTGGCCATGTGGGTGCAAATTTGATTTATGTTATGTCTCATTTTTCAACATTTAAACAATAGGCCTTTCCACCTATAATGCTCATACTGGTTTTTGTGCTTGTGATATGAATATACAGGCATGTAAATGTCTCATTGGAGATGCTCCTGAAGCTTGTAGCAGTTTTTGGTCCAATGATACGCTCAACTGTTTCAGCCCCACATGGGGTTGGTGTTGATCTTCACGCTGAGCAGAGGTCTGCCTTTCAGTATCTTAACTATTATGGGTTTGATGAAAGCCAGTATGAACTAATTGTTTTTCAAAATTTGAACACAGGCGAGAATGTTGCAATCAGTGTTTTTTGCAGCTGCAGAAGATTCAGAAACTTCTTCCACCACTTGTAAGGTGAGATGTTGTTTGAGTGATTGCAGCTGACATTGTGTAAAAAGATTTTGGAACATAATACATTTCTTAATTGCAACTGAAATTGTAATGTAACTCAATGTCTTTAAGATGGAAGTTTGCATATCAGGATGTTTATATGCTTAATTGGTTTCCTAGTTGGGTGAACAACAAGCATGATAAATTCCTTTTCCTTTATGTTACTACAGGAGAGGTGGTGTGATAGCAAGATGTGCACAGGAATTGAATCTAGTTCTTCAAGAATGATGATGAATGCTGCCATCTAAAATCATCTGCTGCTGAAGAATATAAAAAGTAGCTGGGCGGACACCGCTTAACAGAGATTCACTTGTGATAGAAGGCCATTTCGTATCTTGTATCTTGGATACACAATTTTGTCTTGCCACCTTACTGTATCTTGCTCTGCCCGCTTTTGTCGGTACTGGACTGCTTGCTTGAGTAAGTATCATCGCTTGCAACCGTTACATCTTGAAGATGGACGACGAAGCCAGCCTGTGAATCTCAATGTTTCTGGTACTCCACGAAAAATTACTTGTCATTCATTGATTTAAGTATAGTGCTGTCTGTAATGATTTTGTTCAAAAATATATGTATGCATGATTTAAGAATTGGCAGTTGCGAGGCTAGCCTCGGCAAAACCAAAGAGCCAAAAAAAAGGCAACAACTTGCCAGTCATGGCGGTGACAAGTGGCATGATTTTTTGTCTAATTCCATATTTTTTTTCCTAATATCATCCATTACTATTAGGCATTAATTCTCTCTACGCGCAGTTTACACGTAATGAGTTCGTATGTCTTATCGATGGGTCCGCTCGCTTTGGGATAACAAACAAACATTATCAACAATTTTCCCATACATTCCATTCAGGAACATGTTCCCTTTGGCTAACCGATATGATTAAGACAGCCCACGATCCTCTAATCAGATATTTGTAGTTTGTCTGAAACAAATGCATGAAAATGTACAAAGAAAATTCATTGATCATTGGGACAGTGAAGAAAGTCAACCAAGGTGATGCCTTTGGTGCCTTTGGTACAGTCAGAACTCAAAACATCAATTTCACATTGTTTCAAAGAAGATTTCCATCAGAATTTTCTTTTTACCTAATTTAAAGTAGTATAAAAAATCCAAGTGCTTTAAAACATCTATTAAAGATAGTTATGATATTATTTTATGAATTTTTTTTTACATTTAATACATTATTTTAGAAAAAATGACATGAAATTTGATAAAATGATGGTAAAGATTAAAAAAAAAAAAACAAATTTAATCTAGGGTTTCACGTGGGAAGTTTTACTAACTTTAGATTTTGATGATATCTTTTTCATTATGTTGTAAGTGAATTAAAATCAGAAATTACAGTTACTTAACAAAGAAGAAGAAGATAACAATACAGTTACTTAACAAAGAAGAAGAAGATAACAATTTAAAAATAATTTTTAATTACAGATCCAAAAAGCATCACAATTCCTTGAAAAGAAAAAAAGCTGATATGGTATGATGGTTTAGTGCAATTTAAAGACATTCCTGTCCTTCCATAGTACATATTAAGATAACTATTAAAGTAAAGCTACTTTTAAATTTCTTAGTTGTTGGTTTTTGATACAAATGTAATTTTTTAATTTTACAAATAAAATTAAAATGTGGTCACTTGTTTTATATTTTTAATTTTTTGTTTATTTTTTATTATATGGTATATATTATTTCATTAATCTTAACAGTAAATTTACTAAATACTTCATTGTTAGTGAATATAATAATTTTTTTAAAATTTTAATTAATTGAGAAAAAAGAAAAAATTTGTAATTAATATGTAAATAAATATTTTATAATCTATTTTTTTCCTTCTCCCCAATTATATTCTAAAACTATTAATAAAATTATTTTATTCACTAACTTTTACACTTACTATTTTTATAAACATGAAATTTGTACTAATTATCTAGTAATAAATCCTAATTAAGAAAGGAGTTAATTGTAATTTAAAAAAAACAGTGGATACAGACAACAATCTGCAAACAGACAAGCCAGACTCGGAAAAACAAAACCAAAATTTCCATCCCCCCTTTGTTTTTTTTTTTTTTTTTTTAAAGTCTTCTCGTTGTCCCATGTTTTTCTCACTGAAAAAATTTAGTACTACTACAACGATCATTTAAATTCTTCCCTCAAGAAAAAAAAATCCATCTTTGATAACTTTGATATCTCTTTCTCTCTCTTCAATTCTTCTACATTATCCCACAAAATCTCTTTCATTTCTCCAATGATTTCTTTTCTTTTCTTTTCTCTTTTTTTGGCTAGTTTCAGTTACCATTAAAAATTCAAAAATTTTATACCCTTTTTAAATGAATTTCAAATTTCATTAAAAAACCTAAAAAACCGCCTTTTGTTTTTGTTTCTGGGAAATTTTTTTTAGGGTGGTTTTGGTTAACGTTCGCCGGAGGTGCTAGAGGGAAGAGCTAGGTGGTGGCTTTCTTGATTTAATTTAATTTTCCGTTGGTGGGTCGTCGTCGTTGTTTTTATTGAAATAATCGTGGCCGTACACGTGGACATCGGAACGGAGATGATAACGGAGAGGTGGGGTACGTGGGAGGAGCTGTTGTTAGGAGGGGCAATTCTCCGCCACGGTACCCGAGATTGGAACCTCGTCGCTTCGGAGCTCCGAACCCGAACTGTTTCTCCTTTTGCTTTCACTCCCGAGGTTATTATCCAATTAATACTTTAATTCAATTAATGAAATCTTAATTGATTTGATCATTTTTTTAGAATTTATTTGTAATTTTTTCTTTTTTTTATTTTTAGTGTTAAAGAAATGAGAGTGTAGAGTTGGTTACATTTTATGTGGCAGACACGTCTTGACTTTGACTAACCTGATGTTCTATTTGCATGATTTCGAATCTTATTATTATACTTAATTGTTATTACTATTTTTTTTAAATGAAGATATGGCCATTGGTCAATGTCAATGATGGCTTGCTTGGCTAATGGGTAGGGGATTGTCACGTGAACGTTGGTGGCTGTAAGATCTTCACTTCTGAGTGGTCTTTTAGTCTTACTGTTTTTTAGGACACAGAGAGTTGGAAAGTGGAGATTTTAGGAAATGAGGGTGAATAGGATTCAATTAAAAGAAAATTATGGCAGCTATTTGTATCCACTAGTGTTACTTAATTAGCTTCATCTAATGCGTGACTTTGTTGGATTTATTACAAGCTACTACCTCTCAAAACCATGGAGCTTTAAGGTTTGCCTTTGCTACAAACTAGGCTTGGCCTAATGTTTGATATTTGAATCTGGTCTCGCTCTTTTACTTCATCATATATACAAAAGAAAAAAGAAACTTAAAAAGTTTTTGGGTTGAATTAGTTAAGGAATGTAGTTTGGTTCACGGGATGTTTAAATCTTGATATACTCTTTAGCCTTTATCATTTCTCCAACAATTTATAGTGAATGCGTGAAGTTGCTATGAATGATATTGCAAATGCACTGGTATGAATCAATGCTAATATAATTCAACTCTATGATTAAGGATATGTCTTTTATTGAATTAAGTTGAACTCTTCCTTGTTTGTTCGGGAAGGAGTAATAGAACAGTACTCCAGCTGTAATATAGTCTATTAAATTATTTGTCAAAATGCTTAATTTTAATTATGTAAATTTCATCTGATGAAGCTGGTATCTGAATGCAGGTTTGTAAAGCTAAGTATGAGGATTTGCAGTGCCGTTACTCAGGTTGCAAGTGAGTAATCCTGTCCAGAGTTTGTTACATATTTGCATAACAAGATTCTGAAATATGGTGCTTTATTAACATTTGTATTACATTTTCATTCTTAGAGCTTGGTTTGAGGAGTTACGTAAACAACGAATGGCAGAGCTGAGGCAAGCTTTAGAGCAATCTGAAGATTCAATTGGGTAAGTAATTTGCCTCTATTGCCAACCAATCGGTAGTTAATCAGATAGTTCAGCGCATTTATTCCTCTCAGGCTAAAGCATTATGCTAGTAGCAGTATGTCTTGTTCCTACGTTCTTCTATGTAATCTGGCAATGGATTTAACGGTTGGAGTTCCAAAATTCCAAATTCCTTAAGAAGATTCTCTGGTTTTAAACTATATACAAAGCACAGATTCTCAATTACCCTTCAATGGGTGCTTGCCAAAGTAGTAAAAGAGAAAGCTATGACTTGTTTAATAGTCCTGGAAGAGCTTTTCTGGATGGTCCTAACTTCATTAGTTTGCATAATGGTTTGAACTTTACTTAGTGAATATATACTTAAAGTGAGTTTAAGAATTTAATTGAGTTTTTAATTTCAGATGTCTCCAAGTGTAGGGACCTGCATTTTGTTTTTAACAAGGACACATGCAAACTTATGTATTTGATCTTGGTTTCTTCAGATTTTTTACATCCTAAAACTTGCATTCTTGTGTTTATATTACACCGTACTCATTATTGTCCTTCTCAGATCGCTGGAATCAAAGCTTGAAAGCTTAAAGGCTGAGAAAACAGATTATTCGAGGGTTGATTATGATTCCAGTCAGACAGAATCAGCACTACCATGTCATAAATCTGAGGGAGTTGAATTTTCCAGTAAGAACACATATAAGGATGGCCTCTCTGCTGGTAGTTTCACACAGGAAGCTGAGACAATCTGGGCACCAGATTTTCAGATTCCAGCTGCAGTGCCTACTGAGATGGATTCCAAGCCAGGAGGAGATTCACTGACCTCCGAGGGGGAGAAAATTTCAAGCATTGATAAGTTGGCATATACTTTCTCTGGAGGACAGTTGCAGAGTATAAGAAAGAGGAGGGGAAAGAGAAAGAGAAAAGATTGCAGTAAGGATGCCAAAGAAGGGAGTGTTGGAGAAAGTGTGTTTCTAGGCCCATCTGATGTTGCAAGTGCCTCACGTTGCAAAGAAACTTCAACTAGCAACTCTGCTCAGATTGCCAGATCTTCAGGTGTTGAGGATCAGTGCAGAGGTTCAGGCAAGGAAGTGACTGATGATATAATAGGAATATTCAGTTCTGTAGCAGAGAATGACTGTGCTTCTGTCTTTCGACGAAGGCTTGATAGCCAGGTAAGGACAATATTTTCAGTTTAGGTCGTTAATGATGTCAATAATTTTTTTAATCTGCTCCTCAGTGACACCAAGCATTGGCTTCCTTCAGTTGTACCAGGGCTTAATGTTGATATATGTATAATCTCAAAGATTGTTCTTTTCTCATGCAGAAAAGAGGAAGATACAAGAAAATGATCCTACGGCATATGGATTTTGACACCATAAGATCAAGAATAGCCAGTAATTCCATCATGTCTGTTAGAGAACTCTTTCGTGATATGTTATTAGTTGCCAACAATGCCTTGGTTTTTTATTCCAAGAATACACGTGAATATAAATCTGCACTACTTCTGAGACATATTGTCACTGCAACATTGCGGCAACATTTTAAGGAGTATGGAGGTAAGGTTCCTATCACCACCTTTAACTCCGGCAGACCTATGCATAAGCCTACTGCCAAGCCCCGAAGCATTCGCCATGATAATCAGAAACTGCCAGGAAACGCATCCAACAATAAGAATCCAGTAGTCGGGTATTCTCATGGGAGTAAAAAGAGAACTAATGCAGAATCTACTCCATCAGTGGAGTCCGTAGCTGTGACAAAGAAAGGTTCAGCTCCTCGGCCAAGAAAAGTGGACCAGGGACGCTCTGGTCAAAAGTCCGAAAGTCCAACAAAAGGAAGAAAGACAACTCGAGCTCGGTGATCATGTAGTATAATGTATATTGATCTTTTTGTTTTTAATTATAAAACCAGTTGTAGCTCCATGTTCTAAATGTAGGAAAATGTCTATAGTCATCCTGTGTAAAAGTTTTCTCCGTTTGGATGTACATTTGTAGAACTGCACTGTAACTTGTAACACTAACACATGAAACCAAAAAAAAAAAAAAAAGGAAACCCTTCTTGATGTACAAGTTTTCTTCTTGTGGATGAAAAATGGCAGAACATACTAATCGCTGATTCCTAATATTCAACTATTTCTCTTTTTCCTCAGACTAATTTCCCTCCAAGTTTACAGCAATGGTTATTGTCCATGTCTAAAAAAAAGATTAAATGGCTATTGCTACCCTTGAATTGTAGGACTGCAATGTATAAGAAGATCTAGAACATTGATCCTTTTGGATTCACAAACTTGTCGGCCAGCTTCGGCTTATTCCAATGGGCCTTGGCTCACTGGGACTACCCACCCAAATGTTAGCCTGAAGTTAAATAGGTCTCTTTTGCAAATTTTTTTATGAAAGACGTAGACGTGAGAATTTTTTTTTAGAAAGAATTAGAAAAGAAAAATTTACAAATATTGAAGATTAAATTTTAATTATGCGAGAATTTATCTTTTAAAGAGATAAGTAAAACATTTGAATTAAATTTCAAATTCGTACTCTATTACTATCAACTTAGTGAGAACTCACCTTCTAAAGAAAAAAAAAAAAACAAAAAGAGGGGGAATTTGTTTTCTTAATGCTACTATCACACGATTGAGGATTGTAGTCAAAAAACAATGATAAGCAGACGCACCTCAAGAAGCACTTACTACATGGGTGATGTCCACAGATCATTAGATAGCACTTAAAATTGGAGATAATGGCCACAATAATGGCCCAACTTCATAGAAACAAAAGAAGGGTTTTTGAAATTATTACAGTATCATAAAGTTTTAGGTCAGAAGCATTTCCAATGAATTTATCTTTAAGTGGTCGCCCATGCTAAACTTGCTCGGTTGTTGGTTAACCATTTTTGCAAGGATAAGCAATGACCTTAACCACTTTGGTGAACAAAGTTACTTATTTTTCAAGCTAACTTCATCCCCCAAATGGATGTTTCCCCGCCAAACTCAACTCAAGGTCATTACTCAAAGCCAAATCATGCCACATATTCATGAGGTAAGCAGCACCAACCATATCCAATATAGGCTAGTAAATATTGTTGCAACCCCTAAGTCTTTACTTTTTGACGTTTGCATCAAAGTGTATATTTATAGTCCGTATAACCATAATTCGTTGACTAATAATTCATTTAAAAGCTCGATCAGAGAACTCTTACCTTGAAATTCTTCGAATCGAACTTCTAAACAAGTTTTAAAATAAAAAATCTAATTATTCAATAAATTTTTTTTGTACTTGAGCATTGTTCGAGATTGAACCTTTTTATAACATTTTACTTGCACTTTAAGCATGTGCATGACCCAAAGCACACTATACTTATTATGGATCAAGAGGGGCATTAACTTTGTTTCGGCTGAATTAAATACAATGCTTTGATGTTTCTTGTGACAGCGGCTAGGGTTTTTCATTTTATGTACTCTCTCTTCGTTATTACTCCACCTCTCTTCCATATTTGATCACCTTGAAAGCCATTTTTTTTTTCTGTTCTTGTTGATTTTAAATATGTTACCGTTTAGATGGAAAACAAAAACGATATTTCCCTATCTATGGCAAGCATTCAAGTATTTAACTTAATAATTGATACCTGATTTTTTGCTCAAACATCAAACAGCAACCCAAAATTAGACTAGCCTTTAGGAGAGTACTTGGATAGAGTGTACTAGTTAATAGTTTTTGACTAGGTTAAATTATAGAGATTGACTTTTTTTTTTTTTTATCACATACAAAGTAATTAATTGCTGCAAACCTGAGGCTGGGAAGAGACCTATGGCTTTGGAGAAAACTTTAGTGAGTGATGATAAGCAGTCGAGTTCTTGCCTGCAGGTTGGCACGTGTTAGACCAAAGCCCCGGTCTTCGGTCGCCCAAATCTGACCCATGCTTTGTTTTTTTCCTAGCTTCTCTCTTTCGTCAAACTCAACGTGTTTTAGGTGACTAAAAAAGCTAAGCCTTATCAAACTTAGGATTAACCACTCTTCACCTTCCCCACCAATACATTAAACCAAAACCATTCATTAAAATATAGATTTATCAACGTCTTTTGCACCCTTTATTTTTTTAATTTATTTTTTATTGTTGCCATCATTTCATCAAGGAGTGCTAGGCAGCTTGAAACCATAAATGGGTGGTTTTGATCAAATGAACCTAACCCATTTTGCAATTTTGATAATAAAGATATTATGATCAATTTGTGGCATGACACGATTATTTGATCTAAATCATTTTAATTTACTCGATATCTTATTCTCACATGTATATTCATTATTTTTTTCCTTTTTTAATTCGAGTCATGTTTGATTTGTTTTATAATCCTAAGAATACAAAGTATAAATCTTTATTAATTGATACATATATTGAAATCTCCACCACGGCATTGGATTAGATACTTGATATTCAACTAATTAATATGGTGTAGTGGTGGTGTCCAATGCATATATATATATATATATTTTTTAATATTTGAATTTGTCAGTAATTAAATTCTTACTATTAAAATTAAAAATTTATTAGTGATTGAATTTTAATTATTAAAATTAAAATTTTAATATTTTATTAATAAATTACATGACTGTTGATTTAATATACAATTTCGTATATTATTATATTTAATTAATTAAACCCTCACTTAAATATTATTTGTGATTCACATAATTATATATGTTCATTTAGCCATTGAATAATAATAATAAATGTGACATTGTTTAGTTAATGCTAAATCACACCTTCACGCAACTATCAATTTTCTATTTTAAAGCCATTTTTAATTAGCTTAATGATTAATTTAAGAAAATAGTCAACACCATTTCCACTAAGAACATTGCAAAGATACCTAAACTTTGATTATGTTATTTTTGCAATTGCTTATTTAAAAACTAGTGCAAAACTCAAATTAATTCCATGGCTTTATAGTAATATGAATTAAAGACTAATTGGATTTTGGCTCCTAATAAGCACTCCATCCTCAGTCAACTCTCATGAAATATGTGATCATCAAACTTAATTGGGTTCATAGCGATTCACATGAAAGATATGATCATCAACCATAGGTTCATAGCAGTTTAATATTAACCTTTTGACTGTTAATAGATCAATAAAATTCCTTGGAAAAGCTGATTTACAAATATCATCCTTAGATCGTTTGAATAAGATAGATTTTGGTGGGGTTATGGACTCACCATCTTTGGCTGTCATCACCTTATTGCAAATGAACTTTGCATGGGGGAACTCCTTTTCATGTCTAGCTTGGAAAATATTCGTAATTTAGTTGTGTTTATAGCGTGTTGTTAAGAAAGACCGGTGATGCATGTTAGGTTTGATTTGATTTTATGACGTTCTGAGTTTCAACATTTGTAAAAAAATGATCATGGCTTAAGGATCCAAATATGTTAAGATTGCCAAAAAAAAATTAAAAACAAAAATAGAAAATAGGGTTACTTGTTTGCTAACATTTTCAGAGTAATAATATTTATTTATTAACCTAAAGTAATAAATGGAGGGGAGGGGGGTGTGGGGAACACTTTGTTTTTGGTAAGTGTGGGGGAACAGTCTTTGTCTATTGGGCAAATTAATTTGGAAATTTGTATAATTAAAGATGCAATTAAGGTAATATATTTGTATTAAGTAAACCTTATACCATTGAAATTGACATCACTTTAGTTAGAGAGTTCTAAAACAAATACAAATTGAATCCATTTATTTTCACATTAATTGGTTTGTTTTAATCTTTCATCGCATTTAATAATTATAATTAAATTTATCGTATTATCAATTAAATTAAAATATTTATTTTAATAAAATTAAATTAATATAAATTTTTTTTAATTATAATTATAATAATTTTATTTTCTTTGATCATAATTATATTATTTTTCATTTTTATTTTTAGTTTGCTTCAATCAATCTCATTATCTATAAAATGAAATCTTAATCAAACTGATTTTGCTCATTTTCTTCGTCTCTGTCTTCCCTGCTAGTCTCATTAACCCTTTTATTCGCTAACAACTAATTTGAAACATCAAACGACGAAAAAAGAAAAGAAAAAAAAGAAAAAAAGTATTCATTCATCGTTATAAAGGCATTGGGGGAAATGCTAAACTGAAGAAGGATGGCATATCTCGAGAACATAGAAAAACCCACACCGTAGCAGAAAAGGCACTCTGTTTCCAGCTTCTCTTAGTAATTTATTACTAGCCAAAAATTAGATTAATTAGATAGATTATTACCTTACAGTTTGACATCAAAGGAATCAATCAGGTAAACCCCATTTTTTTCTTTTTACAACGGAAGTTACATTTCAAGATAGCTGAGGAAATTACAGAGGTTGGGTTCATGTTTTTAAGTTGAATTGCTACTTATTTACTATCATAATTTATTTATTTTTTTAAATGAAAATGAAAAATCCATGTGAGAGGGAGAGACGGTGAAGTGATGTTTGAGTGTAAAAAAACAATAGGAAAGGGATTGAGTGAGACAGACGACGAAATGTCTGTTTGCAGCTGTTGTTACATGGGGAAAAAAAAGAAAATAGAGAAAAAACCTTTTTTTTTTGGTTCTGTATTAAAAAAAGAATTGTGTAATTGGAGGTTGGGGAGCTGTCGCGAGTAGAGTCGACGGCGATCCACTGCTCGACGACTCATATAAACCAAACCAAACCCTGAAACCCCAAAACCCCATGTAAAAGCAAAAGAACATAGGTCCCCTTAACCTTCTTCCTTTGTTCTTCTTCATGCTCCTTTGAAACGTGGCGTTGCTTCCTCTTCTTTCGTTTTCTTTTTCGACCCTTTCCTCCCTTTCTCTCTGTTTCTTTTGCTGAGTGATTTGCTCATTCATTCAATTTGGTTGTTCTTGAATCAGACGACCCACGTTTTCCCAAAGCTTTAATCTTTTTCCAGCCTTGGCTTTGATCAATCAATTCGCCTCCATTTCATCTCCAAGGTCCCTCTTGCATTCTATTATCTCTCCTCATTTTATGTTATTTACTTTTTGACAATGGTGGATGGATCAAGATCCGGTTTTTAAGAGATTTTTGTTTTTAGTTTCTCTTATTCTTTAGTTCTTTCCTTTGTTTTTTTTAAAAAAATTTTTTCTTCTTTTGAATAATAATAATACTATTATTAGACAGTCTCTCAGTAGAAGGCCAAGCATTTTCAAATTTTCGTTTCTTTTCTTCTTTGAATTGAAGAAATTTGGGGAGTTCAAGCTTACAGAGATTGTTTTAGCTTTCATTACTTTTCGATTTTCTCGCTCTATTTTTCCAATCTAAAATCGAAACTTTGCTCTTAAAACTTTTTTTTTTCTTTCTCTTAATATCCTTTTGTTTTTAAATCTGGATCAGGAGCTTAAAATAGTAATAGCTACAGTCTTAGATCTAACAAATACCCAAAAACTCAATTTTTTTTTCTGTTTTTGGCAAAAAAATTGTCTCTTTCTTCTTATTATCCAAACAACCCTTTAATCTCAGGGGCCATTTATAATTATTTTATTGAGTTATTTTCTAAAGTGAAATTTTGGTGACTGAAGGAAAAGTGCTGGTTAATGTTAAATCTTTGTAACTGGGATTCTGTTCTGTTCTGTTTTGTTCTTGGTTTTGTGGGTGTCGGTCTAATTTCCAAATTTAGAATGGCAACGTGAAGCTTTTGAGATTTGGCCATTTTGATAACCGCGCATGAACATGCATGTTCTTCAAATTATTTAAACACATTCTTAAATTTCATTATTTAATGGCTCCATCCATTTCATCTCTTCTCCTCCATCTTAGTTTCTCAGGTTTTTATTTGTTTCATCTTCTTTTTGCAATTTCCAATTCCTTATGTCAGTTGCTGAGGGGAAAAAAAAGGAAAAAAAAACTGGGTGTTTTTGTTATTTTGATTATAGTCTTCCAGTAGAAAATTAAGTTAGTAGCTTATTCATTACTAAATTTACCTTGTTTTGATGTAACTTTTGTTTTTTCTTCACATGCAATTTCCTGCAGTTTGTTACGAGGGTAATATAAAAGCTTTCATTGTCTATGAAGACATTTAAATCATGGAATGCGCTTGTCAATAAAAGAAATGCTTTATCTGACGGGGTATGCTCTTCCTTTTCCTTCAAGTTTGAAGGTCTTGGAAAATAGTAGTTTCAGTAGCATTTTACTTTTAAAGCTTATAAATGTTTGATGCTGTTTGTAGGGAAACTGCGGATTTAAAATGAAGCAGCTTCCATTTATGGGAGTTATTTGTACAGTAATGTTGTTCATTGTATATAGGACCACAAATTATCAATACCATGAGACAGAGGTATGAACTCCCCCTCATTCTCTAGATTTCACTGGTTTTGATTTGCAATTAGGAGATAAATGGAATTTGTTATTCCTGGCCTTCTAGTGGTCAATCTGGCATCTTTTGTTACCTTTTAGTCCACTGATGTCATGATGGCATTGATTTATTGGAATAAGGTGTCTGATTATTCAAGAAGAAAAGATGGCCTCACCTTGTGAAGCTTGCTAAAGCCATATTCTGATATCTTTTAATTGCTTTTCTCTTATTGTCAGATGGAAAAATTGCACCCCTTTGAAACATTTAAGGTAAGCATGTTAATACTAGAATATACCATACCAAGTCAGTTTTTAGTTCCTTTCAATGCTTGTGCTTGTAGAACTTGAAACTTTTTGCCATGGTTTTTCTTCAGACTATGTTTTAATATAACTTAATATGTATTCTTAATTCATTAAGTGCTCTGTTTGGATGCTTTTCCTTCATTTCATTGTTTTCTCAACTCCTTAGTTGCATATTATGTTTGTTGCTAGGATTATCAATTGCCTTATGGGAAATTAAAAAGTTTGCCTCATGGCATTATGCACGCTAGCTCGGATTTGGAACTAAGGCCTCTATGGTCAAGAAGTTCACGGTCAAAGGTGAGATTCTAATCTTTTTGTATGCTCGCATGAATTTGTATGCTAAGATATGAATATAGCCCACTTTCTTTGTTGTTTTTTGCCTTTTCTTTCCCTTTACTTTCTCTTTGCATGGATAAAGTAACTGATGATCTCGATAGGCTTAATAGGTCTAATACTATTGCTATCTGCTAGATATTTGTTATTCTTGCAAAAAGATCAGATTGTTTACAATTGTTCATGACATTGGGTGGCTATCCCATTACAGGTTAATCTTACCATGAATAAGAACTTGCTGGCAATGCCAGTTGGTATCAAGCAAAAAGAAAATGTTGATGATGTTGTGCAAAAGGTATTGCATCTTGTCCCGTGAACTTTCAAATTTGGTGAACTGCACATTCTCTGCCTAATTTTGTTGATTTCAGTTTCTTGCAGCGAATTTTACCATTATTTTATTCCATTATGACGGCAATGTGGATGGATGGTGGGATCTTGATTGGGGTGACAAAGCCATTCACATAGTAGCTCATAACCAAACAAAGTGGTAAGAATCACTGTTGGTGAAGGGATTTCTTTTATTCTATATCTTGTGAAACATGTTGGTGGATATGTATGCTCATTGCAATTGAAGTGTATCTAAGCACAGACTGCACATATTGTAGGTTATCCCACTGAAGCAGTTTCTGATGAGTTGAACTTATGTTATGTCTTTGATTCAAAATATAACCCATTTCATAGTTCAAGCAATAGGGATAGTTGGGAAATAATGGTTTTGAGTCATTTTAAGTTGGAGTCTTCTGACTTGGGATTTGCTTTAAAAAACAAGGCTGTAATCGAGAGTTCTATGGTTCTTACATTTGCATACTAACACTGTGAATTTGTATTTTTCAATCTACAGATTGTGCTGCTGTCAAGTGCACATATAACATTATGAATTAATGTTTGTATGTGCGACTTTAGGAGTTTGTTCTGCTATAGAATAGGGTCATGGACTTTGTACTGCTTGAGAAATAAGCCAATGTCTTGGATGAATGTTATTGATCGTTTTATTGTATTCATACTCTGTCTCCTGGAAAATCCTGATTGATTTGCCAAATGATCATTGTCCTTATTATTACTTCAGTATGGTGTTTCTTAGGTTTACATTTTTCTTTTAATTGGATAAGCTTAGCAATCTCTTCCCTCTTTCAGGTGGTTTGCAAAGCGCTTTCTACATCCAGATATTGTGTCTAATTATGACTACATATTTCTTTGGGATGAAGATTTGGGGGTGGAGCATTTTGATCCAAGAAGGTAAATGGCTTTTATGACATTTCTGTTACCTGCAATATCTTGATGTTATCTTGCCTTTGCAAAATATTATGTGTTGCGATGATAACATAATCCTGTCTGGTTTTCTCAGCATTTAGTTCAATCTTTCACCTGGTCGCTATTTGTGCTTTTTGAGGCTTCTGTTGTTGCTTAATGACAGGAGCATACTTTCATTTGGGGAAAACCCAAACAATTTGATTAATAGGTAAGTCTTCCTTCTCCAGGTACCTGGAAATTGTAAAGTCAGAAGGTTTAGAGATTTCTCAGCCAGCTTTAGACCCAAATTCAACAGAAATACACCACAGAATCACTATACGCGCAAGAATGAAGAAGTTTCATAGGTGAATGGATGATCTGTGACTATTCATAAAAAGCTTACATATGATTATTTGTATACTTATATGAAAAGTTTTGGCAAGCACAGGAGAGTCTATGACCTCAGAGGTAAAACGAAATGTTCAAATGCAAGTGAGGGGCCACCATGCACTGGGTGAGTTATTTTATCATCACATTGCTTGGTAGCATGATAGAATGTTTCTAAGCAATCTAATGACAATAATTTCTTCATGTCAATGCATTTTAAAAAATTCAATCTAAATTTCCTATCCTATGTCTTTAATACTTGATAACTTAAAAAGTGTCATGGACAACTACTTGGGTTCAAGACCTGAAAAGGATTTGCCCCCATTTTCATCTTCCAAACTCCATCTGAGATCCTCTGCTGTGAGCTGGTAAAGGCATCTGACTGTCCAGTAGATAAGACTGAGGATAAACGGATTGATGAAAATCTTGAAGAATATCTAGTTTCATTATCTGGTTAGTCAGTACTAATTTTAGTCATCCATATTGCCCTTGTAGATTTGTGGAGGGAATGGCTCCTGTGTTTTCAAGATCTGCCTGGTATTGTGCATGGCATCTCATACAGGTAATCTTGCATGTCCTTGTCTACATGTAACTTTAACTATAGCACTGTTGATTCTTTACTTCATTCCCTGGCTTGCTTTTTCATGTGATCCACTCTTTCTTTTTCTATTAATTTGCAGCATACGCATGTAGCACAACACGTATCATTTTCTCATTTTCTGTTTATTTTTGCCATTAATCTCTTTTTTTTTTTTTCCGTTCAGAATGATCTTGTTCATGGATGGGGGATGGATATGAAACTTGGGTATTGTGCGCGGGTAAGATTCACTTGATGCAATTTTGGACCTGCTTAGCCGTTGTTGACTGCTCATTCTTTATAGTTCATTTCCCTTTTCATTATATATTTCGTCAGACTGCTGAGTAAGATAATATTTATCATGGAAGCATATTCAGGGTGATCGCTCAAAGAAGGTGGGCGTGATTGATAGTGAGTACATTGTACATAAGGGCATACAAAGTTTGGGCGGGAGTGGGCATCCCACAACAAGGACAACCATAAAGGTTCTGCCTTGCCTCCTTTTGTTCTTGTATGTTCTGTTTGATGGCGACTTAATTTGTTTCTATCATTTTATTGATTGCAGTTTGGTGCTTCTATTTGACACCAACAAAAAGGCATCTCGTCCTTGGCCAGAGAAAAAAAGAAGCATATCTTTCATCTTAATTTGCTCGTATTCCTCACAAGGCTAATGTTAATCATTAACAAGCATAGAGAATATATTCCTTTAAGGAGTTTCTGTTAATTGTGTTGAACACCAAGCGAATATACTTTTACCTGGTCTCTTGTTTTTAAATTTTTTACCTATTTATCCAATATCTAAACCTGAAAGCCAAAATCCTTGGCCCTATATATTTCATTCGTCTTTACAAATTTCTTGGACCATCCAAATATGACCTAATTTTGTAAAGTAGCAGATCATTGGCTTTCAAAGTTCATCCTAATTTGTTTCTGAATTGCTGGAAGCCTTCATTATTTCATCTCAATTATGACCTAATTTTGTAAGTAGCAGATCATTGGCTTTCAAAGTTCATCCTAATTTGTTTCTGAATTGTTGGAAACCTTCATTATTTCATCTCAAGTATTGTTGTTCTACACTGAGTCATTTCTTATCTTATCATCAAGGTAAAACTATTTAAGGACAGATTTCCTGTCAGATTCATCCAGTCAGTCATGGTGCTCTAGATATTGTAGTTCACTTGGTTTCTTAATGGATTTTCCTGTTTATATGCAGAGCAATGGGGCTTCAGGTTTTGATCTACGAACTGAGGTGAGATTTGTAATTCCTCATTTCACCTTTATCCCTTATCAATTATCCCAAAAGAAAGAGATGTATCATGGCCTTGTGGGACATATAGATTCTTCTATAAGCCTGTTCAATGATTTTAATAAAGTTGCATACTTTTGCAGATTCGGAGACAATCCACTTGGGAACTTGAAGTCTTTAAAGAGCGATGGAATCAAGCTGTGGAAGAGGACAAGAGCTGGGTGGATCCATTTCTAAGATATCAAAGGCGCAGAAAACATAAACGTCAACACATTTAAGTTTTTAACTCATGACCCAACCAAAGCTGGTTGGATATGTTAGTTCAGCTTCCTCACAGATCCATACTTGTATTTTAGCTTCCTCTAGCCTTTCTTGGATTCTCGTAATTATTTCATTATTTGAATATTCATAATTTTGGAATCTTTGTCGGGTATGTATCGAGCTCTACATCTCTTCCATCTTTCCCTTTTTTGCAATTAATTACTATTGAGTTAATTCATGCAAGTGAGTAGTCTACCCCTTGCTCTAGGATATTTGTCATTCTATACAAGAAGAAATGCCAAAGCAATATTTCATTTATCAGCTCTGGCTAAGTTTTTACATGATTATGAGAATAAAACACATTCTTTGCCTCACCAAATAACTTCAAAACTTTTAGATTACAATTTACAACCAAAACTTTTAGTTTATGTGAGATGTAGTCTTGTTTGGATGTTCACATTTGTTTCCAGGATACATTACAATGTACAATGTAGATTTCCAGGATAAATGAAAGTCGCTTTCAGTTGTACTTGTCGCACGACAATGTACAAGAGAACAATCAAGGCCTTCTATACATACATACGTATATAAATATATATATATATATTTCTTAAACATGAGCTGTATTAATGCTACAATTTCATGCAAATTAACCAGATGTTACATTACAATACCTTTTGAGGTTTTTTTCATAACATATGTAAGTCTTGATTGCCACTCGACAATGTACAAGAGAAAGATGCCCAAAACAATGTTCTACCCTCTCTAGTTTGACTTGCTTGTTTGGCATATATTAGTTTGCATCCCTTTCATTATAAGAACATTTCATTTTCTATTAAGATAAAATTTCACATAAGTATTGTCGAAGAGGCATAGATTTGTCAATCGACAGGCATAAAAATTGTCTCTATATGAAAACATAATATCAAAATTATAATTGATCAGGGTAGACCATGTGTTTTGTTTTGAAATAACATTGTTATATGTTTCCAAGTCACTCTCCAACAGTAACAATGAAACAAGCTATAAAACAAAGAATTTCTTCGATCAATCCATTTATTTCAAACAAGCCAAGAATATACACCGTGTCATCTACTTTCTTACCGTCTTTCCCTTTTCGCTTTTGCTTCAACGGAATGCTACATCTGAATGAAGACGAAGTTTCCAATTTCTTTCTTTCTATCTATATAAGAGCACTTCGCTCCGTCAAGAAAATGTTGCCTTCACAACATTGCTTCTTATATACAGATTAACCTTGCATTTCCCTTCATCTATATGTTTCTTTCTTTCTATCGAAACACTTAACCCCTACTCGTGGCTGGTCACCGCGATAAGAACCCTTTGATGAGCTGGAAGAAGAAATCAATCCTTTTTCTGTGAGTTTCATATCTCTCAGACTTTATATATTTATATATGCTAGCTAAAGCATGTAGGCTACGTTTAATATGTAAAGACTAACAAAAACAAGTAGCTAGAATTATACCTCCGATGTCTATATATTATGCATCTTTACATGCAATGTTGCTAAAGCTGACTTATGATTTGCACGTAACTCAAGCATCGAAATAAAAGCTATACCCTGTGTTTATGTATATATAATCTAGTAAGTTTATGAAATGTTAAAATCAATATATAAGGTTGAACGGAGTTAATTGAGTTGGTAAAAATTGAATACTTCACTTGTAAGGTTTCTGTTCGATTTCTGCTGCTAATAATGGTGATCTACAAATCTAAGTTTTTGCTGAAACCAACGGTAAGTCCTAAATGAAATGGGATAGCCTCGCTCACTATATAACAGTTTTGACATTTGTTCACTGAAGAGACCATGTTGGTGGAGGTTACTATTGACCATCATTAGGTTATTGTCTTATAATCACTAATTATTACTGTGTATTGATAAAAGTTGAGTTGAATTTAATTTTGATTTTCATTAAAGAATTGCCATCTATACTATATATACGTTGTAAACTTTGAATCTGTTGTTTGTTATTTTGGGTCTTCCAATAAAAAATTTTACACTAATAAAATAGGATAATTGGTAAACTTCCAGAATCCTTCACATTATTCACACTCAGGACTTCCAGCTCTTCCTTCTGAGCCTGCCAGCTACAATTATGATCGCCATCCAGCCAATGACATGAGTCTTGATAGAGCAACGGTAATTAATGACCCAATTTTCTGGTTCTTGTGGAACTGAACATCAGTTTTCTCTGAATATTATCCTGTCTGAAATGTAGAATTTGAAGCAGAAAGAGAGAGAACTCCAGGCCAAGGAAGCTGAACTCAGAAGAAGGGAGGAGGTAATACCTTTATACAGACATGAAAAAAACTTTGAATTAATGCCGATTTTAAACTATCATAATTCATAGGCTAATGATACTGAAGTACTATGCTAAAACTTTGAATTATCTTATTTAGACTTTAGTCATGTGGATGGTTCAGTTCAAAGTTGTATGCTAACAAATTAATCAACATCAAATTCATGGTCATATTTCTAAGAGGCAAGATATATATTTTATAAAATGGTCTTCAGCACTCGGTGAGGCAATGCCATTGCTCAAAATGTTCACTCATCATATTCTTTTTGGGGCATGCAGGAAGTTAGAAGGAAAGAAGAAGCTTTAGCACGAGGTAACCAATATTTGCTATTACATTTTGATTAGTCTTGCAGGTCTTTCTCTTCTGGGTATTTGATTAGTCTGACTGATTTTATTCTTAAATTTGATATGCCAAGTTCATGGTTGAAAAAAGAAATGTGATAATTCCTGAAAAAAGCCCTGGCTGTTGGTCTTGGCACCAATTATTAACTATCAGAAGGGACTCATAAACCTTAATAAAGGAGTTTTGACTTCTTTTTGTTGCAGCTAGAGTTTTTCTCGATGTAAAAAATTGGCCGCCATTTTTCCAATCATTTACCAAGATATTGCAAATGAGATACCAAATTATCTACAACGAATGCTATATGTAGCTTTCTCCACATTCTTAGGTACGTAAGCTTCTTGTCAAATGCATAGCTTAGATTTGATTATTACAGGTTTTTACTTGAACATAAATTTTGAATTGTAAATATCTAAAGAACTACTGATCCTTTATAGCATTATGATACCTGGGATCCCAAACAAGATATGAATGGCAATTTTTGCAGGATTGATCCTGTGCCTTCTCTGGAATCTCATAGTTGTTTCCGCAGCAAGCATCAAAGTGTCAGGTTGGATTAGAAATTTGTTGCAACTTCTTTTTTTTCCTTTTCGATTATAATTTTTAGACTCTGACTCTTGAATCTTAAAACTTTTACATTTAGGCATAAGGATATGGTTCCTTGCTACCATCTATTTCATTATAAAGGTACCGGGATCCTATATACTATGGTATCGTTCACTTTATCGCGCTTGCAGGTACTAATTGAAACCTGTTTGTTCATTTTGGTTTTATAACTTTGCACAATGTTTTTCATTCTGTTGAATTATCATTTTATGAACATGTTGCAGGAAAGACGGTGGGTTTAAGTTTGGATGGTTTTTCATGTTTTACATGGTAATGTATTCTACGTATCTGGTGACCCTTTTTTACCGGTCCCAAGAGTTGGCATGGCAGCTTCCTAACTAGCTATTTCATACGAATTTTTTTTTTCTGGTTGCAGATACATATCTGCTTCTGCATCTATGCTTTGGTTGCTCCTCCTATATTTTATCAAGGGTTATCAGTCCAGTAAGTTCTTAAATTGATATAATATGCTAGGCTTCTGTCTTTATTTATGACAAACATCCCTGGTTTGTACTACAGGATTTGATGCCTTTGTCTTTGGTAGATGCAAATGAACTAGAAGCCAGGTTTCGGGGTTCATTTTCCAATTACCCTACATCTTAATTATGACTTATTTTCTGTTATGGGCTGCAGCAAGGGAATCATGAGTGCATTATATGTTATGAGCCGCAATGCTTTATCGGGGTAAAGTAAAGATAGCTAAGCTTCTTGAATTCTTTGATTGAAAGCATAAATCAAGCCCTGACCACCGTATTCGTTCAACTTTGCTTTGTACAGATCTTCTACTTCATTGGATTTGGGTTATTCTGTGTTGGGTCGTTGTTAAGCATCTGGGTCGTTCAGGTGTGATCAACACTTTTTTACTCTTTGCTGCATTCATTATTTGATTTCTTTGGGATCCTCAAATCATTGTTTATCCATCCTTTACAGAAAGTCTACAGGTATTTCCGTGGCATTGGTAAGGCTGCAGAGGCAAAAAGCAATGCTGCAAGAGGAACAGCAATGGCAGCAATGAGTTATGCTAGCAGAGAATCAAGTAAGATAGCAGTCTCAACCTCATCATCTACCCCTTCTTGCTTAGCCATCTATTAGAAACAAACAGCACATTAAGCCTCTTTGTAAATTGGTATTACCGACAGCTTCATATATATTTTGATGTAAACATTTGGAAATGTCACAAGTACTCAAGAATGAAGAAGGAATTGGCAAAAGTTCTTCTCTGTAGGGTCAACTCGATTAGGTAGCAAAGAAGAAGGAATATTAAGCTTGATAGTACTCCATATATAAATTCTATTCAGACAAGACAGTGTTTCAGTTAATATTAACCAACCACATTACATTAGTTTAGGTAGAAAGAATGCAAACAAATCCCTGAATTCTACATTTAATAACATAGTAATCAAAGGAGTTTTGGTTTTTTGGATTATGATTTTTATTATTATCTTGCATTAAACGTGGTTTTTTTTTTTTTTTTCTCTCTGAAAATTAGATTTTCCTAAAAAGACAAATTTATGGAAGAAATATTGAAGCAACTTGAACATTGGGGCCACCCAATGGGAAAGGGACATGATTCTAGAACAAAAAAGAAATACCAACGTTACGGATCAACGATGCTGTTTTCTTTTTTTTTTTTTTTTTTTTGGGTGTTGTAGCCAATTCAAAATTCAATTTCAATGTTCATAACTTTAATTGTAATTAATTCATTTTGATTTTTTCAAACAAACTTTTCTCGATGTTCAAAATTTTACCAAAAATATTATTTTAAGAAAAAATTTCATTTAATATTATTCATATCAAAAATTAAAAAAAAATACATTAATCATATTTTTAATTATCATTTATAACTGATACATGTCTCTTGTAATAATGTTTCTTTCGTCATCGTTTAATTGTTAAAGTGGCATTTTGTTCTTCAAAAACAATTAATTTAATTCATGTAAAATTAAAAGTTAGGTTGGCTGATGTGAATTTGGAAGCGAAAAAAAAAATCTTTCACCGCAAACAAGGCGAAAGAAAATCGGGCAGTCACATTCTCCGTTCCAAAATTCAAAAATAAATTAAGGGAAAAAAAGACAAAAAGGAAAAGTTGGTAGTAATCTCAAGGGAAATTATTCTATTTTCCCGCTGTTTCGTCTTAATTTCTTTTTCGTCAAACTTCAATAAATTCGTACAAGCTGACTGCAACCGAAAAGTCTAATTTCTCTCTCTCTCTCTCTCTCGTCCACAGCAAGTTTCCCTCTCTAGAAAATTGGCCTTTCCTTTGCGAGAACAGAAAATTTTTCCTTTCGAAAATTCTTAACTTGAGTGTTTCAATTTGCTTCTTCCGAAAGTTTCTTCTTTTTTCTCTCTAGTTGAGATCTTCCTTATATATATTTATCATATTTTCAGTTGCTTTTTTCAAGTTTTTGCAGATAATAAAAACCCTACACTGATGGCTGGCCGTTACGATAGAAATCCTTTTGATGAAGAAGAAGAAGTTAATCCTTTCGCTGTCAGTTCCTCTCTGTCTCTTTTTCATTTACCTCTTTTTTTTTAGTTGATTTGATGTTGTACATTGGAGTTGAATTTTTGAAGTTCAATTATGGTAGCTCTGTTGCTTTTTATTGAAGAATTTTGAAATTCTAGGGCCTTGCTTGAAGGTTTAGTAACAAAAAATTATCCGTTGACTTGCTTTTATTTTGTGATCGCTTCAACATTTTAGTTTGATCTGAAATTTTGATTGAATTTGGGTTTGGAAAGTGTTTTAATTGGTTGTTGTAGTTGATGTGATCATTCAAGTGACTGCGGTTTCTTGTTAATAAAGATGCATTAAATACAGTACAAAATTTATTTAAAGCTTGTTCAATTATTAAATCTATCATCAATTTGACAATTTGTTTCAAAATAATCATTTTCCTAGTGCAAAAGTTCATGCTTTTTTTTTTTTCTTAGTATTGTTATTGATTTTGAGAAAGTGATTTTGATAATGTTTTATTTAACCATATATCTATGATACCCAAGAGAGAAATGATTTCTTTTCTTTAGTATTAACTCTTTTGATAATCTAATTTCTATATCAGTACATTTTAGTAACCTATATATACAATTCAAAATGTGTAATTCCTGCTATGGCAATTAAGCAGAAGGGGGAATTTTTATGGTTTCGTTTTTGCACTTAGATAAATCTTTGTCCATGAATTGCAGGCTATGACACATTATCGGGCTTTATAACTTGATTTATCTGTCAACAAGTTGGTATAGGGATGCTAGCCAACTTCTACTTTAATATGATTCTTTTTTTAATAATTTCTAACAGGATCCAGCAGTGAGAGGGAAGGCATCTGGCCAGTCTAAATTTGGTGGAGGTCTATTTTCAACGGTAAACTAAATCCTTGTTTATAAGGTTTCAATGAATATTTAATTCAAAAATTATTGTTGAGGTTAAAGCGAGAGCAGTTTTAGGAAATATTTCTGATTAGATAATGGGTGAAAGCTGTGGAATTTAGCATATGGCTTTGGTTGTTTTCATCTTCTTGATATATGTGTTATCAACTCTGTTTTGGATGGTTAGGTTTTAAGTTTATCCTTTAGGCATGATCACATGGATACTTAGTCAACAATGCTATGTAAAGCTATAGCTTCAGGTGATGTGCTAAACTGCCACTTTTTAATCCCTTGGGCACGCTGAAATTCCATATTTTTTGCTAATTTGCAAGGAATTCCGTAGTAAAATTTTTATTGATTAATCCGGAGCCTGAGTTCTTTTTGTAATGCTGATAGGTTTAGGAGTTAGCTTGCATTTGATCAAAGGCTCAGGATGATTTAGTTCAGAAAAAATAGGTTGCTTTCTATATTTTTTGTGATTTGGTCGTGTCTAATTTGGCCTTTTGGTATTGTTTCTATACATCTGTATACCAGAAAATTTGCTTATAATACTTGCTTCTTGAATGCATACTATCAATTAATTTTCAGAATACTCCAAGCGCTCCACCTCCATCAAACTCAAGACTTTCACCACTACCTCCTGAACCTGCTGGTTTCAATTATGATCATGAGGCAACAATTGACATTCCTCTTGATACAGCTTCAGGAGGATCACATTATCAGGTTGGTGAAGAGTGAAGACCTGTCTCTAAATGCCATTTCCATGATTTGCTTAAGCGTTTGATCTCACTGTTCTGGGTCTACTGTTTAAATCTAGGATTTGAAGAAGAAGGAGAAGGAACTCCAGGCTAAGGAGGCTGAACTGAGAAGGAGGGAGCAGGTATGTCGTGGAAGAAATTTTATAACTTTGAAATCATTTTTATTCTAGAGAATTATAGATTTATTTTGTTCTTAATTTGCTCCCAAAGACATGTTATCAACACATTTAGAATCTAATGTAATTAAAGCCAAATATATCTTACTAATTTGTCATACAAATTACTATTAAGACACTATTAGGCTGTTGCTGGGATATCATATGTGTTATCTCATTGTATTTTAGCGTACTAAGTTATTTGGATGGTTTTAAGATGCAAGTTTTCACTCATGCATGTTTGTTTCATAAATAAATAGCAAGAACTTAATGTTGTTTTCTGCCCTTTGGCACCTCGTAAATTATTGCATCCCTCAAGTCTTCACTAATCAGCTTATTCCATGCAGGAAGTGAGACGGAAAGAAGAGGCAGCAGCTAGAGGTACCTTTCATTTTCTTTTTGTAATTTGATTATTCACACTGATCAAATATAGTTTTGCTCATAGTTTCAATATTTGTTCTAGATCACATTTCTTTTGCAAAATATTTTGATCTGATTCTATTTCCTTTCTATGGTCAATTACATTTACATTTCTGGCATGAGCTAGAGTTTAACTTGTCTGCTTTGCAGCTGGAATTATGCTGGAAGAGAAAAATTGGCCACCATTTTTTCCGATCATTCATCATGATATTGCAAATGACATACCAATTCATCTACAAAGACTGCAGTATGTTGCATTTTCAACATTTTTAGGTATGTAAGTTTTTTTTGCAGGCTTATTGCTACCTTTTGTTCTATGCATGGTGTATCTAAACATCGCTTAATATGTGATATTTTTGGCTAAAAAGGAAATATTTGCTGTATTCATATCTGTTTGTATTCTCTTATAGATTGCATTGGATGATTATTTGTACCATGCTTTTATTTTGTTTAACTTTTTAGCTGGAAAAGGCTTTGGTGTAAGCCAAAGGCTGGTGGACTGTTGGGTGATATACGGTGATTCTATGCAGGATTGGTTCTGTGCCTTCTATGGAACATCATAGCTGTTACTACAGCATGGATCAAAGGGGAAGGTTAGTTTAGAAATGTACTTCCATATTTCTTGTTTTCTTTTGAATATAATGTTACGATTATGTTGTGTTTTACCTATTTATTGTTGTTTAGGTGTGAGGATCTGGTTCTTGTCTATCATCTACTTCATAGCAGGGGTCCCAGGAGCCTATGTTTTGTGGTATCGCCCACTGTATCGTGCTTTTAGGTGTGTAATATGCTCCATGCTTTTTCTTTTTAAATGCTGGCTTGCCTTCAATGCCAACTTCCATTGCCAGTTTCTTAAATCCGGCTGTTCATGTACCTTGCACTTGCTAGTCACTAATCAGCCCTTATTTTAATTTGAATTATTTTCTCACCTTATGGCTATCATGCAGGAAAGAAAGTGCTTTGAGGTTTGGATGGTTCTTCCTGTTTAATTTGGTAATATATCATGTTTCTCCTGATAGATATGTTTCTTTTTTTTAGGAGTTGTTAGATACTGATTCTTTTATTCCTTTTTTTTTTTCCTATTTATAGCTTCACATCGGCTTTTGCATCTTTGCTGCGGTGGCTCCCCCTATAGTTTTTAGAGGGAAATCACTGACGTATGTTCCTAAACTATTTTTTTAACTTATCTTTGGCAATCTCTATTTAAGTTGGACTGATGACTTGCATCATCTGTCTTTATTTACAACTACATCAGTGCATTCGAGTTGACATGATGCACTTATCCTCCAAAAAAGTGCATTTTTGTTTCTTGGATTCTTCTATTTCAAATATGAGATAATTGATCTACTATTATCTCAGTAGGATGCAAATGTACTGCAAGTATTTGCGATGCAAAATTGGTATTCTAGTTCAAGCTTTTCTTCCTATATCTTACTAATGTTGTTTTGTCTCATACAGTGGGATCCTACCTGCAGTAGATCTTATTGGTGACAATGCTTTGGTTGGGGTAAGTATATCCTTAAGCCTGAGCAAAAGTTTTATACCCGTTGTGAGGACTCGTCATTAAAACGGTGAAACAGTTGCCAAGTCTGCAGCATAAATTTATTACATTGTGGTGTTAAGTGGGATATAGTCAAAAAAATTTTTTTTTATCTTGACCATTTTGATGAATATTCTTTCGTTTACGTAGATCTTCTACTTCATTGGTTTTGGATTATTCTGTGTTGAATCAGTTGTAAGCATCTGGGTTATCCAGGTTTGTTCAGTCCCCAAACTGATTCATTGGAAATATCACATTCACATGCACATATGAGATTTCTAATATCGTTGGCTGTTGCCTTTGCAGCAAGTATACATGTATTTCCGTGGCAGCGGCAACGCTGCTGAATTGAAGCGTGAGGCTGCAAGAGGAGCAATGAGGGCTGCCATGTAATGGCACAGGCTAGCAGCAACGAGATATACAGTAACCGCATATGTGGGTTCTGCTTATATGCGCTTTGACCGGGAAGGAGCAGATAGAGCTTGTTATTTCTCCCATCCTGGCTTTTGATGCACATATCTCTGTAACTTGTTCCGAGTGCTACTTTCTGTAAAGTTTTTTTCAGTCGGGAGTTTGATTAGCAGACACCTTACACTAGACTTTAAATGATTTTCGTTTCTATAACTAGAGGGAGAGTTTCATTTTGCGATTGGTTAATGGTGTAATATCTAGTTAAGACCATCAGTTCTAAGATGAGAGAGATGTATAATATTACTGGTCTTGTATCACTTTTCCTATCATATACATCTATAGAATTGACCCTTGGGGTCTACCAAATATGCAAGAGACAACGATGGAGGTGAACCTGGTGATGGGTAGTTAGGGGCCGATTGTGAATCTTAAAGGTCATTGTCTACTAAACGAAAACTTCAATGGAATCATAGGGACGGTAATTTTATTTAGGTTTAGTGCATCAAATTTAGCGTAGCCGACTGTTGATCCCTGACTAAGAATATTGTAGCCATACTAGGATTCGGAACTACGAAACAGCCAGAAATTAAGTGCTTCTAGGTTTGGAACAACACAAAAAACAGTGATAGCGAGTCACGAGACTCACGACCATAACAGAAACGGAAGCAAACCCATTGATTTCAGGTAGCAGTTTCCTACAAAGAAAGAAACGTTAAAAGAGAGTTATTACGGAAATGCAGAATTAAACTCACCACAACTACCCGTGATAGCCAACAGTTCTGTTAATAAATGTCTTTAAAGCATAAACAGAAGATGGTATGGCAATTCCCAGCTTTCCCTCCCTTGCTCCCAAGAAGGAAAACACTGAAGGAACTGCCATCTAAAGCCGGCAGAAGATGGTCAATCATCGGTCCGTTTTGCTTACACATACCGTTATCCAGTCACTGCTATCATGAATTCCTTTTTCAAAGTGTCGAAATGAAAGCAGGAAGCAGAAATTGTTGAACATTTTCTATCTTTTACAGTACTTCTGGATATACCCTGAGTTTTCAATCATGCAGAAGAAGATCACCGGTGTAACTTCAGTACAATTATGTAAACCAAACACAGATGAAATGGACCACGTGACATCAACAACACCATAGCAATCACATTAAAATATAAACAAGAAAGTAATTATAAGCATATTCTCTCGTTTTTATTCATTTAAATTAATATGATAGTTTATCCCACTAGTAAAAGAGAACTCTTAGTCCATCAAATATACTCCATAGATATATATATTAATAATTTAATATGATTTTTAATTGAAAACTCCATGCATCTGATCATATATATATATATATATATAATCATACATGGTTTAGTAGCTAGCTATACGAATAATATAGCAAGTACTATATGATATATTATTACCCCTTAACAATAAGCAACGCATTTTTTCTTACAATCCATGGTGCAGCCACCGCCACCGCCGCCGCTACCGTACCCTTTCCCTGATCGGCTAATAGAGGTGAAACACTTAGCAGGGCAGGTCAAATTCTTGTTGTAACAAGGACCCTTTTCTTTGCAAACAACAGTAGGCCTAATTACACCACCTTTTGAATAACCTCCAGTAGGACCTCCGTAGCCAGCTCCATAGCCACCACCTATGATCCCGTTTCCCCACCCTTTTTCAAACCCTGGAACCCCAAACCCAGGTCCTGGACCAAAGAAACCGCCAATCCCACCATTGTTTCCACCACCACCTTCACCTTTGTTATTGTTGTTTTGGTTGCTTGGTTTGCTGCCTTTGTTGTGCTTTTGCTGGGATGAAAAAGGCTCGAAAAAGTCAGGCCTGGTTGCTGCAGATAGTGAAGCTATGATGACCAGAATAGCCAAGATGAAGGTGCTTTTGGGGTTGATCATTTTTACTTTTCTTATCTCTGTTTTGAGAGGATTTCACTTGGAGATGTCGTTTTTTTCAAGATTACTGTGATGAGGAGAGAAGCGAGTGCTACCGTGTAGGGATATTTAAGTGGGTAAGTGGGGATGAAAAGAAGTCATTTATGCAGGAAAGAGAGAGAGAGAGTTGGTGACAGTTGAGGAGGAGGGTCCTCCATGAATGAGTGGGTTGGGCGCAATCATGACCCTATCTTAAGTTTAGTGCTCCAACTTATTTTTCTCTTAACACCTTTATCACCATTTCAATCAACAGATAATTTTCTCTCAAAATTCGGGAAAAGAATGTAAAGCTTATAATAGGAGATTATTATTTATCATTTTTGTTGAAGATAGTCAAATTTTCTATGAATAATTTTTTGAAATTACTTGCTTAAGAAAAAAAAATTAGTATTAACATAATATTTAAAATTATCAAAAAATTAAACTTAATTATTAAAATTAAAAATTTTAAATATTTTATAAAAAAATCATGCAATCGTGTTGTCACTATCACTAGTTTTATTTTCCATTGTGTGATATTTTTTCACTCGTACACTCGGTATAAAATCTTAAAATGATACCAATTATTTTTTTCTAATTATGAAAATGATAAAAAGTTATAAAACAACTTGCGATAAAAATTGATGGTTTCATAAAAGTGTGGAAACAAGATTTGGGCATGTGATTAAGGCAAAGTGGGCACTATTGGTTTTGTACTTAAAAGGAAGCATAAGATGCTGATGGATGTAGAAAGGCTTACCATAGCTTTAAAAAGGGACATAGAAAATGAAGGACTATGCCACATATTAAACTGAAGAAATTGATATCTAACTTTATATATATATTTATATATTTATATATACATACTTAATGATATTTGGACCTCAAAACTGAAGCATTAATGAAAATAAGTGAACAAATGTGGAAATTCGATTGAACTCTATTGGTATTTGAATAAGACCGATAATTCAATGTGTAGGTCCCTATAGTTGTGGAAACCTAATTTAAAAGGATAAATACAACTCAAAGTCAATTATTAATTAATTGTCTTATTTAAAGTTTGATTAACGGGTAAACAATCACTTGTTAAGAGTGATTAAGATTTTATCTTATGAAAATTTTAAACAATTTATCTTAAGAAGTGTTTTTTCATTAATACACTATTTTATCAAAATTTTTTAAAAATATAATATATTAATTACACAATTAACTCCAGAATTATAAAATATAAAATTTAATTTATTGTTGTATAATATATAGTATATATTAATTTATAAATGGACGGTTAAGATTACAAATTTCAACACATTAAAATTGGTTAGCAAAATCAATCAATGTGGACAATAGTTTTTAATCATTAATTATCTTAATAATCACCGAAAAAGTATAATTTATTTATTCAAAATTGGAAGGAGATTATATGGAACTACCAAGTACCCTTACCCACCCATTGCCTGTCTGCGGTTAAAGAAATTTAGGGGATTGTAGCTGAGAAAAGGAAAAGAAGCAAATTTATTGCAATGTCCCAAACATGGCATAAATGCTTCCAACGGCCAATCTATGGAGCTCATTAAAGATGAAGGAGATTTCTGGTGAATGTTTGCATAAACGAAAATATTGCCTTTATTCTGTGCCGATTCCATGATTTTTCTGCTTGAATAAATGCAATGCACTGTACGTTTTACATGATCTACCCTCTTGCTTTCTCCATTTGGCTTACTTGGCTTTGTATCTTTTCCATAACACACCATGGATTTAGCGTGTTTATAGATGTCTAAGCACCATGGATTTCTGAATTCACCGTGACTATGATCTGAGGTGAAGCTAGTTATAAGAAAAAAGAGGGTAAATTTAGCAGGAAAATAAGGTTAAATAGTAACTTTCATGAGAAAAAGTACTATACATATAAAATGTTAAAATTTTTTTAGAGGGTCATGGCCCATGCCTGCCCCTAGCTACGCCCCTGACTATGATGGATTTTTCTTTTTTTTTTTTAGTGATAGTTTCTAAAATGAGTTTGGCAGTTCAGTCTTAGAACAGTACTCCTCTCTTGGAAGATGGCAAAGGGTTTATTAGGGAAGTTGAGCTAGTAATTGCTGAACAGGAATGGCAGCTCATTGGAGACAAGTATGTATGTATGTATATACTTGCAGCATTGAAATCTGATTTGTTAATGATATTTTAACATATAGTAATCGACAAGTTGTTAGAATCATTGAATACCACAGCACCGATTTGTTAGAACTCGACAAGGGAAGCAAGGGAATTCTGAAAGGGAGGGGCCGGCCATGAATCCAATATTTGACATTTGATCAATTAAATATTTATATATATATATATATATACATGTCATCAGTATCTCCATATTCGTTGATCATCCAACATTTATTTTCCTCAGCTACTTAAGTATAGCTAGTGTCTAGGACATTACCCCTTCGTAGCAAGGGAACCATCCCATCTTAATTACAAGTTTTCACAAGCCAGAATTGTCTCTGATCCCTGCTGTATAATGGAAATGTTTGGCTTCTTCAATTTGACCAAGTAACTTGGTCTGTTTCCAATGGTTTTTAGATGTTCTTTGAATGTGCTCAATGGCCTTAATTGAAATATCATCTGGCTATATCTATCTATCACAATTCTTTGTGCCTGCAAGCTGTTACCTCGACACATATTCAACGAAATTAGGTGGGGAGATGCATGCAAAACTCCAAAAACCTAAAGTTAATTTCCATGAAATATCTTTTTCACAAATTGCGGGTTTCCCTCTAGAGGGAACCATCCATTGCATGCCGTCGCATAAATGAATTAGTGATTATTTCAGACATCATCACAAAGAGCACATGGATGTATTTGATGGATCTTGAGTGTAGATATAGATAATTTGAATTGAACAGTAAAAAAAGTAATTGCAGCCATTAATCTTGGATATTTCATGTTACGCGTGGGAATCCTTGCACCTCTTTAGCGAATATACCTCGGCAGACCAATATTTAACAGGTTTCTGGTTGATTGTAGCTGGAATGGACCCAAAACCTTTAACGACTTGAATCCAGTCCAGTGGTTCTGGGGCTCACTATATATGGATTTATCAGGCTTATATGGGCCACTATTCCCAGTTCTTGTGTCTCTATTTTCTTACTTTTTAATTGGTTTCTTTTTTTTTTTTGGAGGCTTTGCTTGCTGTCGTTTCTGTCGTTCTTCTCTTAATTGCTTTCGCTGCCTGTTTCGTAAACGTGTAAATTGTATATTAGTAATAGTAAATTATTCGAATTTAATTTAAATAAAATTTAAATTTAATTTTATTGTTATGAAATTAAGTTTGAATAATTTAATTTATTGATCAAATTAAGTTTAAGTATTTTTATATTTGATTCGAATAGTTTACAAGTCTAATTAAATTTATATATTTAAATATATTTTTATTATTTTAATTAATAAAATATCTTAAATTCGAGTTTGAACACAAAAAAATTAAATTTTTATCGAATATACAAATCAAATTTATTTTTATATATTAATCAAATTTAATGAAACGAACTTGAATAATTTAATTTTAATTATGAATCGAGTTCAAATTAAAAAAATAAAATTCGATCAAATTTAAATTAAATATTTAATCATAAATTAAAAATCGAACTCAAACTCAATTTTTTTACTGTATCAATTTAATTCCACTCGATTACATTTTTTTTTTCGGTAAAAATATATAAAAAAAAAAAGATGGAGAGCTCATGCCATAATACGTGGAACTTGGAGGGTCGCCCCAAACTTCCAAAGGGTATGACCATAACCTTGGTTGTTCTTGACGACTGGGCTGAGAATAAGCCCCATCACTACAACTGCATTCATGTTGCCCAAGCATCCGTCTTTATCCCCTCTCCCACCTCCTTCTTCAATTGAGTTGCCTTTGCCATCCAACGACAGTGTTCAGACAACTCCGTCCTCTATAACCCGATTCAACCATTTGTCAGTGCAGAGGAAAACAGAATTGTAATGCTGATTTTATATGGTAAGACTATCCATTTTCACCTTTTATTGTTTCGTAATATTTAGACGCTGTATTTTGTTTTTGGTTCATAAGAAAGAAGGGAAATTTCTCATATTTGATGTTGAGTCCTGTCTTTTGTATTTGATCGTTGGGTTTGCTTTAGAATAAACATTTTCCTGTGAAATTAAAGCTTTTATCTTTGGGTTGATGTGTTTTAACTTTTTGGTGGCTGTAACTACAATTGTGTGTGGAATGAAAGTTCATTGGTTCTTGAGTTTCAAGTTTTATACTTTTATTGGCTGTTATATCTTCTTAAAGGCTGAGGTTGATATTTTCTCCTTAATTGCAGCTTCATAGACAAAGCGGTCTTTGGTCTAACCGATTTATGTCCGTATCTCATCCTTGCATTCGTTATCTGAGTTATCAAACCAGAAACCTTCAAGCCATTGCTTCAATTGAAGTCTTGATAATAAAGCTTCAGAAACGATATGCCCACATCTGCCACTCCATTGAAGAATTGCCCCTTCGAGATACCTATTCCTTTAATAGTCAACTTGCCTCATATGTTCGCAAAGGGGACATTCAAGCAACATGGGCTCTCTTTTGTCACATACATTTTTCATGCTGTGACCTTAGTGCTTATACTTTTACACCAGTTTTGAGTGCCTGCTCTGCTTTACCGGGCACAAAACATGGAAAGCAAGTCCATGGGCTAATGGTTAAAACAGGTTCGGATGTAGGAACAGTAGCCAAAACTGCATTAATGAACCTGTATTCGAAGTATAGATGCTTAGGTGATGCTTAGGTGACTCAGTTATAGAGTGTTTGAAGACATTGAACTGAAGGATGTTGTGACTTGGAATGCTTTAATCTCGAGCTTTCTGAGGCATGGTCTTGCTAAAAAAGCACTTGATGTTTTTGCGACAATGAGAAGGGAAAGAGTATGGCTTAGTGAGTTTACGTTGTGTTCTGTGCTAAAAGCTTGTGCTTCTTTGAAGCCTTTTGGACTAGGAAAGCAGGTTCATGGTTTGGTAGTTGTATTGGGCCATGATTTAGTGATTTGGGGACGGCTCTCATCCACTTTTACTTAGATATGGAGCGTATCAGTGAAGCTTTGAAAGTTTAGTATAAACAATATGATGGACCATGTAATGCGTAATTCTATGATCAGAGGCTGCATTAAAAATCGAAAGTACAAAGAGGCATTTTCAGTTATGAGTAAAATGAGACCCAATGTAGATGCACTTACTAGTGCTCTTGGAACTTGCTATGAAAACTCAAATTTGTGGATTGGAAAGCAAATTCACTCTGTGGCATTACGATTTGGGTTTACTGATGATACTCAATTATGTAATGTTATATTGGATATATATGCAAAGTGCGGGATGATCTTGAATGCAAGATCATTGTTTGATGGGATTTCACATAAATGCGTGGTTTCATGGATGAGCATGATAGATGCATATGGGAGTCATGGGTATGGGCTTCAAGCTCTTGAGCTGTTCAAGCTGATGGAGTTATGCCCAATTCTGTACCATTTCTTGCTGTTTTATCTGCTTGCAGGCATTCAGGGCTGGTTGCAGAAGGCCTAAAGTGTTTTGCTTTAATGAGGGAAAAGTTTGGTGTTCACCGCATCAAGAATATTATGCTTGCTTCATTGATGTTTTAGGTCGGGCTGGTCAAACGGATGAGACATGGTGTCCTTTTGATGATATAATTAAGAATGGTCAAGGCCTACAGCAGTAATTCGGATAACATTGCTAAACGCTTGTGGTCTTAATCAAGATATTGCTAGAGGTGAGTTTGCTGTGAAGCATCTATAGGAATTAGGACCAGATAAGCCTGCGAATTATGCGCCTTTCAAATTTCTATGCCACTGTTGGAGGGTGCGAATCTGTTGATAACTTGAGAGATATAGTGCGGAAGAAAGGGCTCATTAAAGAAGCAGGAAGCCAGGAAATAGCCGACTCACTGTTAAATGCTATAATGAAACTGATATCACTAGAGAAAGTCCTATTGCTAAGACATTCCTTTGAAAAGTTACAATCAGTTTTCTTTCATTTACTTTCAGTACCTTTTCTTGAATAGAGTAAACATTGTTTTTGTTGAATTAGACTTTTGGAAAGTCTATGATAAAATTTTCCATTCATCCAATTTTGGTTAACTTGATATATTTTCCTCTGTCCTTTCCAAGGTTCTATATGAAAATAGAGAGCAAGCTTAGTGAATATGGATTTGATTCAGGCGTTTGTTGGTTGTAGAAAAAGATTGTTATTTTATATTGATGAGCTCTTGCAACAGCTATTCTACATAGGACTTTTGCTCTCAAATTGGAATTGAGAAATGGTGGCTTTAACTTTTGGTGCAAACCTTACCGCATAGGCGAGCTCTGCTAAGCCATGAGTATTTGCTCCATAGTTGGTAAATATATATATATATATATATATTTATATATAAGTTTACAATCTAGGGAAAAGGTAAGGGATTAGGTTATCAGTGTTAAGATTTAAATCCTAAACTTATTGAATGTAGTTTCTTAAAAATAACTGCAAGAAATAACTTAGCTAAACTCCATGGGAACAGATAAATTCCATAGCTAGCTAAACTCCATAGCTTCTTTGATTTGAATATTATTGGGCCGTAGCGTGAACATGTAAATGTAATAGGCACAAGCAGAGGCATGATTCTGAAATAACAATGGACTTTATCAGCTTAAAGTTCATGAGCCCTCGAAGAAATTTACCAGTCTTGTCAATATTCCACTCTCTCAAATCTCTCGCTCAGGTTTTTTTTCTTCATTTAAGACTTAAAAAATACTCTGTGCTGCCGGTACTGTCACCAGACTCATTACCCCTGCAACTTCTATGGGAGTCTAAAATACTTTTTGAACATTAATTATTAGCAAAATGCTAGATTGAACTTGTTGAAAAATATTTACAATGGCATTAATACAAGAGAGAGGAACAGCCCACTCTCTACAGAGTACCTAGGACAACTGAAAAAAAAAAAATAATAAATAAAACTTTTGGTTGATGCTGAAGCAACCTTATATCTTGAGCTTTACAAACAGAAATATCCATAAAGTACCAAAATATATAAATATATATATATATCCATAAAGACTATGTCATAGCATCCTCACTCTACCACGCATTTTGCTTTGTAGTAATCAATGTGCAATGTGAAATGATTATAGACTGGAGGAGTTCCAGCTAGCATCAACAGCTCTGATGATTTTTTCATGTAGTTTAGCTCCAGCACAAGCAATTATACCTCGATCAAGACCTTCCAAGAATATTCCCTTTGAAAAGTCCAGAGGAGATCCTCCTGCATCTGTTACAACACCACCCGCCTCCTGTATGATAATAACACCAGCTGCATGATCCCATATCTTTTCCTTGTACCCAGTCCTCGCAAACTTCATAAAGATTTCAGCATCCCCTCGAGCTATGGCTGCATACTTCACCATGCTGTACACACGTAGCGGTTGCTTCCTGCATTTGAAAAAAAAATGACACATTTTGTTATACAGCTGAAGCATATCATGTTTATGAACTAGTGAAAAATTCTTTCTTTGCTTTCCATCATCCATTTGAATGTTGTCTTTTCTATAACCCAAGCTAGCCATGGCTTATAACTCAGGATCCTAGATCCATTTGGTGACAAGTCATGGAACCAGGGATATAATCAATTTTAAATATTTGTCAAAGGAGAATGCATAAAATGGGGATCTCTTCTCTTCAAGAGTCAATATATAGTTTGGAAATGAGAGAGAGAGAGAGAGAGAATATATGCACCTAAGCCCAACACTGTGAGCTAATCCTGCTGTGAAGGAATGGCTTGAATTTGACTTCTCAAATGGTTCACAGAACGTAGCCAATGCTGGATTATCAATTGAGGATACTCGAACTGGTTTTTTAGAGTTTGGCCATGCTAGCAGCTTATTCTTCTGGTGTAAAGGTTGCATCCAAGCCTCACCACTACCTTTCCTTGCATAAATCACACAACCTTTATCCCATGATTCAGATGATGGTGGGGTCAGTTTGGATATGATTCTATGATAGCGGTGATGATAACTTAGCCATTCCTTCTTCATGGGATAATTTGGGCAACCAAGAACACCAAGCACAACTTCTCCATCCTCTATTAATGCTAAAGCAACAGCATATTGATCACCACGTACAAACCCCAACGTACCATCAACAGGGTCCAGTGCCCAAAATCTTCCAGTAGGACCTCCCGTTGAATTGCATCGACTAATGGCTTCTAGAACATCTGAAGTCCCAAGTGGCACTTGGGGACCCTTAAGCCCAAAATGAGGTGCCTCAATTAGACAGTCATTGACAGTTTTCACCACAGCATCTAACGGGCCAGTTGCATCAGCCGTAGAGAGGCTTTGAACATCTTCTTCAGCAAGAATAGACACATTTCTACAACCAAAGGATTCAGAAAGTATCCAGCTTACCATTGCTTGAACACTCCAATCTGATTGCATAGCATAACCAAAATGATTAGATAATCTAGAATGTTGTGATGAGTAGAGAACCACTCAAATCAAACATGAAACTTAATTCATTTATCCAGGAATGGCAAGTTATTAACAAAAAGGTTCATCTAAATTAAAACAACTAAAATAAAATAAAGTGGCTTGATTTACTCGGATTTACAGCACATTTGCTTTACTCTGATTCTTCATAAATCAATAACAATATGCAACCTGGTAATATAATCCTCAAACATTAGAAAAGTCCCCAGGAGTTTGGCATAATAGCAGCATTATAGAACAATGTGACCCTTGCTACTTAGGTAATTTTCTGAAAAAGAATCATTAGTCAATCACCATCAATTTATTGTAGGGTTGCAGTTGGTTTATGCTGATAGGCCTACTTATCTTTCCTTTCCAAGCAACCAGAAAAAATAGTCACCATCAAGCATGAATGGAGAGTTGTCCGAATGTTCCAGCAACATTGACTGTTAAAAATGCAGCACTGCTGCCCACATAATTGGTGACCTGCTATGGTTCCTCCCACTTAAAATTATTTGAAGAACAATTAGATGAGAAATGTGATCATCATTAGCTGTAGGTATCTAATCCTTTTCAAGATTCATAATCTAAAGTGCCAATAGATTGTTAACAAAAGATTAACAAAGCAACAATATCAAACATTTTCATAAAACAATTTGAACTAAATTGACTACCAAATACGCAGAATTAGCAGGAAAGAAGCATTAGACTATAGGAACTAAATATAACCATAAAAAATAATAATAATAAAAGCCAACAAAAAGAAATTAAAAAAGAAAACAGCATTATTGTCAAGAAACCAATTTAGAAAAAGAATTAAACAGTACAAAGGTCATTGATATACCTGCCACGGTGACAGGAGAATTGTCATCTTTGGAGTGAACTGGACTGTTGGTTTTAGAAATCAAACTGTCCTGAACTTTCTGACAGAGTGAACATGCCATCTGAACAACCCTGACAGCAACATCCAATTCCTTGGAATATTTTTCTGGTTCCATAGATGAAAGAACAAGGTTTCTCTTGTCTTCCATTACTGAAGAAGAAGAGTTGTTTTGGTTAAAATTTAATTGAGAAAAAATGTGGAAGGAATTGTTTTGGTGGGATTTTTTCCTATGCGTTGATAAGCAACTTCCTACATAGCTTGTCGACGTTAACTTCGTGGTGTTGGCTCTTCTTGGTTGTCCCAGGATACACGGCACTCTGAAAACCAAGCTTGCGCAATTTAAAGACATCAGGGAGTGATTAAATACACTCAATCTCTCTCTGTGTGGCTTTCCTGTGGTTTGGATTACTCTTGGCTTTTGGTGGGCGTTACGACCTTAAAAAAGGGTGTATAAATATAAAAATGAAAGAAAAAGGACAAATTGTAAGTGACAAACTACTTGGTCAATTCAAAGAGAAATGCAGCCCGAGAAAATTGACCTTATTTTTGTTGGCAGGGTAGGGGAGGGAAGGGGAGCGGAGGCGGATTGTGCGTCGGTTGGAGGGTGTTACCCTTTTTTTCCCATGTTTTGTATCAAACTAATAGTGTCCTGGTTCATAAAAAAAAAACTGATGCAAAGCCTGCTTGGGCAAATTGGGCCAGCGAGGAAGAGTAGCTTTGATTTTTTGGATGTCAATCGCTAGGAAACGGGGAGGGTTGAGGATTTTTTATTTTTATCTTTTAATTTTTATATTATATTCGTATTCATATTTATACTTAATGAAATATTTTAAATTTAATTTTATTTTTATTTTATAAATATTTAATAGATATGAATATTCTTAATATCCACAACTTTTAAAAAATAAAAATTAAAAATATATTTTTTATTTTTATTTTATAAATTAATATTAAATAAATTTTTTATAAATATATATTAATATATATTTTTTAATAAAAATATATTAATTTTAATTAATTTAAAATAATAATTTATATTATTTAATAAAAATATATTTATTAAAATATAAAAATATATATAAAATATGAACACAAAATAAGTATTATATTATTTATTCTCGTTCGTATATTTAATAAAAATTTAAAATCATATTTATTTTTATTTTTACGTTCATAATATAATATTTATTTTTAATTTAGGATAAAATTTAAGTTTTTTATTAAATATAGATAAAATTGACATCTCTAATTACTTATTAAATATAATTTTTTCAATTATAAATAAAATTTTTTATTAATGATTTATTAATACTAAATGTACATAAAGTCTTCCATACTCACTTTTCCCCCAATAATTGAAGGACATTAAATCATTATAAAGAAGGCTTAGAAAACCCCTTATGTTCATTAACTTCGTTGGTGGTTAAGCACAATTAAGGAAGGAAAAAACTCAACTTTGCACGCTTCTCTTCGTATTCGTCATCATCCCTATCGTAAACCTTCTTAGGCTTTCATTAGGTTTTAGAAGCAGTTTCAGTGAGGCAGTTACAGCCGCAAATCGCACAATTACTTTGTTTGGATGACAAATTTTCAGTGCTTCATTGCGCTGTAACGTCCGTTATACATTGAATCTTTATGGATCCAGTAAAAAAATATTACAAAGTTCGATTATTGATTTTTTTATTTTTAATCTTTCTTTTGTTTTATTATTTTATTTTATTTTTATTTAAAAGTTTGAAAATGATATTTTACAAGATAAAATTATTAATTATTTATTAATAAAATATTATTTAATATATAATTAATTTAATAAACATTAAATAATTTAAACTTTTCATTATTTAAAATTTTTAATTTAATATTTTAAATTTTTTTATTATAATTCACTCTTTATGATTATTTTTATATCCAAATATATATTTTATTATTAATTTTAATTTCATTATTATAATTAATAATTTTATCTTCACCCTGATTTTTAATTTTAGTTAAATTAATCTTTGAAAGCTTAATATCACTAACCATCACATCACCCATGGCTAGCTGGCTAAGGCATGATAACTTGAAGGTTTAAACCTTCTACATTAAAAGCTAAATTCCATTTGCAATAATTCTGGGATACTCCACAGCTTTATGGCAGTAACATTCTTTCTTAGTTTTTTAATGCAAGTTTGGGGTATTGGGTCATCATGATTTCATCAATGCGTTATGTTTGAATGTAAGTGCAGCCTTCCTTTTCAGGTAAGAGAGGCTTAGCCTTAAGCATTAACAACATTTTCATATCCAAGTGGGTCAAGCAATGGAATCTGTATCTTCATTAGGAAACAGAGGATAGAATTTTTCTGTTTCTGATATGTTGCACGACATTGAAAAAGAGGCCTTCAATAACCGAGTTGAGGGTCTTGATTGATCTCGGTTTTTGATACAGGCAAGTGATTAAAATATTTGGAATCATCATGCAGTTGAAAATAGGATGGATGATCACCAAGTTCATAATTGAAGAAAACTTGTAGTACTAGTCTTTTGCATCAATGTCTAGTCATCATTCAAGCAATCACTTTGATGTTTATAACGTTTAACAGAGTCTTTGAAGCCATAAATCTATCACCCATCTTTCCTTTTCGAATTCAAACCCTAATCTTTTGTAGATGATTTACATTCACATTCATGTCCAACGTGTAAGATTGAGACAATTATCTCCAATATGTGAAAGGAGAGACTGGAGAGTCCGATCAGATGATGATGTTACGTGCAAAAGGAGAGTAACATTGATCTGTCAAGCAAAGATAAACTTCCAATCGCCCACTAATCTCAGTTGCCTTCCACAGATTGATGATCTTATAGCGATTATGCCATTTAGATGCCGCAGTACTCAAGTGGAGCAGTGGAAAAAGGGGAAACTCCTATAAGAAATAACTTTATAGAGAACCGTCCTGCACTGTGCTTGGATTTATCCTGCCATTTTCATCAGGAACTTGGTTTTTTTTTTTACATATTAGATAAAACAAAAAAAACTACTCAAGTTTCAATCATAACTTGCCCTTTGAAATCCTTGAATAATATATAATTCAGTGGATTCATTTAAGCCTACTTCACCATTCGTTATCATGACGTGAGCGCATCATAGTTCATAAGTATTGATAATGTTCATATTAATTTGGAACAAAAAGCTGGATGAACGTGTAATTATTTTTTTTTCTTTGATTCTTTCAATGTATCTGATTGTGAATTATTCCCTCATCTCAATTTGTTTTGACGGTATTAACTTTCACGAAGTTTAAATATTAAAATTAAAATATTTTTATAAAATTAAAGTTATATAATTTTTAATGTTAAAAAATAAAAAAATTATAAAAATAATTTTAAAATATAAAAAAGTACGAATTTTAAATATGCAAAGAAAAAAAATTAGTTTTGACACATATAAAAAAAAGAGATGGGTAAGAAAATACAACAAAGGAGTAGAAAATTTTAGACATCACATATCATCATCATATCATCCTCTTAAGAATAACAAATAAAGTTTTACATTATCCTTTTTATTGTAAAATACATATAATATTCAAATAAGTTTTCAAACTTGGTTATAAAATACAAATAATTTTTTAATTTTTTATTATATAAAATTAAGATTATAAACTTTTAATTTACTGTAATTAAAACTTTGACGATATAAAATATTTAAATTTTTGTTTAAATTTTTTAATTAAATGATTTAATTTGTAAAAAATATTTACTATTCATTTAGATGAGTTAAAGCATAACTTTCCCTTTGAAATTCATGAATAATAATTCAATTAATCCATTTAAGCCTACTTCACCATTCGTTATCATGACGTGAGTGCATCATAGTTCATAATATTGATAATGTTCATGTCAATTTGGAACAAAAAGCTGAATGAACGTGTAGTTTTTTTTATTTTTTGTTCCTTTGATTTCTTCTTCATATTTACCTTTCCTTGGATGAAAAAGCTGAATTAAATTCAACGCATTTGAATGTGAATTAGACATTTTAGACATCATCTGATTGTGAATGAAAAAGCTGAATGAGACATATCATCATCTTCGTCTTAAGAATAATAAATAAAGTTCTACAAATAGTACTACTTTTTCTGATGTATAAAGGCCTCCATTTTTCCTTGGTCGGCGAGCTGATGTTAATATGGTAATCAAGGATTCATTTTGAAAAGGCGATAAGATTGGTGTCGGAAATATTGAAATTAATGGTAAAAATAAAATTAATAAATAAAATTAAAATTATTGGTGAGAATATACATTTGAAAATAAATGTAACAAAGACGATAAAGTGAATTTTAGTGACAAAAAAAATCATCATAACATTAAATTAAAATTTGTGTGTAATAAAAAATTTAAATTATAAAATAATAATATTTTAATTTTTATTGTAATAATAAATTTTATTTAATTATTAATTTATTATATAATAAATTTTATTTAGAAAATGGTTCATTTTACATGATGTAAAACTAAAAAAATTTGTACATTTTTTAATCATTAATTTTAATATATCTAATGAATAATATTAAGTCATTTTTTTACTTGTTTTTTACATCTTTTGATATTTTGAAATCCATGGTCATAATGTAAACTTTTGTAATTTTACATTAATTTTATATTATGTAAGTAAATATATCTTCATTTATTTAGTGTATTAAATTAAAAAAATTATTTTATAATTTCTTAAATTAAAATAATTTTAAAAACAAAGAGGCAGTTGCCTGTCCCGTGAGAGGAGTCGATTTCCTTATGGATAAAAAAGGTAAAAAAAACGTCAACCAACCACTAATGAGTTTCCTTTCGGGCCCTCTAGTCGCCAACTGGGGGTGTGGGCTGGATGGGATGCAATTGTGCCGTGTTGAAGAAGAAGCAGGCGATTAATGCCAAAAGTGCCCATGGCTTCCAGAAAGCCTAAATCTTCTAAAGCTCTTAACACATTTTCAAATCATTGAAGTCCATGAAGATGGAGCTTGGTTGCAATCTGAGCCCATATGCTAGTCTTTTTCATTATCAAATGGGTTACACATCTAGGCTTTCAATAACCTAGAAAAGCATCCATCAATCCATTTGCATTGGCCCCTCATCCAACCCAAAGTTGGCGAAAATGGCTACAGCAAACCTGCATGCATCCAGAATTTTTGGAATCTCTTGCTCATTTTTGTTTTCTTCGATTCTAGGCAGCAGCAATTAAAATAGTTACTAAACATTATCAGGTTGTTGTACTTGGTGGATGACGCCCTTATCCCTTTCAAATCTTGAATTCATATCGTGCCGAGCACAGAGACTTCCCCCAAGTCGTAAAAATTTTTCAAATCTCCGTCAGTTCATCACCGTTATCGCTCTTAACACGGAGATGGATGTGACCTAAACCTTCCAACACTACTGCACTAGCAGTTATCAGTCAGTATCGACCCAACCCTTAATGATACAAAACAACAAAGTCTTGATTCAATGTACCTCTCTCACCCCTTATGTAAGACAAGGTCCCCTGTGTTGTCAGCCGCCGGTGTCACGAGGTCACTTCAAACTATTGAATGGAAAGTGAGATTTTATTTATTTATACATTGAATCAGTTGTATGTAATTTTCATTACTTCGTTTTGTACTCAACTGTGGATTATGGTGGTGGGATTTCGGAGGAGAAAAATGGGTGGTTCCCTGCTGCGGAAAGCAATACTGGAACAACGAAAGTAGGGCCTGCTATTATGATTCCTTGCATTAATAAAAAATGTGAAAATGAAAAACCACATGTGATCAATATGCAACTTGGCCACTAAAATATAATAAAATAATCACTTACTTAATTATCAAGAACTTTAACTTTTGCCAACATTTGGTTGAAGCATATTCTTCATTTGATTCCACTCGTCAATTACTTAACCGCCCTTGATTTAGACTATCAATTCACTAAACTAAATGAAATTATGAGGTCAAATCCGACAGAAAATAATGTACTCCTAACCGCAGCCCTTAATTTGGTGAGTTTATCAAAGGGAATTTTCAGTAGCGACCTCTATATAAAAGGAACCTTCGTGCTGCCTAATCTAACATAAACAAACTTCACTACTTACTTCACAACTCCAAGGTTAAAACTCTGCGAAGAGGATAGTTAAATCAGCAAACAGAAGAAGCTATGGGTGGTACCAGGAGGGCAATGATCAACGGTGGGATTTACCCTCGGAGAATTGCTAGCCGTCCGATTCCCAGGAGGGGTCAAGTAAAGCTGGCTATAGTGTTGGGCCTGGCCCATTCTTTTGCTTCCATCTTCTCTCGGAGTAGCAGCCGATGCGCAGTTGCTTCGTCCCGTCGATGATAAAAAAAAAAAAAAAAAAACAGAGTTCCGCCTCGAAAAGCCCAATTTTCGATACGATTGATATGGGCATTTATGCCATTTTGGAAAATATTAACAGATTTTCTTTTTAAATTTGTTCTTTTGATTTTTGTGCAAAGAAATGTTTGATTGTAAAGAAATTTTATTGTTTTCTTTTCTTTCTTTATAGAAAGGTATTTATTGTTTCTTCAATTGTTTAGTACTTCACTCCATTTCACATTTTTTCCATGAAAAAGGAGTGGCCAAATTTGATAGAAGCTGCCTTTCACAGACACAAATTGATTTTTTAAATCAAATATTGCTTGTATAAATGAAAATGAAAAAAAAAAAGATTATTACTTAGTATTATTTTTCCAGGGAAGCCAATAGTTTACTTCATTGGATCAATGCAATTATCCTTTAAAAAATAGTTTGCTTCTGTTTCTGTCTTTGTGAAGCAAAGCTGAAGGAATTCAAATTACAGTTCAAACTCCAGTACCGCACCACGCTCAGGAATATCTACTTTGAACAGAACAAAAATTATAACCTTTCTTTTCGTGCCTTTTTTTCATAAAAAGAAAAAGATGCGTGCTACAGATACACGTGCATCACAGTCCACATGAGAAGAAAACGAATATCCCATAGCAGGGAGATGAAAAAAAAAAATAAAGAAAAAAATTAAACCAAACATAATGGAGATTTTCAATTTCCTTCAAGCAAAATTAATAAAATTATTAATAATAACATAATAATTCATATCTAATTTATAAAATATTATTTATTTTAATTAAATAATCTTATAATTTTATCTCATAAAAAAATTTATAAATTTGAGTTTAAATTTTAACATATAAATTATATTATATTCACATATTTTTTTAATATGAGATAAAAAATATTATAATCTTTTTATCTTTAAAGTTTGAAGTCTTTTTTAAACCGAATCCAATTATAAGATTAAAATTATATTTTAACTCATACTCAATCATTGATTGATGGTCGTTTTAATATTATTTGTAAAAATTTATATTTAATGTATGAAGTATTATTTATTTTAATCTAAAAATTTAATGATTTATAAATTTAAATTTATATATATAATAATATTTATATATTCTTTTAATATGAAATTGAAACATTACAAGTAATAAATAATAATAATAATTAATTAAAATTGTTTGAATCGGTAATAATCAAATATTTTTTATTTGAAAGGTTTAAGATTTATTTTTTTTCAACCAAATAAAATTAATAATAGTAGAAATGGAGTATGGTTAGATACTGACATAGCAGTGGAGATGCATGCAAATTGTCCCACATAACGCTCCATTAATTTGGAACCCCAACCAATTCGTACACGTAATTAATTAAAAGGTACTTTGGCCGTGACATTATCAAATTAAGAAACCTGATTTGGCGATCTAAAATAACAGATAAAGTCGAATCAATTCCCTCTTTCAGACGCAATCCAGCTTCCATTAAACTAATCTGTCCAAGCACTTCAGGAAGTGCACTGAATCAAGCCAACAAGCCATATCCTCTTTTCATTATTAAATTCAGTGAATGGCTAAAAAAATTGTCAATTCTTCAATAGCCACCGCAAATTATTATAATTTACTACTTGATTCAGTAATAATTAGTAATTAAGTAATGATTAATTAGCTGTTCAACTCAGCCACATGGCAAGAAAAAGAAAGAAGATGGCTTTAATCTTGTGACGACTTGAACAATTTTCTTTCAAAATCTCACTTTGAATTGAACAAAAGATTTGGGAATGAAATTGTGACTCCCCACTAACCCCAAAATTAAGGTAAGATGAACGAAGATGATAAGCTTGATGTGGCACCATATTAAAAGGTCCATTTATAAAGTTTTGTTTGGAAGTGGGATGTGCAAGTAGAGGAGCCAAACAGATGGAATTTAAATTTGATTTGTGTTTGTCTTGTATGAAATTAGAGTTATTTTTATTTTAGATATTTTTTATTTGGATTTATTTAAATTTAAATTAATCAAATTATTTTTTAAATTTTATAAAAGATATAATCATTTTATTTTGATGTAAGACGATATTAAAGGATCCAATTATAAATTTTTGTTTGGAGGTGGAATGTGCGAATAGAGGAGCCAAACAGGCTGCTTTAGTGGATTTAGGTTCGGCTTAGATGGAATTCAGTTATTTTTATTTTATATTATTTTTATTCGGATTAGATTTAGATTTAAATTAATCAAATTATTTTAAAATTTTATAAAAGATATAATTATTTTACCATGTATTTAAGTTTATACATTTTCAAATTTAAATCAATTTGCATTCAATTTTTTTTAAAATTTTTTAGATCTAAATATTTGATTTTATTTTTTAAATAAATTTTATCAAATTCGAAATGATTTTACCATAACTAATTGAAAGTATGGCTAATCATGTGATCTAAGGCGGTTCATGGACACTGATCGGATTCATTGGATTAGCATTGTGATAAGGGGAAGCGGTGGAGGTGACTGACAGGGGAGACAAAGTCACCGTTGGGACTTTGGATGCACGCAATAATGGGCTCTGCTTTTTTTTCGCAAATGGGAACGCAATGGAGCACGTGATTTTAATTCAGACAGGACATCAATAATTAACTTTACATTAACATACTTAAACCTTACTTTGTCATTATTTTACGAGATTAGCATCTTTCTTGTCTCCTTGTCTAAATGACCAACTCATCCTTTGGAATATAAAAAAATTGAAAATTTCAATTAAACAATGTCATGTTCACACTACACTCAAAACCAAGGGCATCTTTCATTTTAATAATTTAGGACTGTTTTTTCATTTTTTAAAAAAGACAAAACAAAACAGAGACATATGCTGAGAGTTCATTGTTGTTCTTGTACATGAAACAAGCTTGTTAACGATATACTTTTATATTGAAAAATCAAACAATGAAAATTTATTTTAAGTGCTACGAAATGAATGACATAATCGCAAAATATATATACTGTTTTGTACAAAAAGTTAGAAGTGGGTCATTGAATTTTTCATTACCCAAAGAATTTGTTTGACATAATGATTGATTATAACTTTGAATTTTGACAAAAGTTGAATGATTTTTTTTAATAATTGTAGACCATTTAAGAAATTCTTTTTTGTAAAGTCAAGAACTAAAAATTTTTTAAAAAATTACAAGGACCGGAGGTGAACTTTAATTTTAATGGAATTCAACTTTTAAAGGAAGAAAGGAATTATTTGAACTAGCTCTAAAACTTTTAGAAAACTCGTTTCAACACATCATCTTCTTCTTATCATTGAGCTTTGATCAATCCACTAACGGCTGAATATGGTTTATTGACTTGCTCTGTTGCACAAAATGGATTGGAATTCACTGAAAGAAAGAAACAGTACTAATAAAAATGGAAGACTTTTGGTCAAAGTCCAACCGAGAAAAGAACGAAAACCACTGCAGAATGTGAATGCAACAGAACATAAAGACGAAAGGTCAATATCGTCTTAAATTCTGTGGACATGACTGTAATATCCGCTACAAACAAAGGGCAATCTTGTATTCTTCTTCCTATATAAGCAGTGACAAGGGACAGCTTGTGAATCACACAATACAATACACTCAATACATCAAATCTCAAACCCAAGTTTTCCAACGGAAGCTTTCTGTTTTCTTCTCATATCGTCAATATTTAGATCTTAGCAGAACTTAGAAATGGCAGGTGCAAGGAGAGAAATGATCAACGGTGGGAATTTTTTGCCAAGGGTGGCTGGACGTCCGATACCAAGGAGGGGTCAAGTGAAAGTAGCTATATTGGTGGGAATAGCCCATTCTTTTGCTTCTATTTTTTCTCTAAGTAGTCGCAGGGCAGCTGCTGCTCAATTGTCTTAGGTTACTTCCTTTTCCCAAAGAAGGAAAAAAAGAAGAAACGAAATTTTGATGATTTTGTAAGAAAGAGGGGGAGGGGTTGTTGCCTGTCCTTGGAAAGATGTGAGCTGTTTTGTTTTTTTGGGTTGATGTTCATGTCTGTTTTGTACAAAGCTTGTATTAATAGCTTTCAGTTTTCAGATAAATGAATTTTCGTTTTCATTTTTCCTATTAATTTCACTTTTATCTGAACTGGTTCCAGTGTTAATATCTTTAGATTGATTCCCATTTCTAGGACTTGGATAAAATTCATCTTATGGGGTTTTTCTCCATCTATTTTTGGTCTTTTTTATTTTGGGTTGGTTCAAAAAAGAATCAAGCTCTCAAGTTTGCTGGAACTGTACTTTGGCCTATGATTTGGTTCATCTGATAGATCTGTTACAAAAGCAATGATATTATTCATAATCATATACTATTATATTACACTGGGAACAAAATGAATATGCAGAGCAAATTGGCTTTAAGGAACCCCTTCAATTAATGAACACACTTGAATATATGCCTTTTCCCTGCATTTTGTAGCTACATTCCATAGTGTTTCCAAAACAGTTGACAATATTAAGCTAACAACAAATATACAAAATGTGGAGTAAATGTGGAATCAACGAAAGATTTAGCATAAGACTCAAAATATTAAAAGACCGATCAAAGCCAATAAAGACATGGGCGATGGGGGCTGTGTTAAGTGTCAACCTATCCTGGAGTTGTCTCTGCCAAAGACCAGCGTGGTCGCCCAGTTCACCGCCACATAAAACCTGTTCCTCCAACTTACCACACGAGTCAAGTAAGCCGAGCGCCATATCAACCAGCTCACAAACCCGGCAAGTGATATACCTTTAGCGTCCTAGCAGCGCAGCATACATGTTTAGAAGATTAATTAGTAATAATCAAAGCATTTATTGTCGAAGAAGCAGAAGTCAAGACTCAAAAGAGTAGACGGATGCCAAGATAAACTGGTAAACTTTGTTCAAAATGTGCCGAGGCAAGTGGGTTTGTTTTCAATGTTTGAAATGGCTATTGATTACCTTAGATTGGCGAAGATCCACCAGGGCCTTGTAACGTCCGACAGATGCCATGCTTCCAAGATGCTTATAGACAAAAGGTTCTCCTAGAGACATGTCCTTGGCACTAAAAGCCTTGCCCCCATCCTGTTTCCCAATCCTGTTAAACACCTCCACCAGGTATTTACCTTGTCTTTCTGCAACCTGTTTAAAGTGTGCAAAACAATTAGCTTACCAATTGTAAAATATATCATCAACCAAGAATAATGACCTGAATTGATTCCGTTAGTTCTTTTCAAACTTTTTCTAACTACAGTTTATTTGTCTATTCCTTGAAATGCTTTTGATTAACCAATACTTCCACCATGGTAGGATTTTATAAGGTTAAACATTGAATAAAAGAGTAAAAGGACAATACGGATCAGGAAGCAAGAATTTCTTGAAGAATAACGGACCAACCTGAGCTAGAGCTGGAAGCACAGACTTCCCTGTCTGTTCAAGGAAACCAGCACAATCTCCAAGTGCAAATACATCTTCTACAGAAGGAACACGCAACCATTCATCAACCCCAATCCTGCATAACGCTATAAAATTAGTTAATCTGATCCAAGAAAACAGCATTGGGAGGGAAAAGCAGAGTAAATTTAAGCAAAAGAGAAAAAGTCGGCAAAAGAACGCTAGTTTTTATACCTTCCACCAGGGGACATGGGAAGATCTAATGATTTCACGAACTGAGAGGGACCAACACCAGTAGACCAGACTAAGAGGCCATAGGGGACGTCAGTTCCATCACTGAGAACAATTTTTTTGGGATGAACCTCTTTTACAACACCTCGCATAAGGTGAACACCAGACTGATGCAAAAATCAGGATGTCACAAATATTTCCAAGAATTATGAAAAACGAGACCTCTAGGATATAAGAAAGGAATTCAAATTACCTTAGTCAAGTGATTTGTTGCATACTGGCGTAGTCCAACATCAAAGGATGACAAAATCTCATTTGCCTGATCAAGGTATAGATAATGGCAAAATCAACATCCATATATATAGATATTACTTAGAGAAATATGGGAAGGAGTTGCCCTGTTGCTTATAAATACCTCTATAAGAGTGACTTTGATGTAATCTTTTACGTGACTGTACCTCTCCTGGACATCTCTCATTATAAAATCACTCAACTCACCGCTAAACTCCACTCCTGTAGGGCCACCCCCAATGATAACACAGTGCAAGAGGCGCTTCTTTTCTTCTTCTGATATGCCTGCAATGACAAATTGAATTATAAGAGAACGTATTCCTTTATAAAAACTAGTAAAGTATATGCTAAATGACATCAAGACCTTGTCCCTCGGCCAGACAATTTGGGGTCAATTTTAGCCACAAGGAATCCTCATGAGGAGTTTGAACATAGAGAGAGAGAGAGTCCTCATGATAAGGAAAGGTGATGGGAGTTTGTGATGTGATTATGTGAAACAAGAATGTGATGTGATTATGTGAAACAAAAACAAAGCAAAGATACAAAGGATACACCAGATCGAAAAATCTATGGCCAGAAAAACATCACTCACCTGGATTTACAGAGAGCATCAGGTTCAAAAGGAGCTTCTTCCTTATTTCTTGGGCATGATTCACTTCACGAAGGAAATATGCATTTTCCTTCACCCCTTTGATACCAAAAGTTAAAGGCTCAGCTCCAGCAGCAATTACAAGCTTGTCATATGCAACTTTAAATTGATAAGGCTCATGAGGTAGTCCACCATTGCTCATTGTCTCACAATACACCTGATGATTTGAACGTATATAGTTAGGCTTTTAATAACTGTGACAAGGAAAAAACATGGAAACGAAATCTGTCATTGATATTTCCCATGTATAATAAGCCAATTCACTCTCCCCTATTTGCTTTTGCCTTTATTCATAACCAATATTAATCATGACTACATGCATGTTATGGGACAGTATGGAATAAGAACTGATTGGGGAGGAAAAGGCAGCAATAGTATAAGAGAATATATAAGCGGTATGCATTAACTCACCTCATGTTTGTTAGTGTCAACGCCTATGCAAGAAGCAAGATAAAAGTATGAATGGGGGCTTGTCGACAATGCAGACTGTATCCGGCTAACAGGCTCAGCAACTGAGCGGAATTCGAGGGTTCCAACACAAGTTGAAGCAAGCAATGGGGTGAAGACCATGTGGTTTCGAGGTGATATGCAAACAACATCATAAATTTTGGTGTTTAGCCCCTTGAGGAATCGGCATGCTGCCCATCCAGTACCAAGGACAACCACTCTAGGCTTTTCACCTGGCTTGGTCGCCTCTAGTCCTGGATACCTTGATTCATCATATTCTGACCTACACTCGACTACCTGCTCTGCTGAGGGAAATTGATAATGCGGGGTTGTCCTAATTTCTCTGCTCCAAAAACTCGTGTAATTTTCCTTCTTGATGGTGGAAAGGTATGTCAAATTACCGTGCGCATTGATTCTTTCAAGGGAGGGAAGTAAACTTTTGTGGCCGGATACCCTTTCACAGAAGAGATCCCTCTCACTTGTGTAACTGCCAATGGTACCTCCTGATCTTCTCAAGCCACTCCTAGCAGCCCGTGCAAGTGCCATGAAGTACTTGCTTTAATCAAATTCTAACAAATTAGGACTTTTGTATCTGCCCTGGAAAAAATAAGAGAAGTAAGCTATGCAATTCCAATATAGCAGAAGGCCTAAATTCAGGACAAGAATTATATAGAGAAGCAATACAGAAACTCCCAAGTATTTGGAGGTATGCACTGATCCAGAAGACTAAAATTTTTTTTTTAATGAGAGTACATTGTTTCCAAGGGTACAAGACAAGGAAGCAAATGCCGACTTTGCTTTGCTCGTTTGGTACAGGTAGATGAAACGAGGAAAACACTTTCTAAAGTTTTATGAGGAGCTAACAAACACGTAAAGCTGTCTGCTGTCACTTCAATTTCCTATGTGACCAACCAAACACGTTTAGGTGAACTCTTTCGGATGGCATCCTAAAGGAATAGCTGAGAACCTAACCGGACACATATCTAACATCAGATAGGGAATGGTATATTATATGCTCGTATCATCCATTTGTACCTTTGGATTCTTTTAACAATAGAATTCCTACGTTAATTATCATTCACTATGATAATGATAGATCAAGAACAGGATACCAGTACCATGACATTCTCGGAAATAAGAATCCAAGAAAAGTCAAACACGTGATACAACAAAATGAAACAAAATGAACTGGCGACACCAACCGAAGGTGATTTTAAAGTCTCTCCATGTGAAACATAATTGCTTAAGCTCAGGGATTGGCAATTTGGCATTTGTTTCATAGCAATACCGGCCAAAACCCCTGCTTTACCTACACAAAACACTGCCTAACTCTTTTTTTTTTTTTTTTCTGGTTGTCAAATCTAGAAGATACCAAGAAAATGTGAACGATCATTTCCATGAAAGTTCTGACTTTGCAAGAAATATATCACCAAAAGCAACGATTTGTAGAATAGGACAAAATGGGGCTATAGTACAAAGTAGTAATAAACGTGGGCATATCTTTCAAGAATATTCATTGGTTTCAAAGATCAACATGGGAAGACAATAGGCGGCTCGACTAACATTTAACAAACGCATCTATCCTACTATTTATATTACAAAGAACAGAGATGAACAAGCACAATGAATTCTTTAGCATATGAAATCAGTGAAACTATCACCATTGTCTCAAATACGTACAACGCTTAAGTACGAAGGATTCCAAAAACAAAGATTTTCACTCCAACCAACCTCATTTAACTTTAACAAGTGAATACACATTAAAAAGAAAGAAACCTAAAGGTTTTTAGAGATCTTATAAAAACCTCAGATAGAGAAAAAAAAAAGGTTAAATAATTCTACTTTGAAGCTAAAAGAACCAAACTCTTATAAACATATAGCATACATATACAATATGAACTTTAAGAAATATTTATATAAATGAACATCCTTTTAGCGCAAAATTGCCTAACTGAAAACAAGAAGGCAAAGAAAGAACAAACTTTTTGGAGAAGGTTCAAGAACATTACTTTGGAAATATTTGAGCTTTCTCTTGTTTGCAAGCTTGAAGTGGGCGAGTATACCCAAGATTGTTGGACAGGTTTTGAGGGAAAAAGTTAATGCTTTGCTTTCATAGAACCAAAAAAAAAAAAAATATCAAAACCCCAAAATTTTTATCGTTGGTGAAGTTGTGAATAGAAATAAAATAAAGGGTAGACCAAACTCAGTTCTCAAAGCTCAAAGCAGCCGACTTGAGGCGCAAGAAAGTTGTTGAGCAAAATAAGCAATCTCCTTAAAACATGTATATTTAATTATATTTTTTTAGTGTTAGAATAGAATGAGAAAAAGAAAAAAGTATAGAAATAAAGTTCTAGGAAGGAACTGGGGAGCTTGCTGCCGTATGTGAGTTGGCAATGGAAAGACAAATGCAGGAATATAAGGGGAGGAATATTCTCTGATTCCTAGTTCTTAAACGACATAGTTTGAGAGTGTATGATTACCTTAAAGACAACCTTGTCCTTGTTAGCATATATTTTTGCCTCTAAGATCAATGAAAGGTGGTTTTGGGGTAATTTGTCAAATTCTTGGAATATTGTATGGTCCAGCTGGCTATGGCTGCTTTATCAAACCCTAGTCCAAGGAAGAGGCAATTAAATGTTGTTGGATGGTGGCAGTGGCTCTGAACTGTTCCTGAAAAAAGTCAAAAATCCCCCAAGTTTTTGGAAAATTTGGTATGGAAATGAACGGCTTTAACGGGCTACAGTCTAGAGAGACTTTCCGATCTTCAATTGGTGGACCCACCAATGAGAAACAGAAAAAGAAGTCGGTCCAAAACGGTGTCTCGTGTCAAAGCAGGGTGTTGGCCGCCAACGGTGTAACTTTTTCTTCGGGGTCAATTTTGACCGGGCTGAAGGGGTTGTTTCATTCTTTTTCTCCCACGTTCTTGGTAATGGATTGGCCCGCTTTTCTGATTGTTTCAGAAAATAGAATGGATGAATTGAATTTGGTATTTGGTATTTGGTTTAATACTCAGTATGATTTTTTTCTCAGCCTTCACCATGTATTTTAGATGGTTAGAAATTGATTGCCCAAAAAAATAAAAGAAGGGATTCATTAGAAATGTGTGATATTATACGCATACAACTAAAATATGTAGTTTTAGGCCAACTCTCAATCAGCTACATCAGACCAATTCAGAGTTTACCAAATTTTAGTTGTAGAAATTCAGGGTTGTTTTTTTAAATTGAATTGCAGATTTTGAAGAATTCCACTCATGGTTTGTGTGCTGACATTGGCAACTCTTAGTCATGCTTGAACTTAAGCACATTATTCGACAACTCAACCTTGTTCTTGTGAAAATTTGGTTGTTATTGGATTCTCCCATCAAAACGAAATGGCAATTTGTCATACAATTTTGAATGTGTTAATAAAGTGAATTGGTAGGATGGTCGATGAGGGTATCGAGCAATGAACTTTGGCATGTTTCCTTTTGATTCTTTTTATTTGTAGCAGACAAATTATTGCATAAGATTAGAATTCCTTTTCCTTTTGATGAATAGAAAGGTAGGGGATTTGGCAATCATGATCTTAATTCTTGGTTATCCCTTCTAACCATTGGGTTTCTAACATTACTCATTTGGGTTTCTAACATTAACGATATTGTTGTTTATGTTGTAAACAAATACTTTTATGAAAGTTAAATTATAAAGTACCAGTGAATACATACAGTGCTGAAGCACATACATACATACATACATACATGCGTGCATACATAAAAACAGTTATTCTGACAAGTCAAATTTAACGATGGTTGTGGTTAACTAAAGCATCTGCCTTTATTTTCTGGCCTTCTGCATCTGTTAGGTTGCTGTTGCAAAACCTTCTTCAGACTCACCAAAAACCTTGTTCAAGATCATGGCTAATCTAACTCCTCCTTGAGCAATTCTTTTCATGACAATTGGCATCCTGGAATTGAAGTATTCATCTATAACCAAAAAAACAGAGAGGATATTAATAGCCCCTTTAGGCTTTAGGCCTTAACTTTTAAAAACGTACGCATCCTGCTTTGATTGGTGATTGAATGAGTTTAAACGAAATGGGAAACCATAAAACCTGGCATTAGCTTCAATGCTTTAAGCAATAGCATACATACCTGCCAGAGTTTGCCCTGACTCTACGCCTTTATAAGCCCATTTGCAAGCAATATTTATGCTTTCTGTTGCATACCTACATATGAAAATGGAAGTTTTGATTAAATAGATGAAAAACCCATTTCCTTGAATTTCCCATTAGGTTTATAATAGTTTGAAAGAGGCAGGAAGTTAACTTGTTCAAACAAGGAAGAAGATCATCACATTCTTTCCATGATGCTACATCATCAAACCAGATCCCCTGTATGAAAGTAACAATTATAGGTAAATACAAAATACAAGCTAGAATTAGTAGTAACTGGGAATAAATTCTAAAATAAAAATTACATCAGTAATGTTCCCCACGATGTCTTCTTGAAGGTTGTCCAGGTCCTTTTCATAGTAGTCTTTGAGAGCTGTAAGGACGATCTCCCTATCCCAAACCTTTACATTGTTGAAATTCATAAATCTAGCTAATTACTTTTTGTTAGCTATAGTTTCTAAGGTAAGATGATATACCAGAAATATGGAAGTGAAGGCGTTGAACAAAATAAGAATAACCATTGCAATCATTACTCACATGATGCAGATTAGATTTGTGCCTAAACCAGCGCAAGGCGATGGTATTTCCTCCTTGATCACTTGTAAAACCAACGTGCATTGGCTAAAAGGAAGAAGAAACAATTAAACCCACCTAAGCAAAAATAACAAAATGATACAGAAAACATAAGCTAGAGAAGTTCTTAGATCTAAACCTGATGGACATCTCCCATAAAGTGTGACAAGAACAACAAGGCTTCTGTCATGTTATCTGCAGAAACAAAGAAGCCATGTTAATTAATCAGAGCATATTACTAAGAAAGATAATTCTTAATCTTTGCACTAGCCATTAATTTTATGAATAATAAGCTTCCATACGGCGACGATCTGAGGTTCCCTCCCTAAAGTGCAAAAGCTGCGAGGTAAAGTTTTGGATAGCACCAACAACACACATGTTCTTCACGCCGTGGGGATCATGACAGTCCCCTAAAACAAATGACAAAATTACATTATTTATAATTCAGATGATTTTGTATCGTTTTATGACCAAAAGATTGCTCAGCTTTCTGCTTACTTGAATAGTCATACGTGCAAGCATCGTCTGGGGTATCAATGAAGTGAAGTGGGCTTGTCCATCGATACCTGTACCAATGCCGGATTTGATCGGGCCACACACAGAGGGAAGACAGGTCTCCATTGGCGTGCTGCGGTAGCAAGTTTTCAACAGCTTCGGCAGCCTCGGGCTCTAAAAGACCCTTTGAAATTGGGCGGTAAATATTTGTCAATGTTTATTTGTTCTGAGAAGCCTTTGACTCTTTTTTGACATACTTTGAAGGCATGATTGCTTAGAATTATGGTCCATCAAATGGTATGTCATGTTTTTCAACAAGGTTAACTAATTTATAGGAATATTTTTCTTATCTTTTGCCAATTGACGGGAAAGAAAAAAAAGAAACTCTCATGCATGATAGCCAATTTGATGTACAAATAATGATACTCTATTCTTCAACATTTCTCTTCTCTTAGTTATCAAATAAGATGATGGATTGCCGTCTGCTATATGCAGATATAATACAAATTTATCATCGTCACCATTTCTCAGACATACGGTTCATCATATTCAGCTTACTTGAATCAAAGAATGGAATAAACATTACCTGCGCTATCCGACATGTCAAAATGTGACCCTCTTTGCTCCAGCCCTGGGTTCTGGGCAATAACATTAGAGCCAGACCCAAGAACAAAACAAACCCAAATGAAGACAACCTCCACAATTTGGCCATCCTAAGTCTTCCTTGCTCCCTAATACACTATTTTTTTTATCAGTTTCGACAACACATAACAAATGAATTGATACAACCCGAATGGGTTTGCTTTATACACAAATACACCGAGTAACAAGTAATCATTGAGTGTAAGTTTGCATTTCCATTGTTTCACGGACCCTAACAGGTTGACCCTCAAATACAAGCAAGGTGGGGCATATTCCGGTATATGGGAGGCATCAGCAAAATAACAGAAATACCATCCGCCATAAACGTGAAGTTCATAACCTTTTTCTTGCCTTGAAAGTGTTGACAATGCGTTAAATTATAAATAATTGAGCACAGAGTTTCGTGAATTTAATAGTTTAAGCTGCGAACAATACTGCAGTGGTCCCTACTTCATAATAATTTACAGATGCGTCTGGTCATCTATCTTCATGCTCGAGCAATTTTCACTTCAGAAGCAAATATTCGGTTGAGAACAGCAGCAAGACGAATCCCACCTTGGGCAAGCCTCTTCTCCACAATAGGCAACCGAGAGAGGAAATAATCATCTATGGAACAAAAGAAGAATCCATCAAACGAAGATGAAAAGAAGAATCTTTTAATCGAAGATGAGACATAAAATTTCAATTAACATAGCTGATCTGGTCTGGGAGAGGTAGTGATCATGTGGTATAGAACATGACCTCAACAGCATTTTAGCATGTCTTTATACCAACCATGGCAAGTTGCATAAAAGGCTGTATTGAGTTAGACATGTGCAGGAAAAAAATGTTTAAAGGCATGATCAAAGAGAAAAAGATCATAAATGGCATTGACTAGCAGGGAAATTATAATTGGCTATTGTTCCTAGCTTCCATTGGTTTTCTATATCGAAAGAAAAGAATGGGTATGCATTTTACCTGGCATTCTTTTAGATACATCTCACCAAGTGCATCAAAGCACGTGGGTGAAATTTTCTTTATGTGAATTGAGATCAGGATATGAAAATACCTACCTAGGACCTTTATAACATCTGAGTAGATAAGTAATGTATACTTCTTTCTCTTTAAATGTTTGTTTTTAGTTGCCTTATTTCAATCAGTAATAACAGAAGACAATTCCTAAAAAATGAAAAGCATCTAAAGATATTTTCTTTTCATGATATTTTTCCTTCTAGAAATAATTTTCCATTACCCTGTACAAACTCATTAAGATGATGATTGGTTTCAATTTTCAAAACCTGGCCCCGTCTTTACTTGTAACAATGTTTTAAAACCTACATTGATGCCTTTAATAAACCAAGACATACATATGCACCTAATACAGGAACCAAATCTGTTATAGAGCAAGGTAAAAAGGTCAGTAACCCAGTCATGTTTATGCCAGTTGATGGATTTAGTAGCAGCAATCTTGCACTCTCTCCAACAAGTTTTCAATTTGATCTATTTAACTCAACAACAGAGTAAAGAGATGCTCCATAAAGAGGTGTCTTCCAATTATCAAGAAGATAAAAAAAAAAAAGGAGGAAGAAGAAAATACCTTCTAAGGTGCTTCCAGGTGTGGCATTCCTGTATGCAAACGTACATGCCAACCTAACACTTTCAGAAGCATATCTGTATAGAGCCAATTTATTATGTCTAATGATGCCAGTTCCTTGTAACAGGAAATGTAATTATCTTTCACTTCTTAAAATAAGAAAGTTGAAATTAAACTAAATGTGTTTGTATGTTTGGAGCATGTATATCTACATATTTCCACTGAGGCTTCTTTAGCATCAAGGAACATGCCTAACCTAACTAACTAAAGAAACTATTTCTCTCTCAAGCATGCATGAATAAAACAGAAATATGAACTGGTGCACATTTAATATAAGTGAATGGATTAATTTGTTATTAGACATAGCAATTAAGCAAAGAATAGAAACATAACTGTTCTTTCAGCATTTAATGTGCTTTAACAATTTACATCACAGTTAATACAATTGAATCAGTCCAGTATATGTTTCAGAAGGAATTGAAAGAATAAGTTAAGAGATATACTTACAGGTTAGGACAAACAGTTTGATTATATTCACAATATTCCCATGATGATATATCATTGGACCAAGCATCCTATAGATGAATAAAGAAACATAAAACAACAGTAGGTATCACACCTTTACATATGCATTTGCATGGGTCGCTTTAAACATACATAGAACTCTAAACCCAGGTAGGAAAAAGGAAAGCCCAAAACAACAAAAAAGGGGCTGGAGAAATTCCTGGTTTCCTAAAGTCCAAATTAAACTCGAGTGCTTTGTTTGTATGCATCATGTCAATTGAGTCGGATGGGCTGAACAATTCAAGACACTCAGTGTGGAAACCCGCACCTAACCTAGGAATTATTGTTTGTTTTAACCCGAAGGTCTCACGTCCTAAAGTCCAAATTAAACTCGAGTGCTTTGTTTGTATGCATCATGTCAATTGAGTCGGATGGGCTGAACAATTCAAGACACTCAGTGTGGAAACCCGCACCTAACCTAGGAATTATTGTTTGTTTTAACCCGAAGGTCTCACGATTTTATTCCACACGAGATGCCTCATAATTATGGGAATACATTTCTGCATATATACCATAGCAAATCCTCACAATTTCCCAATGTGGGATCAGGGTGTCACACTCAAAGGACACAAACATAAAACCTTCTATTGTCTTTTTTCATACCATAGAAAATCCTCACAATTTCACAATGTAGGATTGGAGTGTCACACTTAAAGGACACAAACATAAAACCTTCTATTGTCTCCTCAGTTGCCTTCAATATTTTACACCTTTAAAAGTAAACAGAGTTTGTCTGTCAGAAGTAGCTAATGCATAAATGGACATGAAGGAAAACAAGAGGCTTACTGTAATATTCCTCTGGATGGTTTGAATCATTATTGCAAGATCTGAGCCATAGAATGTCTTCACTGCAGAATCAATTATCATGGTATCCCAAACCTGGAACAATGATAGTATTATAAAATTGCAGACAGACGGTTTTCATGCATGAGTTTATTAGCACCTTTCGACACAAATCTCTTCTTTGAGAACCTTGTTAAAAAAGAGAATCTCCATCCAAAAAATTCTGACAAACAAGTTAGGCCAAAAGAAGAGTTATCACTGGATCTAACATTGGTCAAGGAAGTCAGGAAAATGGTTTTAGTGACTGAAATACATATTTGCCTGAATTAACTCAGTCTCCTGCACTACATTTTCTTTTTCCTTTTTGTTTCTTTTTTTCTTTAATATATATTTCTCTCAATATTACAAAGCGGAAACTGATTGGGTTAATATTTACTTGTTAGTTAACAGCCTCCTTTTAGGTCCATTAACCAGCGATTACCGTTTATTCTTTGAAATGTAATCCCCCCCCCCTCCCCCACTCTCCTCATCAGAAAGGAGAGGAGACAATTGTTTTTTGAGCTTATACTATAGCTTATAGTGGTTACATAAAGACAATAACATATGTTTTTGTCTATATTTAATTTGCTTTAACATCATTTTCCTGCTTATCACAGGGAATAAGTAAACTAAGTGCTGGACAGGGATGAACTTAAAAGGACAATGAATTACTCACATGGTGTAGATTTGTCTTCCTATGGTACCAACGAACTGTAATTGTATTCCCACCTAGATCTCCTGTGAAGCCAACATGTAATGGCTGCGATCAGAAAAGAAAAGGTTAGGTTGGAATATACACTCTTTTCCTGCAAGAAATAAGCAATGAATTTTCTTCAATATTTCTGCATGAAAAGTGAGAGGCTTAATCACTTTAAAAAAGGATAAAAGAATATAAGCAATATACTTGGTGGCTATAGAATATGGATGAGAATTATTTATAAAATCATGGCTTCGCAGCCAACATTGGCATCAAAACATACAACATTACAGAGAACCAGAATTACAGAAAATATTCATTGTACCTTAAAATACTTTAGCATTTTAAAGCTATAATATGTCATTCTAAACCAATGGGCTAAGATTAAGCTGTTGCATTTAACAATGATTGTTTTCTACAAGCACCCTTCCTATGAACCATGTCACAAGACAAAAAAAACATTGTTTGAAAATTCTGCACCACACTACCACTCTTATATAGACAAATCATGGTAAATGAACTAGGTTTTCACCATCCTCTCTTCTATTTCTTTTCCTTTTTGAATTAGTTAATAAAGCAATAATAGATTCCAAGAACATATACCATTATCAATGTCATAAAACATATTCCTTAAGTCAAGTCAGTCATTCAGCCAATTCCCAGATAAATGCAACTGCATGCTTTGCACGATTGCATCTTTTGCAATTCCTTTAAGTTCAGAGGTACCAGAAGAAGAGCACAAACCTGATGGACATCCCCCACAAAATGAGCTAAGAACATAAGTGCCTCCGTCAAATTGTCTGTTACAAACATAAGAAGCCTCCATACGATAAACCGTTGAAGGTTGACAATATGTCATAGCTAGTATAACTGTCAATCCAGTACAAGCAGCACTTACATTTCAATTGGGGGTCATATCCCTGATATGCTGAAAAGTGTTGCTTTGTATAGTTGAAAATTGCTCCAGTTACACAACTATCTTTATGTCCAGCAGAATCATGGCAGTCCCCTATAAGAATGCCACAGCACATTATACAGGATAATTAATGTCTCTGGAAATGTCAAGCTCATTTATATCACTACAGAAAAGTTAACAGAAACAAATTCAAAATGATATTGACATTAGTAGAACTAGGGGTGTAAATGATATATCAGTACTTGCAAGCTACTAAAGTTAGACTCGAATAAACTCGAATTCGGTGCAGTTATTATCGAGTCGAGCTCGGGTAGTTTGACTTATCGATTGAGTCAAGTTCGAGTATTTTTATACCCGATTCGAGTAGCTCACGAGTCTAATCGAGGTTTTTATATTTTAATATATTTTAATTATTTTAATTAATAAAATATCTCGAACTCAAGATCGAGTTCAAGCACAAATAATTAAGTTTTTGCCGAATATAAGAATCGAACTTATTTTTACACGTTAATCGAGCCTAATCGAGCAAGCTCAGGTAGCTTGATTTCTATCTCGAGTCAAGCTCAAGCTAAAAAAATAAAATTCGATCGAGTTCGAGCCGAGTTTCGAATTTCAAATTTTGAATCAAGCTCAAGTTCGAGCTAATACAGTATTAAGCTCGAGCTTAATACTGTATTAGCTTGAACTCGATCGATTATACCCCTAAGCAAAACTGAAACATGAAAAGAGAACAACATCAAACTTACGGCAGTATTGATAGTTACACTTGAAATCTGGGGTATCAACATAGTGTAAGGGGCTAGTCCAGTGCCACTTGTAGTACCACTTTATATCATCAGCCCAGGAGCATACAGATGCAAGCTCACCTCCAGCCGAATCAGGGAGCAGTTCCTTAACGGTAACCAGAGCATCTTCAGTAAGATATGCCTGAACGATCAAGAAAGGCATAATCAGATGAAATGGCAGCATCTTCTGACTAACAGCCAACACATGCAAAACATCATGCCATTAAGAAATGAATTCTTTGTATCAAGTTGGTAATTAATTACAAAATAATTATAAAGAAAAGTAACAATAACTTAAAGACCTACACCAAAAATAAATAAAAAAAAAAAACCAACTCAAATCCCAGAACCTACAATTAATTAAGCTGGTTCAATGAACACTAAAGCTTATCGTTATCAATAACAAATAATAAACTGCTTTTTCCTTAATAAAGCTAAATGATCTTATTGTTCAAAACATTTGGACACTCCATAAATTACTCAAAAATCATAATGTTACAGATAATACACAGAAGAATAAATTAAAAAAAAAAAAAGGAAAAAGAAGTCTCACCTCGGCTATCTTGCAAACAGCATAATGACCATCCTTTCCCCAACCAACTACCCCATGAACCAATTGCATAAGAACAAGAATCCTTCCAATCCATAGTACCTCATGCCAACCCATTCTTCTAAAACCCGTTTGGTGAATTCTGTAATGTTTCAAAAGGCAACCATTTCAATTGTTTTTCAAATAAAAGGTTGTATTTTTCATGTTGAATCCTGCTTTTGGTTGATGTAAAGAAAGAGAACAGAACACAAAAATCCCATTTTGACCCAATTTATATTTCTTTATGGATTTCAAGAAAAGGAAAAGCCTTTTTTTTTTTTAATTTGGAAAAAATCAATCGGTATCACATTTTCTCTGGAACCAAGCAAAGAGAAAATCATTTATTTACTAATTTTTCCATAAAAAAAAATGAAAAACCAATACCGCAAAATATGTTGTCTTGGATCACCGGGAAAAAGAGAACCTATATTTTCGTAAACAAGGGGCTTAGGCTACATCATAGCTTCAATCGCCAGTGAAAGCCGTTTGGATTACCTACTTCAGTACGATTTAACAGGCCTTTAATGGCCACTAAAGCTTAAGGATCCAATGAAATATCATCCTCTCCATTTGCATCTCTTTTTTCCTTTTATACCCTTGTCATTTTTTTTTAATATATAGTGTAAAGATGAATATACCGCTTAACATTTAAGTGGCGATTGATCGAAAACATTCACAATTTTTTTTTTTTAGAATTTTGATGGTACATATTTAATTTTTATATTTGATTTACAGTAATTTAATTATGAAAAAAATTAAATTTTTAATAATATCTAAAGTCTCAAAATTAAAAATATATATCTTTTTTTGTGGTATTATAAAATTTCAAAAAAAAAATTATTTTATTTTTAAATTTAACATGAATAAAAAATAATGAAATTATCGTTAATTTTTTGAAAAATATAACTAGAAGTGATTAGAATTCAATTATGAGTTTTTGTACAAAAAATATTTTTTATATTGTAATTAAGGTTTTTGGCATAAAAAAACATTTTAAATAAATTTTTTATATTTCTATAAATAAATTATTTAAAATATTTTTATTCAAAAAATACTTTCAATAATCTATTTATATTTAAGGTATTTTTGTATAAAAAACACTTTAAATAATTATTTTAGATTTTAATAAAAATATTATTTAAGATGTTTTATACAAAAAGACTTAAGTAATTATTTTATTAAATAATCTTTTTATATTTTAGGATTTAGAGTTAATCCTTAAATAATCTTTTTACAAATTAAAGGATAATTTTTAAATGATCCAAAATATAAAAAATAAAAAGATTATTTAAAATATTTATGTACAAAAATGTTTTAAATAATCTTTTTATAAATAAATTAAAGGAATATTTTTAATTTTTTTCATGATATAAAAAAAGTGAAAAATGTATTAATTGATCTTTTCTTTAATAAATTTTCTTATCAATTTTTGTTACTAAAAAAAGTGTCAAATGCCTCAATTAATTAATTTTTAAATAAAAATAATAATCAAATAAAATATTTATTTTCTTTTGTTACTAAAGATATTATTTATCATTTATATATTTATTATTAATAAAATAACATAAAAAATTATCATCATATATATTAAAAAAATTATGATAATTATATATGAATTAATATACTTAAGATTCTTTCGACTAAATGAATAAATATGAATACGAAATATCTTAAAAATAAATTTTTTTTTTGAATATTACACTTTTTTTAAGATTATATTTTTCTTAAAATATAAAATTTTAAAAATTAAATGCCTCTTATTGTCTCTTTATGCCTACATCATCATTTTTTTTTTTTTTTACCTTCCTACGGGGATGAGATTGGCCCTTGTCTCTTTTTTTGTTATTTATATTTTCATTTTTTATTTAAAGTTTTTCATATAATATTATTACAATTATATAATAAATCATTTATATATTTTAATAAATTTTTTTAAATTTTAAATGTTAAATAACATTAAAATCTATAAAAATAATTTATTATTTTATTTTTAAATTAATATCTTTAATAATTTTTTTTCTAGCAACAATTTATCTCGACATCATATTATATTTATATTTAAACATATATTTCATCATTATTTTTAATTTTATTATTATAATAATCAATTTTACTACAATATTAATTAAATTTATTTTTATTATTATTTTTAATCTCATTAAAATTAATTTTATTATCTATCTAAATAAACCTTTGGACTACATTTGGATCACCAATTGATCTCAATGCGACACGATTCATAACTTCAACGTTAGCGGAAGTTATTTTGGATCACCTACTTCAGCCTGATTCAACCTTTTTTATATCGCACTGAAGCCTTCAATCACTGGAGCTTAAGGATCTGTTAAAAAATCAACGTCTCCACTAAATCCCTTTTGTCCTGTTATGCCCTTCAGCCCTTCCCGTCTTTTTTTTTTTTTTCCTATTTTGTTCTCTGATGTGTAGTGTAAAGATGAATATATCACTTAAACATTATTGTTTCTTCGTCAAGGTTGTTAATATCATATTAAATAATATTTTATTTTTATTAAATATGATATATATATCGATATGAGTGGTTTTCGATAAATTATTTCAGATTTTTTGGTTTAATATAAATATATTTATAAATATATATTAATTTCTATATTATAATACTATTAATAATCTATAAAATAAATATGTAATAACTTCAAAAATCAAATAAATAAGTTTAAAAGTATAAACATAATGTTATAAAATTTTCATGATATTTTTAAATATTTATCTGATCATATAATATTTAAATAAATATTTTTTATACAAAATTAAATTAAAAACAAAGAGATAAAATAATTAACATTAGTTTTACGACTGTTAAACTTTTAAAAAGAAGTACAATTATTTTATTGAAAAAAATTAAAATACTTATAAATTTTAATTTGAAAAAATAAAATATAAAAAAAAAGTTATAATAAAAAATAGAGAAATTCAACTTTTAAGAGCTATTTTGTCAATTAATTTTATTTTTATTATGTTAGAAATAGTCAAATAATAAAATTTATATGTATTTTTTGTTATTTATATTTTTCATTTTTTATTTAAAGTTTTTCATATAACATTATTATAATTATATAATAAATCATTTATATATTTCAATAAAAATTTAAACTTTTAAATGTTTAATAACATTAAAATATATATAAATAATTTATTATTTAATTTTTAAATTAATATCTTTAACGATCATTTTTTTTTTAATAATAATTCATCTCACTGTAATCGTTGTATTTATATTTAAATACATATCTCATAATTATTTTTAATCATACTATTACAATAACCAATTTTACTCCTATATTAATTAATTTTACTTCAATTACTATTTTTAATCTTATCAAAACTAATTTTACTGTCCATTCTAATAAATCCTTCGTCCTGTTTTAAGTTTTAACATCCACACCGTCCAGTTTTACATGAAAAGCAAGCATGCTTTTCTTCTTTCCTTCTTCATTTTTTCTTTTTATATAATATATATACTTTTTTCCCTTGTTTGTATGGATTAAAACTTCAAAAAAAAAAAAGCTAATCATTTAAGTTTATGATATTTTATTATAATTGATCAAACCCGTAATTTTATATTTCAATTCAATTAAATAACTAATTTGAATAAATATAAAATTAAATCAATTATTAATCCTTAAATGACAATCAATTAAATCTTTAGAAAAATTTTAAAAAGATAGAAAGAAAAAATGAAGAAGAAAAAATATTTAATTTAATTTTCATATAAATTAATTGCTTTACATAAAAAAACTTTCATTTATTTTATTAATGGCATATGAAATTTTATCCAATTTAACACAAAAATTTAATGGTGTTATGTTTTTTTTTATCCAAATAAAGATTTAATTAAATGCAAATAAATATTAGAGAAATTAATTAATTTTAATAAAAAAATAAGAATTTAGATATTGTTTAATTATAATTTAATAACGTTTTATATTTTTTAGCATAAAAATTACAGTACTGATTTTAGCATAAAAATCGCACCTTTTTTTTTTTTTTTCAGTTATACCATTTGTGATTTTTTAAAATTTTTCTTAAAATTATGTTTCATTTTTTTTATTTTAATTTTTCAATTAAAAATATTGAAACAATTTTTATTGATTTAATATAATAAATAAATTTTGTTATTTAATAAATAAATAAATAATTTTAAAATACAATTTTTAATAAAAATAATTTATCAATATACTTGTAAAAAAAAAACCATTAATCATTTTACATTCCAAACTCATCACACCGTTACTTGCCGTAAGAAATTTGACACCTCTTTTGTCAAAACAAACTTGGACCTTTTTTGTCTGCTGAAAAAACGATGAACCTTTACCTACTAACATAAAGCTCTTATTTTTCTTTCACAATTTTTCCTGTGACCCATTTCCTGCTGTCAATCAAACTATAGACTGTATAGCCAAAACAAACAAAGAAATGAAGGCAATAGTGATAACAACACCAGGAGGACCAGAGGTGTTGCAATTGCAACAAGTAGATGACCCAGAAATCAAAGATGATGAGGTCCTCATCAAGGTAGAAGCCACCGCTTTAAACCGGGCTGATACTCTCCAAAGGAAAGGTTCTTACCCTCATCCAAAGGGGGCTAGTCCTTACCTTGGTCTTGAATGTTCTGGTACTGTTCAAGCCGTTGGCAAGAATGTTTCTTGCTGGAAAATTGGTGATCCGGTAATTGATAATTTCACTTTTTGCAAGTATAATTCATATGGGTTTTATTAAAAAGTGTGATTTTTTTATGAATGATCCACTGTTTTTCATGAACTGAGGTTTAAAGATAAGATTTTTAGAGGGTTTTAGCCTTTTAGGGCATTGGGGTATTGCTAATACTACATACATACATACATGCATACATATATATATATATATATATATATGAATGATCCACTGTTTTTCATGAGCTGAGGTTTAAAGATAAGATTTTTAGAGGGTTTTAGGCTTTTAGGGCATTGGGGTATTGCTAATGCTACATATATATATATATATGTATATATATGTTTGTATATATGGGGCTGCAACTTCAATGAGTAGCTTGTTGACAAACTGTATATGTGTAGGTATGTGCTCTTCTTGGTGGAGGTGGATATGCTGAGAAAGTGGCTGTTCCAGCCGGACATGTTCTTCCAATCCCACCTGGGGTTTCCCTCAAAGATGCTGCTGGTTTACCTGAAGTGGCTTGTACTGTTTGGTCCACTGTTTTTATGATGAGTCGCTTATCTGCTGGGGAGACATTCCTGGTAATCCATATCCACTACGTTTTTCTTTGTATTATTGAATATGGCCTCTTAGTTCGATGCTGCTTAATCTTTGGGTTGGTTGCTACAATAACTCAATTTAACAAAATGATAATTGATAAGCTTTAGTGTGAGGGTTCTTGATTATCGTAAGATCTTGTAGATAAAGCAGTATGTGCTAATTTTCTCCTCCAATATATACTTAGTTGTTGTCTGATCTTTTAATATGAGGCTTTCATGAGTTCTATCCTAGTACATTTTAGCTGCCAGGTCTATGATCAAGTACTTGAATTTTTTATTAAATGTCCATATTATTATTGGGATTATGTCTCCATGTCACTGAAGACAGTAAATGGTATGGTCTGTCCACTGTCTAATCTATTATCTTTCAACTTATTATAGGAGTTATTTGTCTTGATGCTTATCAGCAGAGAGAATCACTGAAAAGCATACAAATTAACTTATTCAGGTTTCACTGGAGGAATTTACTGTTCATGTTAATGAATGTTTCTGATGCCTGACAGTGACTTATTCTATATCTTTGTTTGTCTCTTTTAGTATTAGTCAGCTTTGTAACATCTGATCCATTGCTTGAGATATGACCTGATTGCTATTAAAATTTCAGGTCCATGGTGGTTCTAGTGGCATTGGCACTTTTGCAATTCAGATAGCCAAGACCAAAGGAGCAACAGTATTTGTTACAGCAGGTCTACCTACAATACTGACTGCATTGAAAATTTTGTGTTTTCATCTGTTAGTATATTTAGATGCAATAGTGTTGGTCTCCAGGTAGTGAAGAAAAATTAGCTTTCTGCAAGAAACTTGGAGCTGATGTGTGCATCAATTACAAGACAGAGGACTTTGTTGCACGTGTTAAGGAAGAAACTGGAGGGAAGGGTATGTTCTCTAGTTTCTGTAATTGCATCTTTGGTCTGCATTCGACACTGGAATTTTTGCTCTTGTATTGAGTCTCCACTTTGCCTCAGAGTTCACAGAGCCAATTTAAATTCTTAAATGTGTAATGGCAGGTGTTGATGTAATTCTGGATTGTATTGGAGCAGCCTACCTTCAGCGAAACCTGGACAGCTTAAATTTTGATGGAAGGCTTTGTCTTATTGGCTTCCAGAGTGGAGCTGTCACGGAAATTAAACTCAATACTTTACTTCCAAAGCGCCTCACAGTGCAAGGTACTAGGGAACATAAAGAACATGAAATAGAGACACCACATTTTTTAGAAATATTCACAAGCCACATGCATCTCCACAGATGAACCCAGCTTTCCCTGTGCTTCCGTTTTCTCTAAATAGAAAATTATACTGCTTCTAATGTTTCACATATCTTGCATCTGCTGCTAAAATGGTTACAACTGTAGTGGGATATTCGAAGGATGTCCTTTTTAGATCATAAATTATTATAGATTTATGTAATTTGATATTTTTGTATTCAGGGGCTGCCTTGCGACCAAGAAATCCAGAAAACAAAGCAATGGTTGTCAATGAAGTGGAGAAGAATGTTTGGCCTGCAGTTGCGGCAGGCAAGGTGAAGCCTATCATCTACAAATCTTTTCCCTTGTCTGAGGCTGGGGAGGCTCATCAGCTCATGGAAAGTAGTGAGCATATTGGAAAGATACTACTTGTTCCATGATGCTGGTATCTTGTCTTCTAGGGAGAAAATGTTGTGTAATTTGGTGATAAAATAAGCCACTTGCGAATCATGCATGCGTAGTTTATTTCCTGATGTCCTTGTGGCCTAATTTAATCTTTACCAAAATGAAAATCATGCAAAACTGATATGTTGTAAAATATTTTTTATACTTTCCAGTGGCACGTATTTCAGGAAGATAAGTTGCAGTGTTACAATTGCATTTAGTTGAGCTTAACATTTGTAAATTTGGAAAAAATATCTAGAGAGTAATGCACGACTATCCAATTTTTTGACATATTGTAGGAAAAATCTATAGTTGAAATTCAAAGAATGCCCTTAGGATTAGGCATTGGATATTTTGTTTGAAAGGCGTATATAACAGAATCAAGCAATCAAGCAAGTTAATGAAACGAGACCAGACTGAGGTTAAAAGAATATAGCATAAGATACTTTTGAAGTACAAATTCAGGGTACAAAGTCTCATCATTTTATTCTGGCAGTGTAGAATACAAAAAGGGGTTTGGAGAAGCATGCTTTGGGGAGGATAATAATTAGCCAGTTCCAAACAAAAACAGAGTTGCAATCCAACGAGTCATTCTCTATTATCAAACCGAGGATAATTCACAACACAAAAAGCTCAAAGAGCGACTAATCGTTTTATTGAAAATGACTTGCAATTTTGTTTATCAATGGCGTCATCTGGTATATGTTTGATTGAATCAGTTGTTAATTGTATCTTTTATTGGATTACCTAGCAAAATTTGTACAAATGTAAACAAATCTAATACTAATTTATTATGTCCGAGCAGCTATTCGTTTGAAATAACATGTTACATGCGTCATGCTCGACAAATATAAGAACACAAACCATATAAAATTTAGACTTCCAAAGTCCGCCACCAATAAGCTACAACATTCAAGCAAGCGGTTGCTGTCAGAAAGACTCTAAATCCAGCAATGAAGGCTGTAGTGATAACAAGTCCAGGTGATCCAGAAGTGTTGCAGCTACAAGAAGCAAAAGACCCCAAAATCAAGGATGATGAAGTCCTTATCAAAGTTGAGGCTGCAGCCCTGAACCGTGGTGACATCTAACAAAGACAAGGCTTTTACCCTCCACCTGAAGGAGCTAGCCCTTACCCAGGTCTTGAATTCTCAGGCATCATTGAATCTGTTGGAAAAAATGTTTCTCGATGGAAAGTAGGAGATAAGGTGAATTTATCTTTGAGCATAGGTGTATCTATGCACGTATGAAAATACGTTTGTGTATGCACATACATACAGGTGTCCTTGCATACAAAAGTCAATTAACTTACCATGAGACTCTCGTTTAATGGTTGTCTTAATTTTCTGTTTCTGCTAAGGTGTGCTCTCTTCTAAGCGGAGGAGGGTATGCCGAGAAAGTGGCTGTTCCAGCAGGGCAAATTCTTCCTGTTCCATCAGGTGTTACAATGCCTGATGCTACCGCATTCCCAGAGGTAGCTTGCACAGTCTGGTCAACTGTTTTTATGATGAGTAGGCCATGTGCTGATGAAACTCTGCTGGTAACATATTATCACTGATCACTCTTTTTCCCTGATGCATGATAATCAATGCTCATAATGTTAAGAAATGAACTGATGTAGATCCATGGGGACTCTAGTGGAATTGGTTCATTTGCCATTCAGGTTGCGAAGTTCAAAGGAGCAAAAGTTTTTGTTACAGCAGGTTTATATGCACTTATGATCTTATATCTAATAATGTTATAAAGTTTTTGTTTTCATGCATTTAGCAATCATTTGTACATCTTGGTTACCAGGGAATGAGCAAAAATGAGCCTTTTGCAAGGATCTTGGAGCCGATGTCTGCATCAATTACAAGACAGAGGACTTTGTAGCACAGGTAAAGGAAGAATCCGGAGGCAAAGGTAGAAATTGTATCAAGATCCAAAAGTCCTTCAACATTAAAAAGACCAATATGTTAGAACTAAACATTTCCCTTTCATTTATGGCAGGCGTTGATGTTATTCTGGATTGTGTTGGAGCAGCCTACCTTCAACAAAACCTTAACAGCTTAAATGTTGATGGCAGGCTTTTTATCATTGGCGCCTTGAGAGGATTTGTCACACAAGTAAATATAGGAGCCATGTTGGCAAAACGGCTTTCAATCCAAGGTATTATAATGTTCACAAAAACCACCAGACCAGACCGTTTGCTATGTTGTATGACAATGAAGCTGGAAAGATTAAATTTTGTAAGAGTGTAATGTATAGAAAAACTTTTTAATCGATAGAATATCTTTCATTGCTTTGATATGCAGCGGCTGCCTAACGAACAAGAATCATAGAAGAAAAGGCAACAATTGTCAGTGACGTGGAGAAAAATGTTTGGCCTGCAATTATCTCAGGTAAACTGAAGCCAGTAGTTGTCAAACGCTTACCACTACGAGAAGCAGCAGAAGCTCACCGGCTTATGGAAAGTGGCAAGAACATTGGGAAAAAACTGCTCATTCCATAATTTACCGAGGAATATCGTCTTGCAGCGTACGAGAATGCTGGCTAATTTCTGTCTGCTTTGTTAGTTAGTGTGAGAGCACTTTAACTTCTCTATCGATTTTTCTTTCTTTCCTTTTTTTTCTGTTTGTAAAAGTTGAAGCATAAGTTGGTCACTTTTAAAATGAAGTAAATAAAAGAAATAAAAGAAAAAAAAATCTAACTTCTAATTTTTATGTGTTATTACCTTTTTTTTTTTCACTCAAGTCCATAGGCTGAGTCATGAAGAATTCGAGATTAAGTGCATAGATGCCTGTCAAAATCGGTTTCGAACGCGTCACAGTATTGTGCTAAAAAATTAGAGAAAAAAAAAGTCATCCTCTAATGTGTTCCTTTGCATGAGCTAATCTTTTTAAAAGAAGAAGCGGAAAAGGAAGAAATCCCGAATGGCAAGGCTTTTCAGCACACCAGGGCAAGGGTCACCAAGGTTAGCTGTGGAAACGGGTTTTGAGCACTGCTCCCGACCAATGAAAGCCTAAAAATTCAAACAACGCTGCCAAAGAGACTTGTTCTAGAACGGACAGATTTTCTTTGCACAGCTACAAAGGTTCAACTAAGAAATTTTCTTACCTTCCGAACGATGGACAAGTATGTTTGCGTGACATATCCCTGCCCTGAATGCACCACAATTTCCTTGTGTAGATCCAAAACTGTCAAAGTTAATTAAACTAATGTGCCATCCTTGTTCACAGGTCAGTCGAGCTTCAGGACTTTAAGGCATGAAGCCTAAGTGGGTCTCCAAGAATCAGCAGGCCGCGGATCTTCCTCAGATACAAATGAACAAATCTCTTGGTCAGTTCGTGTCAGCATTGAAATCTTTGTATGTTCACCACCTAGCTCTTCATGAAGGACTAATAGGTTCTCGCCAGGATGTGATATGATACCTGGACAACATGATTAATTCTAATCAGGAATGGCAATCACATATTGGGATCAGTAACACGAGTGACAGAGCTAAAGTATTCCATCAGTCAGAACACTATTTACTAATGGTTTACGTGTAGAACATGAAAAGCAAAAGGTTTTTACACAATGATACATTAGCAGAATAATGACTGATTAAAATTTATCATGCAATGATTTTTAATGGAACAAATCTACTATGTTAACCCTTTAATAGGTTAGAACGGCAAATTGCTTAACTCAGCTTGGTTTTTTAAATCGATTTAGCCCCACTTGTCCATTCTAGACTATAGCATCTATTCCTCAAACAATAATATGCAAAATGGACCTCAATAGTATCATGAGGTTGACATATAACCTACATGAATAGCTAGATTCAAGAATACATCAAATCCAGAAATTTACATAGGATCAAAATCAGATGTTTCATAAAACTTACAATGTCTGAACAGGTTGGCCACAATTCTTTTCACATTTTGTCGAATCTTATTCTCCTCTGTAATCACAATTCTTGGTACAGCCTTCAGATGGTGAGAGATAGACAGGCCAGTATTGTCCTATGCTTTGTCCGTTAACCCAAGCTTGACTTTTTCCCATGCTAATGAGATTTAAGGCTAAACGCTAAAGGACCCTTGCATTCAGGAGCAAGGAAAGTAACATGAGGTCAAGAAAGAGAATGTCAGACAACAAATGCTCCAACCACCAGTTAACAATCAACCTTGAGTGAGTAAAAGACTTTCTTAAGGGCATTAGGGGATGGTAATTCAAGGTTTGCTCATTGTCGACAATGCTTAAATGAAATGGAACAAAGAGTTTATCACGTGATGAAAGGCATGAACACTGAAGAAAAAAAGAACTTATCTAACGGGTGGAATAGTGCCTTTTTCCACATGGAACTATTTGCAAGACTTTCTTTATCTAGTCCAAGGTATTCTCCCTCAACTCCAACCTGATAATTGTGATTAATAGCATTATAATCCAGGGTAGAAATTACATTAGCAGTGAACATAAATAATTGCTTTCCCCATTGGGTGCTTTTGACAGTTACACTTGATCTAACAGGTTGCATAGACCTTATCCAGTCTCCCTCGACCGTCGATAGACAAACTATCACTAAACCAAACGTATGGAAACTACAAGATAGTGACACTTGGATAGGATCCTGACCGCCCATTTTGACATACCCTAAGTCTAACGTGTAGTTTGTGTAGATAATGACACTTGGACACAATCCTATCCGTGCTGATATATACGTAGACTTAGTCTAAGTCTACAATGCTGACTTACGTTGATTTGACATTAACGTTCAAGCGATGATCACTAGCGGAAATCTCGTCTCAATCGCTTCGCACGTATTGATTAAGTTGGATTAAGAGTGTAATAATAAACATAATTAAATTACTTGTTTAATTTTTTTGTTGATGTAATAAATATACAAATATAATATATTGTTGATATAATAAATATATAAAAATAAATATTTGTTTAATTTTATTTAAATAATATAAATTATTTGAAATTAATTTGAATAAAATATGTAAAATAAATATTAAATAAATTAAATTAAGAAAAAATTACAGGCCACAAAATAAAAAAAAAATGGGTTTGCAAATTAATTGTGTAAAATTGATAAATTTTTAAAATAAAATCGGATTGAAAGAATCTTTAGAAATAGAAAATTTAAGGCTTTTAGTCTATTAGCTTTAATTCCGTTAAAAAATACATGAAAATCTAAATCTAAAATATTATTTAAGTTCATCAGGTTTTAATTTGTTTTCACTTTCAAAGATTGAAAATCAAGAACAAAAGTGAAAAATTTTTGTTATTAAAATATGTATGTGGTCTCTATGCGTATATCATTTATATTTAAAAAAAAAAAACTTAAAAATTTTAAAATATCTTATTAGAAAAAGATATTGTGACCATCACTTTTAAAAATTCTAAGACGGCAAAGGTCCTTGCTGATTTGCCAATTTTTGTTTTTTTTTTTTACTGTATTAAAATCTTTAAAGGTTAACTTAATTGTTTGAGGATTTAAAGAGAGTGAAAATTTTGTGGATACGGGTTATAAAATTTTTGGGCTTTTCAAAAGCTATTTATCATTTGCATTTGTGTTTAACGTTGGGCTTTATGTGATTGTTTAAATTTTGTACAAAACAAATGACTTTTACCAAACAGTTAGGCTTCGTATAAAGCTTGGACTAGTTTTTATATATTTGTTATTATTTTATTAAGTTTATAAAATTTTGTTAAGTTAAAAACAGTTGGGTTTTACTGGTTGTTTAAAGTGGCTAGTTAAAATAACAATGAATATGTAGGTTTGTTTAAAATAATTGTTTAATGGAATTTAATTTTGTAAATTTTGATTATATATATGAGTTTTTTATAGCTAAAATTTTCTACTGATGATTTCGTTGGGAAATTTTGATGTATTTATTGGAGTATAATATTTGACAAAAAATTTTTTAAAACAATTTTTTTTTTGACAATAAGTGCTAATGGATTTATAAAAGGTTTAGTTAATTCTGTTAATTGATTTTTAATAGTTTATTTTTAGGTCAATAATGTCTTTCGTAATTTGAGTAAAATTGTCTTAAGTTTGGAATTTTAAATACTAATAATTTAAATCAACAATTTTTTTGATAATATTGTTGGAACATAGAACAATTAATGAAATAATATTTATGATATAATAAAATAAATTATTATTTTTTACTTAATATGTGACAAATATATTTGCAAAACTTGACGGTTTAATATATGCATTTGTTAGTATAGTAAGATTTAAAATATATTTGATCAATAATATAGAACTAAAAATTAAAGAAAACAAACAAAATTTAAACAATAAAACCTATTAATATAAAATAAAGATGAAGTAGAATTCATTTATCAAAGATAGTTACAATTTTTAAGATGTTAATTGGGCATTTTTAATAAAAAAAAAAAACTAGCTAAAACAATAGCCTGTAAAGAGAAACTGCCATCAACCATCTTGTAGAAGTTACAAAAATAGCTTAACAACAAAAGTAGCATAAATAAAAATTGTTTTATGTAGTTTAGAGAAATCAATAATTACCAATTATCATTATATGCAATAACTTTGAATTTATTTGGACCAATTTTCATAAAAATACAATGATCTCTTGGATTTAAATTGTTTTCAATTGCAAATTGATGCTAACCCCTAAAAAAAGCTTTGTTTTTTCCTTCTCATATATATTGAATGTTCCATTGTTGCTCATTGTTTGGAATAGAAAGAGTAGTGATTGATTGGCATTTTGATAGGTGTTGTTAAGCAAATTGACTGGGAATATGCTGTTATTAAAATAGATATTATTTAAATTAGTTATGAGAAAAATATGATATGATAATATAAAAATGATAAATTATTATTTATTATCAAAATATAGGATGTTCGCTTATTCATTTTTGTTAACATGCAGTTTTTAGTTGTGATGTCATTCTTATTATCAGAAGTTTGTTGAGAGTTGAATTCTTCATCATCAAGATCTTCACTAGAGTGCAGATAATGAAATTTTTAGAATGTGCATTTGAATTTTCAAGGTTGATAACTTCAACATCATTGTTATTAGATGAGTTAGGTTAATTTTAGCATTATGGAATTCTATTTTCAAAAAATAAAATATTAAGTTAAGGTATTATATAAAGATAAAATATAAGAAAGAAAGAAAGTACAAACTATTTCTAGCTAAAATTGTTTTAGCGGTTAACAGAACTTTGTCAAAGGTGAAGATGAAGACATCAAATGTATTATTGACTCTATTGTATTTAAAAATAGCAATATCTCATAATTTCAAACAATGAACAGTTGTAAACATTCTCCAAACATTGGAGCAATGTACAGTGCATTCAATAATAGTTAGTTAAACTAGAAAAGTTTCTAGATGTATTCCCTTTAGGTATATAGTTTTTGAGATTTGCATACCTTGCATGAATTGACAAACGAAAGTTGATAGGAGTAGTTGAAGTTTAGTATAAAACAAATAATCTATTAGTTCTTTTTGTATGGACAGATTACATTTATACTATTTTAGTATAAATAAACAAAATAAAAAATAAATTTGTTATTTTCAGGCTTAGTTATGAGTTTATTTATATAACATTTATATTGTGAATAAAACAATAGTACTAATTTTTGTGTAATTTCTAGAATCACTTGTATTGCAAATAAACAATAGCATTAATTTACACTTATATTGTAAATAAAAGTTTTGTATAAATATTATTCTATTATATAAATAGATAACACACATAAATTTATTCTGTTATATATATAAACACTAAGCAAATTCTAGAAATTATATTGTGAATAAAGAACAGTACTAAAGTATAGAATAATAAACGGAGCTAAATTCTAGAAATTATGGACTAAATTCTAGAACTATATACATTTGATACATGTTGAATAATCGTTAAATAAAAAGAGAGAAAATAGTATAAATTTTTTTGCTTTTTTATTGTGTATTTATATTTCACATACATGTATATATTATATCAATATAAATCCTAAAATGAAAAAAAATTAACAAATAAATTAATTTGCTAGGTTTAGATTATATAAACAATAAAATAGAAATATTTTTCAGAATTTGATTTTTTTTGTTGAATAACATGTATAGAGGAAAAGAAAATAAATAAAAAAAAGCATTTTTTTCTTATCAAAGAATCCCATGAAACTGTTGATCTTTAGCATTATTTTCAAAAATTAAGTTGAATTGTCTGATGATGTGATCTTGAGCAAGAAAAGAAAAATGTTAGAGGAACGATGTAAATGGTTAGAAATTGTGAAAAACTTTTAGGGTTCTTGGATGAGAGAAAGGGAATATTTATGTTGGTGTTTTATTTGTAAAAAATGTGAGCATTTAATTTGGCTTAAAGGTATGAAAGGCTTTAGTTTGTATTTTTTGGGTTTGAGTTATTGAAAGTAACAAATATTTGTGGGCTTTTTATACAAAATGAGTTAAAGATATATTTGTGGGTTTATTTATTTAAAATGGACTGAGTAAATAGAGAATATAGATTGTTTTGTAAACTAGACATTTGGGTTATGAAAATGGTAAAATGTTGGAGTGAGAATTGTTAAAGAAAAAGAAAAAATTATAAAAACCAAAAAAGAGAAAATGAGTCATAAGGAATTTGGATTTAGTTATGGAATTTTTTTTTGTTTGGGAAGTTTTTTTTTTATTTGTTTCATTTATGAGATTGAATTTTATGTTTCTTTTTGCGATTTAACTTTTTGAATTTTGGTTGGTTATATGAGTCTTTGAAACTTCAATTTTTTAGTAGTATTTGGTTTGGAGTTTTATGTTTCTTTATTGGAGTATAAAATTTGACGGGAATGAAAATTAATAAAATTTTTAAAAAGAAATGAACTTTTTTTTTTTTTTTACAATAAGTGCTTGATGGATTAATAAAAGTTTCAAGTAATTCTCTTAACTGGTTTTTGATAATTTGTTTTAAGATTAATAATGTCTTTGCTAATTTGGGTGGAATTGTATCCAGTTTAAAGTATAAAATTTTAATAATTTAAGTTAATATCTTTTTGGTAATATTACTGCAAGTCATTGTAGACATTCAATTTGGTACATGTCCGGATCAATTGGGTCTAGTCCAAATGGATAAGTTTGTATTTTTTTTTTCTCTTCATTTTCTTTTTATTTTTTTAATTTATTTTTATTTTGTATTTTACATTTTTATTTTATTTTTATTTTTATTATTTTATATATGTATATATATATATTCTTTTCTTTTATTATTATTATTTTTATCTTAGATTTATGTATTTATTAATATGTATATATCTTTATTATTATTTTTTTCTTTTTTTTTTTCTGTTAATATTTATGTAATTATCTGTTATTTAATTTTAATTTATCTGTTAATTTTTTTGATTTATCTGATTTATTTTCGTTTGATTTTTTTCTTTTATTTTTTTGATTTATTTAGCTGGAAATTGGAATGGAATTCAATCAGAAGAGTCCATGTTAGATTCAATGATTGAATCCCAATCCAAAGGAATTGGGATTGATTAGAAACTCCTGATCAATCCCTATAAAAGGGACCCTTTGGAACAGAACAAAAGGCACAGAAAAAAACAATGAGCAAAAGCTACTGATTTGAGAGAAAATGGGCGTGTATAAATTTTTTGAAGGCTAAGAAAATGTTTAGAAGTGTTTTGGAAATTAGCAGAAATTTTTTGAAGATTTTTGGAGATTTTTTTCTGGGAATTTCTGAAAAAATTTCAGATTCCGATTGAATTTTTCGGTCAAAGTTACATTTTTCGGTAAAATTTTGGCCAACTTTGAAGTTTTTGACGAGCTGCCCAATTTTCGGTGAAGGATCCCAGAAACCGATGAACTTTTCGATGAACTTCTGACGAAAAACTCAGATTTCGGTGAAATTTTTCAAAATCCGATGAACATTCAACCGGAGTTCTTCGACTGTTTAGAGAGAAACGAGAGGAAAAAAGAAGAAGAGAGAGAGAGAGGAAAAGCTTTCTACCAAAAAATAGAGAGAAGAGCCTTATATACCCTCTCAAAATGATGTCATTTTTGCCTTAAGTGATTCAGAGGATCCGCGCGTTTTACCGAGATCTAACCTGACCCGAGCGTCGACCCGTTTCCTGACCCACGCGTGTTTTTCCCTCTCCGAGCCGATAGTCGAGCCAAGCCGAGGTCCCAAGTCGCTTCTCCGAGCCGTTTCTCTTCCTTGAGCCGAGTCGTACTCCGAACCGCTCCAGGTTTTTTTTTTTGAATTTATTTATTTATTTGTTTATTTGTTTTTTTTATTTTTTATTTATTAGATTATGTTTATTTAATATTCTTTTTATCTTTATTTTATTTTTATTTTTGTTTTACTTTTTTTTTTATTTTTTTTTATTTATTTTCAATTTTTTTGTTTCATTATTCTATTTTCTTTAAATAAAAATAAAAAATATATATATTTTAAGAAAAAATTGAAAGTATCAATTTTTCTTAAAAATAAATTTTCAAAAAAGGGTTTTTGAGGAAAAATTGAAAGTATCAATTTTCTTTGAAAATCAAAGTTTCCAAAAAATATTTTTGGGGAAAAGTTAAAAGTATCAATTTTTCTTAAAAATAAATTTTCAAAAAAAAAGTTTTTTGGGGAAAAGTTGAAAGTATCAATTTTCCTCAAAATTAATGTTTCAAAAAAATAAATTTTTGAGGAAAAGTTGAAAGTATCAATTTTCCTCGAAATTAAAGTTTCAAAAGAATATTTTGGAGAACAGTTGAAAGTATCAATTTTCTCTGCAAAAAAAAAAACAATCATTCTTTTCTTCCTTTTTATTTTTTAAATGTCAAATAATCCGACGACGGAGTCTCTGCAAGTGAAACAGTAGTTCTTGTATACTCCTGAGGTGAGAAAATTTTCTCAATTTTCTGCTAAAAGTATTAGAGTCAATTGAGAATAATTTTCAATAGTTAATTAGTTGGTAAAATTTTAAGATTTATCGGATAACACAGAATCATGCTGGTACCATCTTTTGATGGGCGTTGTGAGGGTGCTATAATTTTCCTCACACGTAACCGAACTCTCGAACTTTGTTCTGGTTAGTATACCTGAACCTATTCTTTTAGGGGCCCTTAAACTTAGGTGTTCCTTGAAAGGATAAATTCTTTAGGTGGCCAATCATACCTAGATAAAAAAAGATTGGTGGCGACTCCTTTAAGACAATATCTAACGATAGATCCCTGAATCTAGACGTTATGACAGCTTGGTGACTCCACTGAAGACTTTGAGAGTCAGGCCAGCAAATAATTTGTGTTATCCAAAAGCCTAATAAAATTGAACCTGTTTGTATATATGTGTTATTATTCATTCATGTTTATTTACCTTGTTAACTATGTCATTCATATGCATGTGCATAACATGAGCTTTACACCCGAGCTCCATCCCTCTAGGAGGGAGTAAAGTACCTATTGCTTTCGTGAGGTCTAATGCCTCCGCAGCGGCTAGCGAAATACTCTCGCTTAAATTGAACATTTTTCACTTGTAGCCTGTAATGGGTGAGGATTAGGGTGCCTTACTAGTATGTGATGGACAAGGATGTAAGGAGCAATTTGAGAACCTTTAGACTTTGACCTTAAAACCGCATATAGTGAACCTTAGAAGTACCTAACCCTAAGATAGAGCCCTTTCTACCCCATGATAGATATACCCTAAAATTAGGACACAAAAGGGTGTTTATCTAATCATTTTGATTGTTTAACTTTGTACATCATTTTCATTATCATATGTAACATTATGCATCAACATCACTTTCATTTCATCCATGAAACTAACTATGTTATTTGTCTGATTGTATGCCTCTGCATTACTTTCATGATCATGTTTTAACACAATCATTTGCATCCATTTAGATTTCATTCAGAAAAATGTATATTTCATTCGTGCATCAAAGCATCATACATAAAGCATAGCATAACATTTCTAATCATAATTGTGGTGCTAAAGGTTCAAGGATAGCTCCATCTAGTAAGAACCCTACCCATCGATACAACACAAGATCCAGAGCCAGACAAATGGAGTAAAAAAATTCTCACAGATTCAAAAAGATAGAAAAAGCACAAGAAAAGATTGAAAGTGAGTTAAGTAAGATTCTGAATGCTCTTAATAGGCTGAATAAGGGAAAAAAAGTTGAAGAAGATACAAGCCAACAAGTTCCCCTATTGTAAAAAGTGGCTGACCCTTTATATCCTCTAGGTTTTGGCTCACCTCAAGCCCAGTCTGCTCAAGAGGTCCCACCACAACACTTCGCATATCTAACATATCCTGGAATGCCATCAACTTTCAACTCGGGGTAGTATAATAGCTATGTAAATCCTGTCTTCACTGAAAAGGTAACAGAACCAATTTTTGACTAGATGATTTAAAAGAGAATGAGAAAGAAAAGATAAGAGTGGAAGTTTAGGAAAGCTCCAAGATTAGTATGCTAGAGCAAAAGTTACGGGCTGTGGAAGGATTTAGCTTTTATGGGTTAGTAGATGCTGCTGGACTCTGCCTAATCCCTGATGTGGTTATTCCCTATAAGTTTAAAGTACCAAAATTTGAAAAATATGATGGTACAAAGTGCCCCAAAACTCACATCATAATGTATTATCGAAAAATGGTAGCTCATGCTCATGATGAAAAACTCTTGATGCATGTCTTTCAGGATAGCCTTACAGGCTTAACGGTCAGGTGGTATGTTCAGCTAGACAGAACTCGCATTCACTCTTGGAGCGATACGGCACATAACTTCATCAGTCAATATCGACATATTATCGATTTGGCCCCTGATCGTTTGTCTTTACAAAATCTGAAGAAAAAAGTAAACGAGTCTTTTAAAGAGTATGCTCAGAGGTAGAGGGATATTGCTTCTCAAGTACAACCTCCTCTGACTGAGAAAAAAACTACAGTGTTATTTGTCAGCACTTTGAAGTCTTTTTATTATGAAAAGATGATAGAGAATGCAACAAAAAATTTTACCGACATGGTGATCTCTGGAGAAATTATTGAAAGTGCCATAAAAAATGGTAAGTTGAAAAGAGGAGAAACCAAAAAGGTATCAGAAAAGAAAGAAGCTGAAGTTTAAGCTGTGAGCTTTGATAGACAATAATTTAGAGGTTATCAATCCTATCCCTCTCAAGGTTACTCTTCATACTATCCTGCTGTGAATAATGCCTCATTCTACCCATACCGGTTAGCTCTATAACCACCTTATTCATCCATTTTTTTAGCCCTCAAGATCTTATATATAGCCTTAACATTCAAGCTCCTGCAAGAACCCAAATTCACCCTATTAACCCAGCAAGTGGTTCACGAGAACAACGAACTACTCGAGAAAAACCTGTATTTGATCCAATTCCTATGACTTATACAGAGTTATATCGAGAACTCTATAATAACCATTTGATTGCCTCCAGCCATGTGGAGTCGCTTAAACCACCCTATCTAAAGTGGTATGATCCTACAGCTCACTACGACTACCACTATGAAATTACTGGCCATTCTACTAAAAATTACACTGCTTTAAAGCATAAGGTGCAACGGTTGATCAATGATGGAATGGTAAGTTTTGATCAAGAGAAAGCAACAACACCTAATGTTAGCGTTCTGAGTGAAAGTCAAGAACAGAAAGGGTCCGGAGAGTCACAATGAATTGAAGGGCAAGATGTCAATAGAGATTCTTCACCTGATCGCATAGGGGGACAATTTTAAAGAATAGAGATAAGGCTGGTTGAAGGTTTCTTTTGTCATTTTAAGATTTTTTTTTGAGTGATTGTTAGATTTCTTTTTGTAATATGACTTCACTTGTTATCATCTTAATAAAGGTAAGTTAATGCATTTCATTACATTTTTCTCTTTCACTTGACCATTACTCCATGCTCTGTTACCTTTCATAACTTTATACTCCCATTCTTAAATTTCAGATGATGAATATTTAGACAATGATAACAATAATTCTGGAATTTAATTTTGAGAATTCATCCACATTAATATGAGGAGATGTATTAACAAAAAAAAAGGGATAAGCCATTACCAGAAGTGAAAGAGATATGTCTTGAAGATGTGTAATCTTTTATACAGATTCATGAGCTTTGTTCAATAGATGATGTTCAAGAAAGGTATTCACAATTGAGATGAAAAATGGCCATCTTTTTTTTACCATTCGAAAAACTATTCATTGTTACCCCTTTGAGCCTATAATGATTTTTTTTTCCTGAAAAACCCAACCAAGGATCACCCTCTACACTGGAGGGTAATTTAAAAAAAACAAAAAAAAAAAAACACCACAAAAGGTCTCAAAGATGAAAAGAGAAAGTAAAGTAAAAGAAAAATAAATGCCACACATGATTTGGGACAAAGTAATGAGAATCTTTTGTGTGAAGAAAGAAAAAAATAGTGAAACGATGTGGGGGCAAAATGTCAAGTTGTATCAAATGATCCTTTGGTTTTGAACCTTTTTAATACATGTTTTGAGCCTATTATGTCTATTTTTTTATGACCCTTCACCTTGGCCTACATTATAACCTTGAAAAGTCTATTTGGATCAAGTGTGAATACTCAACTTGAATGATCATATGTTGAGTGAAGGTATGCTCATGATGAAGCAATGGAATCATGCTATATTGCTCTAAAGTTTGATGTATGAAAGATATCAACAATGGATGAAAAATGAGAAAAAAGAAAAAAAATGATGAAAAAAAAAATTAAAAAAAAAAAAGAAAGAAAGAAGAAAAAAAATGAGAAAATGAAAAAAATGAAAAAAGAGATTCAAATTGAAAACCTGAAAGGGTGATTTTAGTAGAAAAAGATCTAGGTCAAATGGTTCACATGAATGAAAGATCAAAGACATCTGAAGATCCCTCAAAGACTGGGGCAAAGTTCGCCAAGCTCAAGATGATTCAACAATAAATGAAATGAGTTTTTGAAAAAGAATCCTGATTAATGTTGAGAATTATCTGAATATTCATCATTTGGACATACCATTCATCCCAATGACATGTATCTAATTTATTTTCTTTCCCATTTATTTTGTACCAAAATAGATCTTCATTGATTATCTTTATCATAATTCACCTTGTGTTCTCTTATTGTTACACCCCTAGAATGAATTGAGAAAATGCTTGATTGCATTGTATTTGTCAAGATTTGAAATGATAATGAATGAATGAATATGTGTTTAAAAGAATCTTACATTCATTTGAAAAGAAATCTAAGATAATGGTGGTAACAAAATGAAAAAATGGTAGAAACCTAAAAGAGATGATTTGAAAAGATATATGATGTGATCAAATGAAGAATATAATAGGGCAAATCTTGAAAAGTGGTATAACCAAGTGATGAGTACAAGGATGAATTGGTCGATATGACTTGCAAGTTATGATTGAATGATGAGAACAATCAGTGGACAAAGTTTATTTTGGAATGGTTAATGCTGAGACACCTATGAGTAATGACCCAGTGATGGTGGATGAAATTTGTTTTGAAATTTGTTAGTGCTGAGAAATTCATTGAATGATGGTCAAGTGATTGATGAAGCTTATTCCAAAGTATTGAGAAACTGAACAAGGAAGAATGTGAGTGAAAAAGACAATTGAGAGCTACACTGGTTCGATCTTAGAAGAGCAGTGTAATTAGATCTTTGCAGAATCAAAAGGCTTGATGCCCAAAGAAAAAGCTTGAGAAACTTGAGTACCATACATTGAATAGGAATTAATTGGCCAACATTTGCATAGCATGCATTGAAATTCATGCACATTGCATAGCATACACTATTTTCAAGAAAGTATAGTGTATAAATTCAAGAAGTAGGGGTGTTCCAACATCCCACATAGAGAAGACAGATATGAAAAATATTTTACAAATTTGAGAAAAAACTTGTCAGGTAAGTTCCTAATCCTTGAAATAGGATCTCTTTTGGTATCAGGGTTGATTTATAAGACCTTTGGGCATAATCCCCTGAAATTCTTTCAAACACAACTTTCAACTCCTCTAGACATGATTGTCAAGGAGCAATTACTTTCCAAAGTCATGGTGCCTCTGTTTAGAGGAGCAATTTACTTTCCAAAGTCGTGGTGCCTCTGTTTAGAGGAGTAATTTACTTTCCAAAGTTGTGGTACCTCTGTTTAGAGGAGCAATTTATTTTTCAAAGTCATGATGCCTTTGTTTAAAGGAGCAATTTACTTTCCAAAGTCGTGGTGCCTCTGTTTAGAGGAGCAATTTACTTTCCAAAAGTCGTGATGCCTCTGTTTAGAGGAGCAATTTATTTTTCAAAGTCGTGGTGCCTCTGTTTAGAGGAGCAATTTACTTTTCAAAGTCGTGGTGTCTCTGTTTAGAGGAGCAATTTATTTTTTCAAAGTCGTGGTGCCTCTGTTTAGAGGAGCATTTTATTTTTCAAAGTCGTGGTGCCTCTGTTTAGAGGAACAATTTACTTTTTCAAAGTCGTGGTGCCTCTGTTTAGAGGAGCAATTTATTTTTCCAAAGTCGTTGAGCCTCTGATTAGAGGAGCCATTTATGTCTCTCAAAGTCGTTGAGCCTCTGTTTAGAGGAGCTTTGATCAAAAACAAAAAAAAAGAACAAAAAAATAAAAAAAATGAAAAAAAGTAAAAAGGTCGAGTTGAGATTTGATTAGGTGTCTACGATTTTACGCAATTTTTGTTCCACAGAAAATGTGCAAAGAGGGGCAGCTGTAGACACCCAATTTGGTCCAGGCCCGGATCAATTGGGCTTGGTCCAAATGGGTAAGTTTGTATATTTTTTTTCTTTTTCTCTTCATTTTATTTTTATTTTTTTAATTTATTTTTATTTTGTATTTTGTATTTTACATTTTATTTTTATTTTTATTTTATTATTATTTTATATATGTATATTTTTTTTTCTTTTATTATTATTATTTTTTATCTTAGATTTATGTATTTATTAATATGTATATATCTTTATTTTTTTTCCTGTTAATATTTATGTAATTATCTGTTATTTAATTTTAATTTATCTGTTAATTTTTTTGATTTATCTGATTTATTTTCGTTTGATTTTTTTTATTTTTTTGATTTATCTGGCTGAAAATTAGATTGAGATTCAATCAGAAGAGTCCATGTTGGATTCAATGATTGAATCTCAATCCAAAGAGAAATTGAAATTGATCAGAAACTCTTGATCAATCCTTATAAAAGGGACCCTTTGGAACAGAACAAAAGGCATATAAAAAAATAATGAGCAAAAGCTACTGATTTGAGAGAAAATGGGCGTGTAAAAAATTTTTGAAGGCTAAGAAAAGGTTTAGAAGTGTTCTGAGAATTAGCAAAAAATTTTTGGATATTTTTGGAGATTTTTTTCTAGAAATTTCTGAAAAAATTCTAGATTTCGGTTGAATTTTCCGGCCAAAGTTGCGTTTTTTGGTGAAAATTCCTGCCAATTTTGAAGTTTCCGGTGAGCTACCTAGTTTTCGATGAAAAATCCCAGAAACTGACCAACTTTTTGGTGAACTTTCGACGAAAAACTCAGATTCTAACAAAATTTTCTAGAATCCGATGAACATTCAATCGGAGTTCTTCGATCATTTAGAGAGAAGCGAGAGAGAAAATAAAGAACAGAGAGAGAGGGGAGAAGTTTTCTGTCGAAAAACAGGGGAAAGAGCCTTATATACCCTCACAAAATGACGTCATTTTTACCTTAAGTGACTCAGAGGATCCACGCGTTTTACCGAGATCCGACCTGATCCGAGCGTCGACCCGCTTCCTGACCCGCGCGTGTCTTCCCCACTCCGAGCCGATAGTCGAGTCGAGCCGAGGTCCCAAGCCGTTTTTTCGAGCCGTTTCTCTTCTTTGAGCCGAGCCGAACCGAGCCGTATTCCGAGCCGCTTCAGGTTTTTTTTTTTAATTTATTTATTTATTTGTTTTTTTATTTTTTTATTTATTAGATTAGGTTTATTTAATATTCTTTTTATCTTTATTTAATTTTTATTTTTGTTTTATTTTTCTTTATTTTTTTATTTTTATTTATTTTCACTTTTATTTTGTTTCATTATTCTATTTTCTTTAAATAAAAATAAAAAATATTTTTTTTTGAGGAAAAGTTGAAAGTATCAATTTTCTTTGAAAATCAAAATTTCCAAAAAATATTTTTTGGGAAAAGTTAAAAGTATCAATTTTCTTTAAAAATATATTTTCAAAAAAGGGTTTTTGAGGAAAAGTTGAAACTATCAATTTTCCTTGAAAATCAAAGTTTCCAAAAAATATTTTTGGGGAAAAGTTGAAAGTATCAATTTTTTTAAAAAATAAATTTAAAAAAAAAAGTTTTTGGGAAAAAGTTGAAAGTATCAATTTTCTTCGAAATTAAAGTTTCAAAAGAATATTTTAGAAAAAATTTGACAGTATCAATTTTCCCTGCACAAAAAAAAAACAATCATTTTTTTCTTCTTTTTTATTTTTTAAATGTCAAATAATTCGACGATGGAGCCTCTGCAAGTGAAACAGTAATTTTCTTGCATACTTCTGAGGTGAGGGAATTTTTTCAATTTTTTGCTAAAAGTATTGGAGTCAATTGAGAATAATTTTTAATAGTTAATTACTTGATAAAATTTTAAGGTTTATCGGATAACACAGAATCATGCTGGTACCATCTTTTGATGGGTGTTGTGATGGTGCTATAACCTTCCTCACACGTAACCGAACTCTCGAACTCTATTCTGGTTAGTAGACCTGAACCTATTCTTTTAAGGGCCGTTAAACTTAGGTGTTCCTTGAAAGGACAGATTCTTTAGGTGACCAATCGCACCTATATAAAAAAGGATTGGTGGCGACTCCCTTAAGTCAATGTCTAATGATAGATCCCCGGATCTAGATGTTATGACAGCCATAATAATTAATGAAAATATGTCAACACCTTAAATCAATTTTTACTTAACATATGATTTTAGTTTAATCAATTTCTTAGAAAAGGAAAATTTTAAATAAGTTTGATCAATTAAATAGTGCAAAAGATAATATAAAACAAATAAGTCATGAATATATTAACTTGTTAATATAAAATACTATAAGGATGAAGTAGAACTTATTTTTTTAGAAACAATTACCACTTTTTATATCTTAAAAGTATTAATTTTGTTTTACATGCTTAAAACTATATACAAAGAGCTTAAAAGAATAGCAACAAAATAAACAACAAAAAATACAAAAAATAAGTCAAAATTTGGAAATAGAACATGACTATGATGGTATCAACAAACAATACATAGACCATGATGTTTGAAGTCTTTTATAACATTCTTGATCAAGCATGTTTTGCTTAATGTAGTTAATAAGAAGATGACTACTATATTGAGATGATCAATTGAATCAATAAAGATGTTTCTTCTTGCTATGTCAATACTAAAACATTAAAATGTTATAATATTCATTGCTATAATACAATTAATATGTTAATTGTAGGAAATAATTACTTGATAATTTTATGTCATTGAAAAGAAAAATGAAATACATAATATAGACTAAATTATATGCATGAAAATATAAATAATATTATGTACTTTACTCCAAAGAATAAGTAGCAAGTTCCTGAGATTCTTATTCTGAAGCAGTTTTTGTAGTCTTCTCAACAGTTTGAATATCATCTTGTGAGTTGAAATGTGTTTTACATCAAATGTAGTAGATTCATCCTTCTCCAACTACATCAACTTTCTCAATTTTTGATGAACTATTGAATTAGAAATAATATATAATATGTCATATTTGCATACAGCATGTAAATGTAAATACAAAATATGAAAATTTAAAGTAATTTTATAAAAATAATTAATGTAATAAATAGTAAAAATGTTAAAAGTACAAAGCACAATAATAAAGTAAATAAGTTGTTAATAGTTGTATAAAATATTTCAAACCTGCTCGTAGCTTTGCCAGCAGTAGTACTAAGTTTTTTAATTGAAGACCTTGCCTTTGGTTTCTGAATAGTAAGTGCTAATAGTATCTATTTTTTTTTTACTCCCAGAGATATCAACTATTGGTTGATAAAATTGATTATAACTTGTTGGCAGTATTGTTTCAGAAGGAATGGTCACCATTGAAGGTTATAAATTGATAAAAGACATTTTATTCCCTTGGTTTAATAAATCATCAATTTCTTGCAAAATACTTTTTATCAATCTAGTTGCTGTCTTAGTTGTTGTTGCAAATACAGACGATTCAAACATATTTTTGAATAACAAAACTTTTTACTACAAAAGTTCATCCATTTGCTTTTCACCAAACTTCATCAAAATGTTCAGAAGTTTGATCAATTCCAGGAGAGTCAACTTCTAATTTTCTTTTTTTCTTTAACTTTAAATTATCACAATCAAGTAACTTGTATGCAACAATTCCAATCTTAATAGCTCTGGAAGTTAGCAGAACATCCAAGGTTCTCATTTCATTTTTTAGTGATTTGATTGGTCTTGGAAGCACCATTTTGTCATCTAGCAGAGCTACATCAATTGTGTAAATATGGCTTCGATTAATTTTTCTACTATTTTGCCAAATACCATCAATGACATTTATGCAGTCTCATCTTCAATTACAAGCTGTACTTTAACTTTGAATGAAAAAAATATTTTTATTATTATGTATCAATATATGCAAATTTCAAGAAGATAATGTATTTCATTTTTATTAAAAAAAACTTATAATAGCAAAGGAATTTTTTCACTATATTGCAAATACCAAATTTTTCAGCGTAAAATTGTAGAGTATTCACACATTCATTGCATTCATTATAAAATCAACCATTGGTTGGATTAATATCAATAATCTTGACTTTTATGACAAAGATAGTATTCTGTCAAATAAATAATTAAATGGTTCAATTAGTATCAGTAAGCGTATTTTTTTATTTAAAATTATAAAGTCAAATTGCTATAGCAAAACTTGTATCTTTGTTGGATCAACAGCAACTAAATCTGCACTTTTTGCATTTTGTTTTCATTTATGTTTAAGAGTGTTCTAAAAAAAAAAATGTTGCTGTTGCAGAAGTTGTACACGCACTAGATCAAGTTCATAACTGATAAATATGTATCATTAAATAAATAGTATAATTAATAAATCTATATAACATTTACATAACATATAAATTAAAATAATCAGAAAGTTGTAATTCTTATATTACTGTTCTTTCAATTAATTTGTCTTTAGAATATCAAGATCTACATAAAATTTGTTCGCAGAATTAGATGCCAAGTAAACTTCTCCTACATATATAAGTGAAACAGGAATAAAGAACATGATAAAAAAATGATTATGCATGTATTATTTAATATAAGTTATAAAAAGTAGATTTTAACAAAACAGCAAACCCATATTTTTTTTTACCATCATTCTAGTAAAATTATGACCCACATTTCTATTTCTTTATAAATAACAATTTTTAAATGATGGTTGTTATTTTCAGATAGTAAATATCATCAAAAAGTAAATAACAATCCATAATGAGTATATTATTATACAAAGAAATTGAATAACAAACAGTAAAATATTTCAAATAGTGACATACCTTATATTTTGAACATATATATATCTTTTGGTAATATCATTAGACCTATTATTCAATCTAATTTGTCTAGTAGGTCCAATAATCAATAGATACCAAAATCACGATGAAATTTTTTCAATAATAAGTTAATAAAGAATAGAGAGAAAGAAAATTATTGTAATTATAAATTTTAACAAAAAAAATGTCAAGTATTTGTCATAACTAATTCTATCATTCAACTTGTCATAAAAGATAAAGTTAAAGCAATATCAAGGAATGGAGTCACATTTTCTTGTATTTCTTCAACTTAGCTTACTCTGGTCAAACAAATATTAAACAAACCAAGAACAATGTTATAATTGTGCTTGTAATTTCTCAACTGAAATTGTGTCACTAAATACAAAGAACACTCATTTAAGATTGTATCAAACAAAGGTGTATCAAATCCTCTTATGTAGAAGTGCATTGCATTTCTCTACAAAAAATGCTAAAGTAAATAAAATGAAAAATATTTGTTTATGTTACAATAACTGTAATTGTAACAAAACATAATTTTTTTAACATTCCACTAACTTAAATATCTATTCCTACAAATTCAAGATGAAGAATATTATTTGGTTTAGTAGGATTAACACATTTCCAAAATCTACATATTCTGAATTTAACACATTTTAAAGGTTTGGAAGGATTAAGTTCATCAAAAAATTAATGGCTTATCTTGCAAAATTTGAACAAAAAATTAAGATTAATTGAAATAAAGTATAGTATTTTGCATATGAGAAACAAAAAAAAAAAAAAAAAAACTAAGAAAGAAAACATCAATTATAAAATTATAAAGTAAATGAAACAACATGCTTAACGTCATTTAAAAATTTACAGCTCATGTTACAAAACTTAAATAAAAAAAAAGATTAATTGAAATAAACTACAATATTTCGTATAAGAGAAACAAAAAAGAAACAAAAAAAAATCAATCATATAATATAAAGTAAAAAAAAATAGCATGCTTAATTTGTAAGAAAAAGTAAAAAAAAAAAAAAGTAAATGAAAAACAAAAACAATTACTGACTTAAATTTAAATTTTGGAAAAATCCTTAAAAATAATATTTTTTGTTTCATCCTTTGCTATTCTATATTCATTATGAATCAAAAATTTCAAACATTTTCTAGATGTTACTTTTAAAAGAGCTACATGCATTTGATCATGTGTAAAAATGGGCTCAAGTAAGTAAAGACCAACAATATCTAATGTTTATCCTTGAACTTTTATTGATGATTATTCCCTAACATAATCTCATAGGAAATTATTTTTCATTTAAGACAAAAGGTCATTTATGATGTTTAATGGTCAAAAGAATTTTAAGAATAAAAACTTTGTTACCAGCATGAGTTCCTGATAATATTTTACCCTTAATGACATTTGAAGCTAATTGTGTTACTAAAAGTCTATTACCATTGCATAAACTTGAATAATGGTTTATGTTTCTCAAAAGCATAATAACAACACCAATTTTCAAGCATAATTGATAGTTAGGAACATTAGAAAAATTTAGAGAGTTCAAAAATTTAGTGGGATAAAGCAAATATTAATCACTAACATGTTTTGAGTCTTTTAAAAGGTAATCAGTGTTTAAGTATATTTTTTATTTCATCTAAAACTAAATTAAAAACATAAGAATTAATTAAATTGAAACTTTCATTGCATAAAGTAATAATTCCTTTTTGTTTAAGAATTATCTTGAAAATTAGAGTATACTGCAAATACCATATTGGCTATTGGGTTGTCAACAAAATGGACTAACAAATCCTGAAAATTTTTTATGCATGTTGCTTTTTCCTCAATTTTAAGCACTACAGATTCGAGCTTGCCATCACTTATGTTCAATAACCATTGTGTAAACTCTGTAATGTCATTTTGCATTACCTGATCTAGGTTTTGTCTATGTAATCTCATATTTTTTCTTAAATAAAATATCTTACAATTAAGCCAAAACCTAGATTGATTTATTGAAGCATTAAAAATATCTGTCTTTGTTCCTATTTGAACAACAAGTAATACTTACCTAAAATCTTCACCCAAAACAATTATTTTTCCTACAAATGGTTTTGCTGTAAGGATAAAAACATCTTCTATAAGTATATCCCTTAATGACTTATCCAAAGCTTCAAAGCAATTTTTATGAGCCATAAGAGGTTCATCCCAAAAAATCAAACTAGTTTTTTGTACCAATCAAGCAAATTATGTTCATTTTTTTATTTGATATGTAGAATATTCATTAATAGTCAAAAGAATTTTAAGCCAAGAATGTGTTGTTTTACCTTTTGGAAGTAGTAAAAAAGTAATGCCCGATGGAGCTACTATTAAAACAATTCTTTCTGTTGACCTAATACCAAAAATAAGTGTATTCTATAAATATATTTTTCTTGTTCCTCCGTGCCCATAAACAAAAAACATATTGCTTTTGTTTTCATTAATTTGCATATATTCTTCATTCAAAGTAAATAGCAATTGCAAATGTTCACGTTGAAGCTCAACTAAATCGTAACTCAATTTTTCATGAATCAATTTATCATTGATGCCATGCAAATTCCTTTCAATTGATACGGACAATTTATACTTAGATAAAGAATTGCAATTTTTATTAAAAGTTTATTCAAGAGCAATCAAGACATTTTTTTAATTAATTAATTGGAATAGAATAATTAAATGATCCAAATGTAACTTTTAATCTATATTCAATATCTTTAGCCATAAATCTCCAATTCTGTTCCCAAAAACTAAAAGAATCTCCAAACTGACAAAATATAATAATTATAATAAAAAGCTACCTAAGTTCTTTGCCTAATGTCCATTGAAAAGCTTGAACCAAAGCATCATTCCATTATAGATCATCACTGAACAAACATAAAGCAAAATATGTAGCTTGATAAGTAGGATAAATGATTTCATCCACTATTCTATTTTTTTCAAAATTTCTTGCTCCTATAATATTGTTCAACAGCATCTTAAAAAAATATAACTCACTAGATGCAAGATGTACATATATAATTCTACCTATAGATTTTTCTTATTTTATAGGCAATTATTTTTTTATCTTATTATTCCAAACCCACTTTGTAGGAAAATTAGCATATAACAAAAGCCTAGTATTTTTATGCACTTGATTTGTATAGATCCATTGAGTTACCATTGTTTGTTGAACATGAGGCCTTTTAATAACGAAAGACAAATCGTTTTTATTATTGAAATATAAATATTATTCATTAGGTAGATATGCAAGCAATCTTTGAACAGCTAGCCCTCTATGATGTATTCCAAAGGTAAAAATTCTTCAACGCACTTCAGAAGTTGATAAATACCTATAATCGAGATAAATTTTGATTTCATCAATTTCAATAGGATAATGATGATTAACTTCATTTTTAGATGATTGAACACTTTTAAGAACAACTTTTTATCTATCATGTCCTTTGTTTATTTATTTAAATAAATATTTTATAGCTTTAATTTTACTACAAACTTTCACATTAACATGAGCATCATATTTAATAATCAAATCATTGTGTGGAACTAACAAAACAATTATCTAATTCAATTTTATTTCTAACCATAATGTTTTCTCACATAATTGTTTTCTTACTTTTTATACAATGGAATCCATTTTCATTAATCATAGTTTGCAATTAAAACTTTTTAGGAAAAAACTTAGAATATCGACCTTTAGACATGCATGGCGCTTGAGGAGACACAGTATCATATGGACTATGAATCATAAAATTAGTAATAGCATTATATCCAATAGGATCTAATTTTTTATTAAAAATTTCAGCAGATATAATCCTATCAATTTTAGCCATAGTTTGATATTTAGCATCAAAATGTAACCATTGAAAAATATGAACATAAGGTAGCCCGCGCTTTTAAAACTTAATTCTATGAGTAATTGCATTAAACATTTATAAAAAAAATCAACCAATTATTCTTTTGAGGAAAAAAATACATCACAACATTAACAAAAATTAAAAAAAAAAAAAAACCCTACCATAACATGACCAAAATGACTTTTCTTGGTTAAATCATCATAAAATAACATAACTTAATCTTGAAAATTTGCAACACAATGTCAATACGATTATCAGTTCATTGACTTGAAATTAAAGCAAATGCTTCTTGGATTTCTGGCCATCGAGCATTGCATGTAAATGTTATGAATAAATCAATATAACCATAAAACCTGCAAATTGCCCATGGCATCTTGATAATTTTGAAATAAATATCGAGGATCGGTTATAAAACTTAGTGATAATATCACTCTTTTATTAATAGAGTTATCTTAAAGCTCACCTCTTACAACTGAATCCCTAACATCTTTATACGTTTCAAACCTAATAGTTTTATGATTATTCTTTATAAATTGCAATTACATTTCCTTAACATTCTCATAAGCATTGACAACAAATTGTTGAAGCAATCTATTACCTCGCAATAACATATCACTAAGGCCCATTCTATTATGAAAAATAAATGCATAATACTTACGCATTATCAAGTTTTTCGTTTACCTCTTTTTTTTTTGTAAACTTAATGTGCATAATATCAACATTATAACCATGCTCACCATAAAAAAATAACAAAGAATACTATAAATCCATGAAAAAAGGATGAAAATTGCTAATTCTTTTTAAACCATCAGATTTATGATCAACAATTATATTTTAACGCCTATTATACTCACCTATATCTTCAACTATCAATGTAGCAACTTCATTACCAATTGAAAAACATAAAGTTTTATCTTTCTTTTCCCTTTTACCTGTCAATCTTAATCTCATAGGAATATAATCAAAATCACTAAGCCTATCTCTAGCTTATCTAAATACTTTGACAATTTCATTGTTTGCATCAAGCATTCTAATTAAACCATCCACAATAGTCGAATCAACTCTTGAATCACAATTCCTAAAGATAGACATCTTATTTGAAATCTTATTCTCAATATCATCTATGTACATCTTAGCAAACTTAGGATTCTAACTAGGAAGAGGAAGTAAAGACCTATTTCTATAATGATTCTGTTTAAAAATTTTAAAAATATAAAGATCTACTTTGTTATTGACACAATTGTCAACTTTAGCTCTTATTGAGGTAAAGTGAAACATAAAATTATATACTCTAATATTTTCTCTAAAATTTGCACTTCTACACCCTCCATCATAGCTTAATAATTTATCTAAATATTATGGAGTCTTTTTAAAAAAAGGCACTCGAATAATCCCTTCTTGACAATAAAATGTAAATGTAAGATTTTATGTTTATTTTGAAATATCAACCCCTATCTTCGTATCACATGACAACATCATAAAATGACAAACACATTTAAGACCACCAAAATTAAAAAGTTCAAAATATATTCCTTTAAAATATATATTTAAATCTCAAACAAATGAAAAAATAATAATTAAACTACAAATAAATAAAATACACAAAATATAATAAAAATTGCTTAAATGATCACTTTGCCTTATCTCTTTACTATAGACATTCAATTGTTCTTCTTTTTCTAAAGAAATTGTCATAGAATTATAATCATCTAGACACATTTAAAAAAAAAACTAAATATCAGTCAATCATTACTACAAATATATATATATATATATATATAAAGATCACCATATTAAACGAATATTACTAGCAGATTATGTTAGAGTCAATTCTAAATTTCAAGCACATCTAGAAGAACTTGTAGAATCACCCAACTCTAATCTAATCTTTTTTTTCTTTGACATATGAGCAATTAAATCTCTTGTAATAATAAACTTGCATGTATTAACTCTAATGGTCTATAATTCCCTATTAGCATTAATAGAGGAATGCAATCATACATGAAATTGATATCCATTTTCTATATTAGCAACAGCAGGATCATGTTCAAACACATGACTAATAGACCGCGTAAAATTATGAATTGAAACTAAAGATCTTATTCTCCTAACATCACTAACAAATGTTCTATTTTCATTTCTATTAGTAGTATCAAAACTGATATCACCATGTTTTCTTTCATCACTAACAGACTGCATTAAATTACCAACTAAACTTGAATATCTTTTTGTTCTAATATCAACAAGACATATATTATATTCAAATCCACCAATGTCAAACAAAGGAAAACTACTCGTACAAATATTTTGTTTTCTTCTCAATCTGACAGACCACAACCTTTCTAATCTTCTAATTATATTCTCCATTCCTCTACTAATAGAATCTATCACTAAATATAATAACTTAACACATACAATCTTTAACTAATATACACACAAAACATCATCTACTAACAAAACCATAAACAATAAAAAAGAATGAAACCCAAAATAAAAAAATATCATTTCATACTACATTCCTAATAAAACAATACACCTAAAAAAATCAAAAAACAAATAAACCAAATAAATAAAATCACACACAATAAAAAAATACACAAACATAAAAATATATATATAACAATACAAAAACCAAAAATCCATCTTAAAAGTTACCTCACATTCAAACAACCTATAGTTGCAACTGTACTTGCAAAAAAACACCTCATAATTAAAAATAATAAAAACAAATCAAATAACAAATTCACTACATAATAAAAAATGGGAATAGAAACAGCAAACTATTTTTACAACTTTTACCTACACACACATAAATAGATTGATTGATAATATTATAATTTAATTATAACTTATCTAAAAAAATTACACTAATTACACTTTTAATTTTAATTAAAATCCATTCATATAAACTTGTTTACTGCATCTTTCAAATGCATTCTTTATAATATAAAAGGAACTTGGTAAGCCTAAAAGTTATTGGTCAAGCTATTAACAACTTTTATACTTCCTGGTCAAGCTTTAAACAACTCTTAAAGAAACTTAAGATTCATAAAACTTAAGAAACAAAGTAGTTGATTGCCAATCTGAAAAACTTACACTAATGACATTTTTAATTTTAATTTAAATCTATTCATATAAAGTTATCTACTGCATCTTTCAAATACATCCTCTATAATATAAAAATTGTTAATAGTTTGATCAGTAAACCTAGAACTTACATTGTAAAGAAACATTATTTTTCCTACCATTTTTTTATAATTAAATGTAAATTTTAGCCTCCAAATCCCCTCCTTCCTCCTTATCTTATATGTTATTATACTTACAATTGAATGAAAACTTTAAAGCATGTACATAAGCTCTAGTAGTACAACATGACGTAATAAAATTAAAATAAAGTTGTTGCTAGATGCTTCTCTTTTAAATCTAAGACCAAAAAAAAAAAAACAAATAAAAAATATTTCTATCTTAAGCTCTTATTTTTTAGCTAGAAGGCCTATTGAGATTTTCTTACTTAAAAAAATACAAACAACTTTACTAACAAAAAATAGGGATTTCCCTTTTTTTCTTATAATTTATTTGTCCTTTAATCCTTAAATTAATAGTCATTTGTAACTTTTAAACAATTACAATAGAAATAATAATTTCAGTTGTAGTTATATATATATATAAATATTCCAATAATTAGTAAGTTAGAATCTTGAACCATTAAACTCAAGTTCTTCTACTTTATTAATTTCAAAATATCAAGTAGCTGATTAAGTATAAATCTTATATGTAAAAAATTCAACATAAGTAGAAAAAAAACAAAGACTTTTTCATAAATCTTACATGTCGCATACCAAATAAAAATAACTATACACATCTATTATATTAAAAATAAAACAACGAACTCAAAACTCCAAATACACCAATCATGGTCCTCAATATTACATAACAAAAGCTAATTTCCTTCTGTATCACTTTAAACTTATGATCTAGTAGTTAGCTCATTTCTGTTTAAGGTGATACAAAAGGTACAATTACATGAAAAAATTGATATTTACAAATGTTTCAGAAGTAGTAAAATATACCACATTATCAAGTTCGATAACAATAACAAAAAAGTTTCAAGTTCAAACCAATCAACCTATCTCTTACCCAAACTCATATTCAAAATACTCTCAAAACAACTATATATAACTCAATCTAACAACAACATGAGACATTCTAAGGAAAAAATATTAGCTTTGATATTTTGGCACTTTTCAAGACAATTGTATATAACTTACTTTTCAATACAAAAGTGAAAACTTTAATTTTTTTCTTTTTTCTTAATAGTTACATATTCGTAATTCTTCATTAAAAAAGCAAAAAAAAAAATTCAAAAAAAAAAATAGAGCTTAACTAAACAAACATCGATCAATCAACCTATCTTTTTAATCAAACTCACATTCAAAGTACTTTCAAGACAACTACATATAACTTACTCTAATAATAACATGATGAATACACCTATCAATATATGCACATTAAAAAGAAAAAAAAAAAAGCCAACACAAAAAAAACACACCTGTCAACAAAAACATCTTAAGAAACAAAAAAAAAACCTAGCGTCATGACCACGATCCTCAAGGAATCAAGCTGTTTGATTCATTAATTCATTTAATTATACCAAGACATTATAAGAAAAAAATAAACATAAACAAATAAACACTTGATAGGCATAACAAAGGAATGAAATATGCAATGCAAATAAACAAATACCACGTACAACTTAACAAACCAAAATATATAATAAATAAAGTAAAACAACACATAATACAATCAATTGAAAACAAAATCACAACTTCATTCAAACAATAAGCAAACAAAATACTCATAAAAAATGCCACAAAATATGCACTAAAAAACTATGTTTCTATATAAAAAAAATGCTTACAACACCAATAGAAAGAAGCATCGTCAAACAAAATAACAACTTAGGACTTATTTTAATTCAACATTATAACATACAAAGATAAAATCTTCCAAAAAACACATCATAATAACATACAAATCTCAAAACCACAAAATCCATATCCCATTCAACAATCCAACTACATTAAACAAAATTAAAATCTATAACACCAAAATTATCCCAACAAAACCCAAAAAAAAAAAAAATCCACATTCAATTAAACAACAAAAAGAAACAAAAAATTTTATCCAAAAACACCTAAAAAATAACAAAAAAAAAAGAATGAAAAAATACACATACTAAAGAAGTCTGTTTGTCACACCATACTTTTTTTTTTTTTAAGTAGTAACAAAAAAAATTCAAAAATCACATTAAAATACACATGTCAAATATAATAAAACAAAAAAAAAGCACTTGTGAAAAAAGCTTCTTCCTCTTACTTCCGATCAAATATAAAAGAATTAGTAAAAAAAAAAACCTCATACGTTGCTTCCAATCAAATATAAAAAAATTATAAAAAAATACACGTATCAAAGTCAAATCCCTTAAAGTATACTTTTTATATAGGGTAGTATTAATTTATTTTTTCTTAAATAAAAAATAAATGTATTTTTAATATATATAATTTAATTTTTAAAAACTATAATTATAATTAAATATTATATTTGTATAATAAATTAAATAATCAATTATTACATTATAATTAATCAATTAAATAAACTAAATGTAATCAATCAGCTAACAAATTAAAATATAACGAAACAATGAAACCCATAATATTTTAATCTAAAATTTCAAAATTCTAAAACTTTTTTTCCTACCACTAAACTAACTTCATTAGCTATTTATAATTCAATTAATTTAAAATTTTAGATGGTTTAAAAGTATACCAATTCAATGAGAGCCATACTTCCTGTACCATTAACAACATGCTGATAAATAAAAGTCAATCTTGTTTACATTGAAAAAATGTTGATCAATTAATGTTAAAACTTGACCATTATTATATTAATATATTAAAAAAATTAGTGTATGAATAATTTTTAAAATTTAATAAAATATTTAATATAATATCTAAATTTTAAAAATTTTTATATGATATTTGATTACAAATCTATTAATTAATATGATGCTTACTTCTAATATAATTAATTTAACACATAATAAATAACATTTTAAATATTATGTTAATTAATAAATTTATATTTAAATATTATATTAAAAATTTTTAAATTTAAAATTTCATTAAATATTAATATAACATTTAAAATTTAAAAATTTTTATGTGATATTTGACTAATGAATCTATTAATTAATATGATACTTACTTCTATTATAATTAATTTAACACATAATAAATAACATTTTAAATATTATATTAATTAATAACTTTATAATTTAAATATTCTATTTTTTTAATTTAATACTTTATTAAATATTTCACTATGATTTAAAAATTATTCATAAAATTACATTATGTATTAAGATTTTAGTATATTACTAGTAATTCGACCTCACTTGGCAACGGTTTACCATTTTATACTATTATAATGGTGTATGGTAATTGTAAGTTTTAAAAGTGTTTAAGTGCAGTGAAATACAAATGAAATTAAAAACACTTAAATCAAAAACCATTCAAATTGTTAGAGAAAAATAATATTATAATTTTTATCAATTTATAAAATAATTCAATCAAGAGTAAGATAAACATATAAAACATACCTAAAGTTGTATGTCAATTCTATTTTAGAACATGTAAAAAATCGCAATAAAAAACAAAAAATTATCAAAATTTAAATTCACTAAAATTTTATATTACCAAACAAAAATATACTTTTTTTCATATTTTCCTTTTTTTTTTTCTTACCTACTCTTTTCCTCCATTCTTTGAAAAGCCAATGTTGACTCTACTCCCTTTTTTTTTTCACAATTTTCTACCACTTTTACCTTTTTAACTTATAACGCAATTTCCTTATAAATAATATATGTATATATATGAGATTGAAACTTAAATTTATTTCAAGAAAAAATAAAAAAATTAAAGAAATAGAAAATTGATGAGCTTACGTTCATTTTACTTCATTTTATTTTTACACTTCATAATTTGATGAATAAATGAAACAAAAATTTGTAAATTCAAAAAATTATAAAATAATGATGAATTTAATAAACAATCACCTGAACTTATAATAAAAGGAGATTTAAAAAAAGATAAAAAGAATATTATTGAGTAACATATTCAATTTTTTTTCAATACCTCTAATAAGAATTTTCATGCTATTGTTTCACCCCACTTTTGAACCTTTCACCTTTCTTATTTCCTAATCATTTAACCAATGTCACAAAAACTCTTTATTGTCCTCAACATTTGGGAAAACAGACGATTTACACCTCAATTTTCTATCTTCACACCCCATTACTATTAACACCTGTAGACACCCAATTTGGTCCAGGCTCAGATCAATTGGGCCTGGCCCAAATAAGTAAGTCTATATATTTTTTTATTATTATTTTTTGTATTTCACATTTTTATTTTTATTTTTATTTTTATTATTATTGTTTTATATATATATATTTCTTTTATTTTTATCTTAGGTATTTACTTATTTATTAATATGTATATATCTTTATTATTATTAATTTTTTTCTGTTAAAATTTATATGTATATCAGATTATATTATCTGTTATTTAATTTTAATTTATCTATTAATTTTTTGATTTTCTGATTTATCTTTTTTTTTTTCATTTCTTTGATTTATTTGGCTGGAAATTAGATTAGGATTCAATCAGAAGAGTCTATGTTGGATTCAATGATTGAATCCCGATCCAAAGAAGAGTTGGGATTGATCAAAAATTCTTCTGATCAATCCCTATAAAAAAGAACCTCTGGAACAGAACGAAGAACACAGAAACACAAAAAAAAAACAGTAAGCAAAAGCTACTGATTGAGAGAAAATGGGCGTGTAAAAAATTTTTGAAGGCTAGGAAAAGGTTTAGAAATATTCCGAGAATTAGCAAAAATTTTTTGGAGATTTTTGGAGATTTTTTTTCTGGGAATTTCTGGAAAATTTCAGATTTCGGTTGAATTTTTTGACGAAAATTTCGGCCAACTTTCGGCGAAGGATCCCAGAAACCGATCAATTTTAGGTGAACTTTCGGTGAAAAACCCAGATTTCGACGAAATTTTCCAGAATCCGGTGAAAATTCAACCGAAGTTCTTCGATCGTTTTAGAGAGAAACGAGAGAAAAAAAAGGAAGAGAGAGAAAGGGGAAAAGGTTTCTACTGAAAAACAGAGGGAAGAGCATTATATACCCTCTCAAAACGATGTCGTTTTTGCCTTAAGTGACCCATAAGATCCGCGCATTTTACCGAGATTCGACCCGACCCGAGCGTCGACCCGTTTCCTGACCCGCACGTGTCTCCCCCCTCCGAGTCGATAGCCGAGCCGAGTCGAGGTCCCAAGTCTCTTCTCCGAGCCATTTTTTCTTCTTTGAGCCGAGCCGAGCCGAGCCAAGTCGTACTCCGAACCGCTTCAGGTTTTTTTTTTTTGAATTTATTTTATTTTTTTTATTTATTAGATTAGGTTTATTTAATATTCTTTTTATCTTTATTTTATTTTTAATTTTGTTTTACTTTTCATTATTTTATTTTATTTTATATTTTTATTTATTTTCACTTTTATTTTGTTTTATTATTCTATTTTCTTTAAATAAAAAAATATTATTTTGAGGAAAAGTTGAAAGTATCAATTTTTCTTAAAAATAAAATTTCAAAAAAAGGTATTTTTGAGGAAAAGTTGAAAGTATCAATTTTCCTTAAAAATAAATCTTCAAAAAAATATTTTTGGGGAAAAGTTGAAAATATCAATTTTTCTTAAAAATAAATCTTCAAGAAAAATATTTTGGGGGAAAAGTTGAAAATATCAATTTTCCTTAAAAATAAATTTTCAAAAGATATTTTTGGAGAAAAGTTGAAAGTATCAAATTTTCCTACACACAAAAACAATTATTCTTTCCTTCTTTTTTTATTTTGATTTTGATTTTTCTTTAAATAATCCGACGACGGAGCCTCTGCAAGTGAAACAATAGTTTTTCTTGCATACTCTTGAGGTGAGGGAATTTTTTTAATTTTTTGTTAAAAGTATTAGAGTCAATTAAGAATAATTTCTAATAATTAATTACTCAGTAAAATTTTAAGGCTCATTGGATAACATAAATTTAAGTTGGTACCATCTTTTGATGGGTGTTGTGAGGGTGCTATAACCTTCCTCACACGTAACCGAACTCCTGAACCCTGTTCTGGTTAGAAGACCTGAACCTATTCTTTTGGGAACCTTTGAACTTAGGTATTCTCTGAAATGACAGATTCTTTAGGTGACCAATCGCACCTAGATAAAAAAGATTGGTGGCGACTCCCTAAAAGTCAATGTCTAGCGATAGATCCCCGGATCTAGACGTTATGACAGCTTGGGGATCCCGCTGGGGACTTTGAGAGTCAGGCCAACAAATAATTTATGTTATCCATAAGCCTAATAAAATTGAACCTTTTTGTATATATGTGTTATTATTCATTCATGTTTTATTTACCTTGTTAATTATGTCATTCATATGTATGTGCATAACATGAGCTCTATACCCGAGCTCTGTCCCTCTAAGAGGGAGTAAAGTACCTATTGCTTTCGTGAGGTCTAATGCCTCCGCAGTGGCTAGCGAAATACTCCCACTCAAATTGAACCTTTTTCGCTTGTAGCCTGTAATGGGTGAGGATTAGGGTGCCTTACTAGTCTGTGATGGACAAGGATGTAAGGAACAATTTGAAGACCTTTAAACTTTGACCTTAAAACCACATATAGTGAACCTTAAGAGTGCCTAAACCTAGGATAGAGCCCTTTCTACCCAATGATAGATATACTCTGAAATTAAGACACAAAAAGGGTGTTTATCTAATTATTTTGATTGTTTAACTTTGTGCATCATTTTCATTATCATATGTAACAATGTACATTAGCATCACTTTCATTTCATCTATGAAACTAACATGTTGTTTGTCTGATTGTATGCATCTGTATTATTTTCATGATCATGTCTTAACACAATCATTTACATCCATTTCATACTAGATTTCATTTAGAAAAATGTACATTTCATTCGTGCATCAAAGCATCATACATAAAACATAGTATAACATTTCTAATCATAAGATATGGTACTCAAGGTTTCAGGATAGCTCTATCTAGCAAGAACCTTATCCATCGATACAACACAAGATCCAGAGCAAGACAAATTGAGCAAAAAAATTCTCATAGATTTGAAAAGATAAAAAAAGCACAAGAGAAGATTGAAAGTGAATTGAGTAAAATTTTGGATGCTCTTAATAACATGAATAAAGGAAAAAGAGTTGAAAAAAATGCAAGCCAACAAGTTCCCTCGTTGCAGAAAGTGGCTGACCTTTTATATCCTTCAGGTTTTGGCCCACCTCAAGCCCAGTCTGCTCAAGAGGTCCCGCCACAACACTTCGCATATCCAACATATCATGGAATGCCATCAGCTTCCAATCCAGGACAGTATAATAGCTATGTAAATCCTGTCTTCACTGAAAAGATAGCAAAACCAATTTTTGATCTAGATAATTTAAAAGAGAAAGAGAAAGAAAAGATAAGAGTGGAAGTTCAGAAAAGCTCTAAGATTAGTATGCTAGAGCAAAGGTTATGGGCTGTGAAAGGATTTAGCTTTTATGGGTCAGTTGATGCTGCTAGGCTCTGCCTAGTCCCTAATGTGGTTATTCCCCATAAGTTTAAAGTACCAAAATTTGAAAAATATGATGGTACAAAGTGCCCTAAAACTCACATTACAATGTATTACCGAAAGATGACAGCTCATGCTCATGATGAAAAACTCTTGATGCATGTCTTTCAGGATAGCCTTACAGGTTCAGCGGCCAGGTGGTATGTTCAGTTAGACAGAACTCGCATTCGCTCTTGGAGCAATATGGCACATGACTTCATCGATCAGTATCGACATATTATCGATTTGGCCCCTGATCGTTTGTCTTTATAGAATCTAGAAAAAAAGGCAAACGAGTCTTTTAAAGAGTATACCCAGAGGTGGAGAGATGTTGTTTCTCAAGTACAACCTCCTTTGACTGAGAAAAAAACTACAGTGTTATTTTTCAACACTTTGAAGTCTTCATATTATGAAAAGATGATAAGAAATGCAACAAAGAATTTCGCTGACATGGTAATCTCTGGAGAAATTATTGAAAGTGCCATAAAAAATAATAAGTTAAAACGAGGAGAAACCAAGAAGGCATCAGAAAAGAAAGAAGCTCAAGCTCAAGCTGTGAGCTTTGATAGATAGCAACTTAGAGGTTATTCACCCTACCCATCACCAGAATATCTGTCATATCATCCTGCTGTAAATAACACTTTCTTTCACCCATACCAACGATTTACACAACCACCATATCCCCAAACATATCAAACCCCTCATAGACCCCAAAATACCATGTACAGTCCTAACATTCAACCTACCCCAAGACCTCAAAATTATCCAACTAACCCTATTGGTGGCTCGCGGGAGTAACGAACCACTCGTGAGAAACTTATTTTTGACCCAATTCCAATGACCTATTCGAAATTATATAAGAAGCTCTACAACAATCATTTGATTGCTCCAAGTAAATTGAAACCCCTCAAGCCACCTTACCCCAAGTGGTATGATCCCACCGTCCACTGTAACTACCATTATGGGATTGCTGGTCACTTTACCAAAAATTACACTACCCTAAAACACAAAGTGTAACGGTTGATCAAGGATGAGATGATTTGCTTTAATACTTGAGGGATGACTGCGTCGAATGTTAGTGGTAATCCTTTACCGAATCATAATGTGAATGCTATAGGTGAAGAACATGAGCGTCATGTGAAGAAAAAAGTGGCAGATATTAAGACACCTCTCAGCCAACTGTTTGATATTTTGCGAAGAGCAGACATGATACAACTGATAAGTCCACACAGCTATCATGAAGCATATATAACTGGCACCAGTTGTAAGTATCATAGTGGGGTAATGGGCCATTCCATTGAGACCTGTGAGCAGTTTCACCAAGAGGTGTAAAAACTCTTGGATTCACATCAAATGGAGATTTATAAAGAAAGAAAAGACTTGAAGAATACTGAAGTGTACATGACTGATAGGCCTGTAAAGTTATTTCCAAAACTAGTGACAATTCAGTGTGGAAACAAACCAAAGTCAGTCATAGATAAACTCTTCCCCAAGTCGGTAACTTTTAAAGTTTCGACTCTTTTTTCATACAAAGATGATAAAGCTGTACCCTGGAGATATGACTGTGATACTGTAGTTCAGAAGCAGAAAGAAGAGGTCTCCAAAGTCGATGCTTCCAATATAACTGGTGTAGGAGGTATTACTCGAAATGGGAGATGTTACACTCTAAAAATGTTAGAGAAGACTAGAAGGGAGAAAGCTAAAGAAGGAGAAAGATGAAATAATCCTGAGATAGAACCTGAAAAAGATCAGTCGAAGTCAGTATCAGAAAGAGAGGTTTATGAATTTTTGAAACTGGTAAAACATAGTGAGTATTCTGTTATGAAACAGTTGATAAAATACCAGCTCGAATCTTATTATTATCATTGCTGCTGAACTCAGAGCCACACCGAAATGCTCTGTTGAAAGTGTTGAATTAGGCATACGTGGCACATAACATATCTGTTGAATATGTGAACCACCCGGCTGGAAACCTAGTCATGCCAAATCACATTTCATTTAGCAATGATGAGATTCTTTTGGAAAAAAAAAGAAATACCAAAGCTCTGCATATCACAGTCAAGTGCAAGAGCCATATTATAGCTAAAGTCTTTATCGATAATGGCTCTGCTATCAATGTCATACCTATGTCAACTTTGGTAAGGTTACCCATTGATTACTCTCACATAAAAGACAGTCAGATGATTGTGAGAGCTTTTAATGAGATCAAAAGAGAAGTCCTAAGGGATATTGAGATGCCTTTACAAATTGGGCCATGCACCTTTAATATAAAATTTCAAGTGATGGATATCTTTCCATCTTAAAGCTGTCTGTTAGGAAGACCATGGATTCACATGGCAGGAGCTGTGCCCTTTACTTTACATTAGAAGATCAAGTTCAATGTGAAAGGTCAATTAGTAGTGGTAGTAGGAGAGAAGACATGTTAGTGACCCAACTATTGAACACTCCATACGTAGAGGCTACCGAAGAAGCATTGGAATGCTCCTATAGATCTTTTGAATTGGTCAATTCTGTAGGCGAAGGATTTTAAAATTAGCCTTTTTTAAAGATAGTGGTGAGCTAAGTCATCAACAAGGGCTGGTACCCGAGACTGAGGCTGGGCAAAAACTTGCAGGGAATTAAAGAACCTCCGACAATAATAGACAATAACGATAGGGTAGGCCTAGGTTATGAGATAACAGAGTGAAAAGTCAAAAGAAGGCCATCAAAGAGGATAGCAAGACTGATGTTTATTCCACACTGGTATGAAACCTTCAGACCTGGAGGATTCATATACCTAGATGCAAGAAAAAGTATGGAAGACGTTTTTACCCAGTTAGCTATTAATGTTGTTGAAGATGAAGTGAGGATTAATCAAGAGGAGTGGGTTCACCTTTGTCTACCAGATTTTGAGCTTAATAATTGGAGTGCCATCGAGATGCCTTCGACTTTTGATTTTGATGCAATGTAATTGTAACATCTCAATAGCTATTGCCCAAGGCATTGGGGTGATCTTTTTGTTTGGGCCATTCATCATTTATTATTTTTAATAAAAATTAGGAAGGATGCATTTTCATTCACTTCTTTTTGTGTCTTCATTATTTCCATCTTTTCAAGCACATTTTGCCAACATATCCCATTTCATTCAATTACAGGTCTTTAAATGAACATGAAGATAATCATGATAACAATCAAGAGGTTAGCTTTGAGAATTCAATTAACACTGATGAACTTGACAATAAAGAAAATTCTGAAGAATATGTTATGCCTCCGGACTTAATGAGGATGATTGAACAAGAAAATAAACCAATTGAGCCTCATCAAGAGGTAGTGAACTTAATGAATCTGAGAGATGAAAAGAATAAGAAAGAGGTCAGAATGGGCACTTCACTTTCATTAATAGATAGGCAACGATTGGCAGACCTTCTTCGAGAATTTGTAAATATATTTGCTTGGTCTTATCAGGATATGTCAGGGTTAAGCACGGAGATAATGAAGCACAGATTGCCCCTAAAGCCAGAATGTAAGCCAGTTCAGTAGAAACTGAGACGGATGAAGTCCGAAATGCTACTAAAGATTAAAGAATAGGTAAAGAAACAATTTGATGCAGGTTTTTTGAAAGTGGCTAAGTATCCAGAATGGGTAGCCAATATAGTCCCAGTTCTTAAGAAAGATGAAAAAGTATGAATGTGTGTAGACTATCAGGACTTGAATAAAGTTAGCCCAAAGGATAACTTTCATTTACCTCATATTGACACACTAGTAGATAACACGGCTAAGCATTCAATTTTCTCCTTTATGGATGGTTTCTCGAGGTATAATCAAATAAAAATGGCTACAGATGATATGGAAAAGACTACTTTCGTGACCATGTGAGGAACCTTCTGTTATAAAGTCATGCCTTTTGGGTTAAACAATGTTGGGGCAATATATCAAAGGGTCATGGTAACACTCTTTCATGACATGATGCACAAAGAGATCGAGGTATATGTAGATGATATGATTACAAAATCTTGTGAGGATAAAGATCATGTCACTAGCCTCAGAAAGTTATTTGAGAGGTTGAAAAAATTTCAGCTCAAATTAAACCCAACCAAGTGTACCTTTAGAGTAAAGTCAGGGAAGTTGTTGAGCTTTGTGGTCAGTGAAAGAGGAATTAAAGTCGATCCCGATAAGATACGGGCTATTCAAAATCTGTCACCTTTCAACACACCAAAAGAAGTTTGAGGTTTTCTAGGGAGATTGAACTACATTTCTCGGTTCATCTCTTAGTTTACTTACAAATGTGATCCCATATTTAAGCTTCTCCGTAAAGATAATCCTAAAAAATGGAATGAAAAGTGTCAAGAGGCATTTGATAAAATTAAGCAATATTTATCGAATCCTCCAGTATTGGTGTCACCTGTTCCAGGGAAACTTTTAATCTTATACTTAACCGTATGTGAAAATTTAATGGGATGTGTGCTGGGGCAGCAAGATGAGGTCAGTCAAAAGGAGAGAGCTATTTACTATCTGAGTAAAAAGTTCATTGAATATGAATCCAAGTATTTTTCATTAGAAAAAATGTGTTATGCATTAGCGTGGACTGCCAAAAGACTCAGACAGCATATGCTCTATCACACTATATGGCTCATAGCAAAATTGGATCCCATTAAGTATCTTTGAGAAACCTTCTTTGTCTGAGAGAATCGCTAGATGGCAAGTAATGTTCTCGAAATACGATATTATATACATGAGCCAAAAAATAATAAAAGGAGGCACTATAACAGAATTTCTTATAGATCGTGCTACTGAAGAGTATGAGCCGATGGAGCTAAAATTTTTTTACGAAGACTTAATGACTATTTTACAACCGGAGGAAGGGGGGCATATAGGAAAATGTTGAAAAATGTACTTTGATGGAGCTGCTAATGCCTTGGGGCATGGAATTGAGGTAATTTTGATTTCTTCAGAAGAATAATATTATTTTATAACAGCGAGGTTAAATTTTAATTGCACATATAACATCGCTGAATATGAAGCATGTGTTATAGGTTTGCAAGCTGCTATAGATAGAAGAGTGAAAGTACTAAAAATGTTTAAAGACTCAGCTCTAGCCATATATCAGTTGAAAGGAGAATGAGAGACGAAAGATTCAAAATTCATTCTGTATCATAAGTATATTCTAGAGTTGATGAAATAATTTAAAGATATCCAGTTTGATCACTTACCTCGAGAAGAGAATTTAATTGCTGATGCATTGGCTATTTTGGCTGCAATGATTCGAATTAATGACAATACTGACATTCAGCCCATCAAACTAGATGTTAAAGATATACCAGCTTATTACTCTAATGTAGAGGGAGAAGAAGATGGAAAGCCCTAGTATTATGACATCTTACAGTATGTTAAGGATCGGCAGTACCCAGTTCAAGTAATAAAAAATGATAAAAGAGTCATCCGAAGATTGGTTATGAGCTTTTTCCTAGATGAAGATGTCCTGTACAAAAAAAGCAAGGATCAAGTATTATTGAGGTGTGTAAATGAGACTGAAGCGAAAAAAATCATTGAAGAGGTACATGATAGAATATGTGAGGCACATACTAGTAGACATATGATGGTAAGACAGATCATGAGAGCATGATATTACTGATTAACGATGGAGAGTGATTGCATTGATTATGCTCGTAAATGCCATAAATGCTAGATATATACTGATAAGATCCATGCTCCGCCATCTGTTTTACATGTTATGACACCACCATAGCCATTTTCAATGTAGGGCATGGATGTCATTGGTTCAATCACCCCAAAGGCTTCTAATGGGCACAGATTCATTTTTGTGATGATAGATTACTTCACAAAATGGGTAGAGGCAGCATTATATGCAAATGTGACACGCTCTGTGATTTATAAGTTCATAAAAAAGGAAATCATCTGTAGATATGAACTTTCAGAGAGAATTATTTCAGACAATGCCAAAAATCTAAATAGCAAGATGATGTAAGAAGTATATACTCAATACAAGATCAGGCATCATAACTCGGCACCATACCGTTCGAAGATGAATGGGGCAGTTGAAGCAGTCAATAAGAACATAAAAAGATTTTAGAGAAAATGACTGAGACTTACAAAGATTGGCATGAGAAGTTACCATTTGCTTTACATGCATATCGAACGTCAGTTCGTACCTCTACTAGGGTAACCTTATTTTCTTTGGTTTATAGGATGGAAGCTGTACTACCAGTGGAAGTAGAGATCCTCTCTTTGAGAGTTTTAAAAGAAATTGAGTTAGAAGAAGCCGAATGGATTCGAGAACGTTATGAGCAGTTAAATTTCATAGAAAAAAAGAGATTGACTGCATTGTGCCATGGTCAGTTGTATCAAAAAAGAATGATGATGGCTCATGATAAAAAAAATTTAGCCCCGTTGCTTTCGAGAAAGAGAGTTGGTCTTGAAAAAAATTATTCCAATCCAACACGATAGTAGAGGAAAATGGACTTCGAATTGGAAATGACCATATGTGGTGAGACGAGCTTTTTCGGATGGAGCATTGATACTGACTAAGATGGATAGAAATGATTTACCCCATCCTATAAATTCTGATGCTGTGAAGAAATACTATGTTTAAAAAAATGAAAAAATAAAAAAAATGATGAAAAAATGAAAAAATGAAAAAATGGAAAAAATGGAAAAAATGAAAAATGAAAAAAGAAAAAGTTAAAAAGGAGGATTCAAGGCGAAAACCCTAAAAGGGCGGTTTGAGTTATAGGGGGTTTGTCTAAGTTGAAAACCTGAAAAGGCAGCTTAGATAAGGAGAATACAACATTGAATTTAAAAGTCCGCTAATATGGAGGCTAGCAAATTCGGAAGAGTTTCAAGTTGTTAAATACATCAGAGGGTTGAGTTTTCAAGAAAAACTTTGAGATATGTTATCATGATTATTTGATTGTTCATTTTGGGCTTTGTCCCCACACCTATCCTTGTAATTCTTTCTTGGCCAAAGTTTGCCAACATTTTGCTAATAAAAGACATTCTATTTCATTCTTTGTGTCTTTTTCTTAAGACTGTTTCTCAACATTCAGATTCTTTTCTTCTTAATACCCCACCATTGAAGAAATGTGCAAATGCATTCTTACTTTTTGAGTTTGAAATAATGATAGATGAATGAATAACAACATGAAAGATTTTTACATTACATTGAATAACAACATGAAAGATTTTTACATTACATTGAATAAGTCAAAAGTGAAAAAGGTAGAATCGAGATGTTCAGCTTCTAATTAGGACATTGAATCTGGGAAGAGATTTTTTTACAGGAAGAATGTAAGTGGAAGAGACAATTAAGAGCTACACTGGTTTGATCTTAGAAGAGCAGTGTAATTGGATCTCTGAAGAATCAAAAGGCTTAATGCTCAAAAAAAAAAAGCTTGAAAAACTTGAGTACCATACATTGAATAGGAATTAATTGGCCAACATTTGCATAGCATGCATTAAAATTCATATGCATTTTGCATAGCATACACTACTTTCAGGAAAGTATAGAAGCAGGAGTGTTCCAACATCCCACATGGAGAAGACAGTTATGAAGATATTTTGCAAATTTGAGAAGAAACTTGTCAGGTAAGTTCCTAATCCTTGAAATAGGATGTCTTTTGGTATCAGGGTTGATTTATAAGACCTTTGGGCATAATATCCTGAAATTCCTTCAAATACAACTTTTAACTCCTTTGGACATGATTGTCAAGGAGTGATTTACTTTCCAAAGTCGTGATGCCTCTGTTTAGAGGAGCAATTTATTTTTCAAAGTTGTGGTGCCTCTGTTTAGAGGAGTAATTTATTTTTCAAAGTCATGGTGCCTCTATTTAGAGGAGTAATTTATTTTTCAAAGTCGTGGTGCCTCTGTTTAGAGGAGCAATTTACTTTTTAAAGTTGTGGTGCCTCTATTTAGAAGAGCAGTTTACTTTTCAAAGTCGTGGTGCCTCTATTTAGAGGAACAATTTACTTTTCAAAGTCGTGGTGCCTCTGTTTAGAGGAGCAATTTACTTTTCAAAGTCGTGGTGCCTTTGTTTAGAGGAGCAATTTACTTTTCAAAGTCGTTGTGCCTCTGTTTAGAGGAGCAATTTATTTTTTTTTAAGTTGTTGAGCCTCTAATTAAAGGAGCCATTTATGTTTCTCAAAGTCATTGAGCCTCTGCCTAGATGAGCTTTGATCAAAAACAAAAAAAATAAAAAAAAAAGTAAAAAGGTCGAGTTGAGTCTTGATTGGGTGTCAACGTCTTTGCGTAATTTTTGTTTCACAGAAAATGTGCAAAAAGGGGCAACTGTAGACACCCAATTTGGTCTAAGCCCGAATCAATTGAGCCTGGCCCAAATAGGTAAGTCTATATTTTTTTTTTATTATTATTATTATTTTTTGTATTTCACATTTCTATTTTTATTTTTATTATTATTATTATTGTTTTATATTTTTTTTCTTTTATTTTTATCTTAGATATTTACTTATTTATTAATATGTATATATCTTTATTATTATTATTAATTTTTTTCTATTAAAATTTATATGTATATCAGATTATATTATCTGTTATTTAATTTTAATTTATTTGTTAATTTTTTTATTCATCTAATTTATTTGATTTTTTTTCATTTCTTTGATTTATTTGGCTGGAAATTGGATTAGGATTCAATCAGAAGAGTCCATGTTGGATTCAATGATTGAATCCCGATCCAAAGAGGAGTTGAGATTGATCAGAAACTCTTCTGATCAATCCCTATAAAAAAAACCTCTGGAACAGAACGAAGAACACAGAAACACACAGAAAAATAGTAAGCAAAAGCTACTGATTGAGAGAAAAGGGGCGTGTAAAAAATTTTTGAAGGCTAGGAAAAGGTTTAGAAATATTTCGGGAATTAGCAAAAATTTTTTGAAGATTTTTAGAGATTTTTTTTCTAGGAATTTCTGGAAAATTTCAGATTTCGGTTGAATTTTCTAACGAAATTTGCATTTTTCGATGAAAATTTCGGTCAACTTTGAAGTTTTCGGTGAGCTGCCCAGTTTTCGACGAAAGATCCCAGAAACCAACCAACTTTCAGCGAACTTCCGACGAAAAACCTAAATTTCGGTGAAATTTTTTAGAATCCAATGAAAATTCAATCGGAGTTCTTCGACCGTTTTAGAGAGAAACGAGAGAAAAAAGAAGAAGAGAGAGAGAGGGGAGAAGGTTTTTATCGAAAATAGAGGGAAGAGCCTTATATACCCTCTCAAAACGACGTCGTTTTTACCTTAAGTGACCTAGAAGATCTGTGCATTTTGTCGAGATCTGACCCGACCCAAGTGTCGACCCACTTCCTGACCCGCACATGTCTCCCCCCTCCGAGCCGATAGTCGAGCCGAACCGAGGTCCCAAGCCGTTTCTCCGAGCGTTTTCTTTTCCTTGAACTGAGTTGAGCCAAGCCGTACTCCGAGCCGCTCCAGGTTTTTTTTTAAATTTATTTATTTATTTGTTTATTTATTTATTTGTTTATTTATTAGATTAGGTTTATTTAATATTCTTTTTATCTTTATTTTATTTTTATTTTTGTTTTACTTTTCATTATTTTATTTTATTTTATTTTTTTATTTATTTTCACTTTTATTTTGTTTTATTATTCTATTTTCTTTAAATAAAAAAAATATTTTTGGGGAAAAGTTGAAAGTATCAATTTTCCCTAAAATAAAATAAAAAAAAGGATTTTTGAGGAAAAGTTGAAAGTATCAATTTTTCTTAAAAATAAATTTTCAAAAAAATATTTTTGAGGAAAAGTTGAAAGTATCAATTTTTTTAAAAAATAAAATTTCAAAAAAATAATTTTTGAGGAAAAGTTGAAAGTATCAATTTTCCTTGAAAATCAAAGTTTCCAAAAAATAATTTTTGAGGAAAAGTTGAAAGTATCAATTTTTCTTAAAAATAAAATTTCAAAAAAAGGTATTTTTGAGGAAAAATTGAAAGTATCAATTTTCCTTAAAAATAAATCTTCAAAAAAATATTTTTGGGAAAAAGTTAAAATATCAATTTTTCTTAAAATAAATTTTCAAAAGATATTTTTTGAGGAAAAGTTGAAAGTATCAATTTTTTCATTACACACAAAAACAATTATTTTTCCTTCCTTTTTTATTTTGATTTGATTTTTGATTTTTCTTTAAATAATTCCGACGACGGAGCTTTGCAAGTGAAACAATAGTTTTTCTTGCATACTCTTTGAGGTGAGGAGAATTTTCTCAATTTTTCTAAAAGTATTAGAGTCAAATTGAAATAATTTTTAATAATTATTACTCGGTAAATTAAGGGCTCATTGGATAATATAAATTAGTTGGTACCATCTTTTGATGGGTGTTGTTGAGGGTGCTATAAACCTTCCTCACACCATAATCGAACTCCGAACCCTGTTCTGGTTAGAAGACTGAACCTATTCTTTTAGGGACCCTTGAACTTAGGTATTCTCTGAAAGGACAGATTCTTTAGGTGGTCAATCGCACCTAGATAAAAAAGATTGGTGGCGACTCCTAAAAGTCAATATCTAGAGATAGATCCCCGGATCTAGACGTTATAACAACACCCATCTCTTTTTCTCTTCACACCCCAAATTAAAACACTAATTTTTTAAAAAACCAAACACCCCACACCTCCCTCTCTTCTTCTTCATCAAAACCCAAAACCCTTTAAGGATTCAACCCAAATCAAGCTCCAATCTTGATTTTAATGATATATAGCTTAGAATCATAAGGTAAACTGGTTATTTTTTTTTCTATTTATTCGTTTGATTTTGTGTTTAGTTTTCAAATATTTAAGATTTTAAATTTAGAGGTATGATTTAAGGTAGCGATTTGAGCCTTCCTGAAATGAATTTTTGAAATGTGTTGAAAGTTTTCAGAAATGGATGAAGGTTTTCTGTAAATGGATGTTTGAAAATTTTTCAACGTACCAAAAATTCAATTCCGGAATCCCTTGTTAGAAATTTAATTCCTGAAAACCTTTAAGAATTTTCAGAAGTATATTTTCGAAATTTCTCAATAGTTTTCGAACATTCATTTTCGCAATCCTTTAAAAACTTCTGGAAATGGATTTCTAGTACGCTATAACTTTCAACCACCAACAAAGATCAAATAACTATTCGGTATACAAAAATTGACATCATTATGTCATTAGCAAATTAGCAAATTCGCCAATAGGGACTTTTAATCTTTCAGTCATCAAGCATTGTACGTTCAATAACGTTTGCATATTTTATAATTCTGATAGACATGCATTTGAGAGAAATTGCTAAGTGTGAAAAAATACTTGTGCAAATTGATTGATGTACTATGTGCGATGGAGCATGACTACCTCATCACACAGTGCAGTAATCATTTGCATGGGCATTATTCCCAATTGATGATTCCTTTCAAATACATGTTTGTTAGAATTGATAAATATTTCAAATATTATTGAGTAGATAATATATGATCGACAGATTAGAGGTTTCTACAAATATCGTATACGTAAGAAAAATAATTACAAACTCACTTGAAGATCACAACAAAAAAACTGAAGTAAAAAAGTACTTCTAAAAATATATATCCAGATAATTGCAATGCTTTCCAAAAATATAATTTTAAATAATTATAATGCTTTCTGAAAATAAATTTTTGGTATACTTAAGAATTTTTTGAAAATATATTTTTGAAATTTTGGTACATTGAAAAAATTTTCGAAAATTCATTTTCAATAACTTACTAAGAAGGGATGTAAAGCACAAAAAATAATTAACTAATGAATATTTAAAAAAAATTTTATTTGATTAATTTTGTGAGATGCATTAAAAATTTTTGGATGCAAATAATCCCACTTTTGAGAAAAACTCTTTCTTTTTTCTCTTTTGTTCTTTTTCTTCTTTTTTTTTCGTTAATATCATAAGTACCTTTATCTTTCTTTAGGTTTTTTTTTTTTTTAATTTTACTATTTATTCATGAAATGTCACAAATATCTTTAACAAAATAAATAATATTTTTTCCTAAAAACAACAGGTGTTGCGCAAGGAAATGGTTTGTCGACAAAATTATACAGATGTTAGATGAGATCAGCAAACATCAGCGGATTAACTTCTACAGTTCTACCTTGGACTTCTAGTTCTTTCGCTCGTTTAGACTTTAGTTGCTATTATCTCAATTCCCGCGAAGATTTCGTTGATCAGGTTAGTTTCCCAAATCTTTGTCTTAAATCTCTGTTATTAAAAACTGGGAGCTCTTAATTTTTATTTTAATTTTGACGAATTTGTAGTTCATCCCCTAAGTTTTTAGGTCAAAATTTCGGTTTCCTGATCGGTATAGTTCCATCCCTTTGCAGATTCGTGCTTTGGGTTTCTCATCTCTTAGCTGAAACCATGGACTTTAGCCATTTAAGTCGTGAGCAAACTACTCTGATGGGATCTGCTTTTTGTGTGATGCTTACAATGCATTTCACACTGCAGCTTCTATCACAGCATCTTTTCTACTGGAAAAACCCAAAGGAGCAGAAAGCTATACTAATTATTATCCTTATGGCTCCTATTTATGCTATTGACTCCTTTGTGGGGTTATTGGATGTTCGAGGAAGCAAAGCGTTTTTCATGTTTTTGGAGTCAATCAAGGAATGCTACGAGGCATTAGTGAGTGCCCCCTTTTGCTCAATCTTTGGATTTGGCTTTATTGGATTTGTGTTTGTTGAAGTTAATCACTGCTGCTTTAATGTTTTTGGCTGTAGGTGATTGCAAAGTTCTTGGCTTTGATGTATAGTTACTTGAATATATCTATTAGCAAAAATATTGTACCTGATGGAATCAAAGGAAGAGAGATTCACCATTCATTTCCAATGACCCTTTTTCAGGTATGGAATTTTAAATTAATATATGCTATTTCAACAAGTTATACTATTAATCAAATCTCTTGATATATTGCGGTTGCTCAAACTACAGCCTCGAACAGTTAGGCTGAACCACCAAACACTAAAGCTTCTCAAGTATTGGACATGGCAATTTGTTGTCATCCGCCCCGTGTGTTCTGTCTTGATGATAATACTGCAACTCCTTGGGTTTTATCCTTCTTGGTTGAGCTGGACATTCACTATCATCCTTAATATTTCTGTTTCATTAGCATTATATTCTTTGGTAATCTTTACCATGTTTTGCAAAAGAGTTGGCACCTCACAAGCCACTTGCAAAGTTCTTGTGCATCAAGGGGATTGTTTTCTTCTGTTTTTGGCAGGTAAAACCTTGTTCTGTTCTTTGGTTCTTTCAATGAATCTTTTTATTTTTGGAGGGCTCACTTAGTTCACAAACAATAGAAGCATGAAAGGATAGACACTTGTTTTCTCTAAACCCCAAAGGATAAACAGTGAAGGCCCAAAGTAAAATTAATCAAACCTATTTCCTAGGCTCTGAACACTGTGGGGATAGGCTAACCAATACTCAGCTTTCATAATTTGCGATCAGAAAAGCATTGAGGCCTCTTTAAGGAAAATATTCCTCCCTATGGACAGGGGAAGATATTTTGCGATGGGGCC